>PELC01000024.1:0-330638 GCA_005212705.1 Curvularia lunata | reverse complement strand
GTAGTCACAGGTTCAGAGCGTCGTACGAGACCTACACTTGCTCAACCAGGTAATCGCGAGTGGGTTACAGCCATTCAGAGTATCTGCGCTGCTGGATATGCTACCCCGCCATTTATTATCTACAAAGAACGCGTCCATATCTCTGCTTAGTACGAAGAAGCAGATATACCGTACGATTGGAAGCTCTCAGTATCACAGAACGGCTGGACGAATAATGAGCTTGGTTTGGCGTGGTTGAAGCACTTTGATGAGCATACAAAGACGCGTCGGGTGGGGTCATATAGGCTGCTCATTCTTGACGGCCATGAGAGCCATCTAAACCAAGGATTTAAGGACTACTGTCTCGCACAGAAGATTCTTACTCTTTGTATGCCTGCTCATTCATCGCATTTACTTCAGCCACTTGACGTTGTCTACTTTTCGCCTCTTAAGCAGAAGTACTCCCAACGCGTACGAGACTTAGCACGCCACCACGTCTGGCATATTAACAAGGAACGCTTCCTGCCAGCCTTTCGGGACGCGTTTTTTGACGTGTTTACGTCCGATAACTGCAAGAAGGCTTTTGAGGCAGCAGGGCTAGTCCCTATCGACGCGCAGAGAGTCATTAATCGCCTTGACGTACGCCTTCGTACCCCACCACAAGAAGCTCAGGTAGAAACACCATGGGAGTCTAAAACACCTAGCAATTCGTACGAATTTGGATCACAGTCGAAGCTTGTAAGAGATTCTTTCGTGCGATCACCAACTACTACACAAGAAGGCTTCTCAAAGCTTATTAAAGGAGCTGAGGAGATGCTACATGAGAATGTGCTCATGAAGGCCCGCGTACGAGAGCTTGAAGAGCAATTAGCAGAGGTGACAAAGCGCCGAGGGCGTAAAAGAAAGCGGATTCAGACAGGCGGGACACTAGAATTTGGTGCAGGAGTATCGCAGGCAGCTGAAAGTGCATCTGCTAGTCGTACGATATCAAAGAAGGCACGTGGTGAAGGTAGTCAAGAAAGGGCTCGACCAGGCCAACGGCACTGTAGAACCTGTGGAAAGACAGGTCATAACTCTCGTACGTGCCAAAAAGATATAAAAGAAGATTCTTTATTAGATACAAGTGAGTCGTATAACGCATCTATAACTAGTGTTGAGTAATTCAAGTTTTCGTATATAAAGTTCGCAGTGCCAAGAAAAAATGTCCGGCTCGGTGGTGTGTCCGGCTCGGTGGTGCTTCACGTTAACGAATACCATGATGCAAGTTGGCGTATACATCTCGAGTAAATGCTGGTCCTGAGATTCAAGTACACCAATGTCCCCATGACATGTTCACTCCGACTGACGCACTATTCGTTTGTGAGTAATCATGGACTGCAGACAGAAGTGAGCGTGCTGAAAGACTGATTCGAAAAGATGCATTACAACTCTAATCATCAAAGTGGCAGTAAAGCGCCTTCCCGACTATTCAGACAGTTGCGAGGCTTACTCTCTGGCAAGTTTCTTCTTTGCACGATACTTTTCCTATCTCCTCTTTGCAGCTTCCTTGCCCTTCTCACTAGCCGCATACTTTGCCTAAGCCGCTTTATTTTTATCTAATTTTGCGTATTTAGACTTCGCCTTTGCTAGAGCCCCTAAGGCCTTATACGCTACCTCTATACTCTTATACTTAGACGCTTTATATTTAGTCCGAACGATTGCTTACTTCCTATCTACCGTATACTGCTTGCTGTACTATAATCTTTTCTCCCTAAACTCTTCATTAGTACGGTAGAGCTCTTTCAGTGAATCCTTGTATTTCTCCATTGCAACTTGACCCTTCTCTGAGCTTCTATACTGCTTCAAAGCCAGGTTCTGACGCTCAATCCATGCATATCGAACCTCATCAAGATTCAGCAAATCATCTTTTAAGTTAACTAGCAAAGTCGATCTCCATAAGTGCAGAATACGAGCATAGACCGGACCATGGGATCTCCTCCCAGAAACGAAGCGGAGTGATAGATCTAAGAGTCAATTGAGTGTATGCCTAGAATCCTGTAGCGAAGGTTGCCTTAAGCATAGTGATAAGTGCTTCTGTGTAGATCCTGTCTGCTCCATCGAAGGGTATGTCGATAGCTATAAGAATTATGTGACCTAGGTGCTCGAAACCAGCTTTTACAAGATCCCTAATAGATTATACTAGTTATGTTGTTGCGGTTCTTTACATAGTCGCGGATCCTCTCTAGTGCGCCCCTCAAACTCACTGACTTACTACAATAGATGTACTAGTATAAACCTTTACGATAGTATTATAGGTAAACGATCCACTTCGACTAGAGATCGTCTTCAGTGAGCGTGACAGAGCATACCCTTAATTACTACACTAAAGATACTTTTAGTAATTAAATTATGCTAGTAAGCCTAGGTGTGAACGTTAGGCTCGATTCTTTGATAAGATGTTGAATTGCGGCTTTCGAGAAGAATAATAAGCGTGTTTTAGGTATTATAGTATGGTTAGTTTAAAGCTACATATCGCAAAGACCTATAAAGAACTTAGCATAAGGCATCGTAAACGATTTAGGAAGTACTGAAAACAAGGAGCAGAATAAGTAGAGCGTGTGAAAGGAGAATTGCAAGCATGAAAGGAAAGTACAGAATACATTTGTTGTCTAATTCGAAAAGATGTATTACAACTCTAATCATTAAAGTGGTAGTAAAGCGCCTTCCTAACTATTCAGACAGTTGCGAGGCTTGCTCTCTAGCAAGTTTCTTCTTTGCACGATACTTTTCCTGTTTCCTCTTTGCAGCTTCCTTGCCCTTCTCACTAGCCGCATACTTCGCCTGAGCCGCTTTATTTTTGTCCGATTTTGCGTATTTAGACTTCGCCTTTGCTAGAGCCCCTGAGGCCTTATACGCTGCCTCTGTGCTCTTGTACTTCTCAGACGCTTTGTATTTAGCCCGAACGATTGCTTGCTTCCCATCTGCTGTATACTGCTTGCTGTACTGTAGTCTTTTCTCCCTAAACTCTTCATTGGTACGGTAGAGCTCTTTCAGTGAATCCTTGTATTTCTCCATTGCAACTTGACCCTTCTCTGAGCTTCTATACTGCTTCAAAGCCAGGTTCTGACGCTCAATCCATGCATATCGAACCTCATCAAGATTCAGCAAATCATCTTTTAAGTTAACTAGCAAAGTCGATCTCTATAAGTGTAGAATGCGAGCATAGACCGGACCACGGGATCTCCTCCTAGAAACGAAGCGGAGTGATAGATCCAAGAGTCAATTGAGTGTATGCCCAGAATCCTGTAGCGAAGGTTGCCTCAAGCATGGTGATAAGTGCTTCTGTGTAGATCCTGTCTGCTCCATCGAAGGGTATGTCGACAGCTGCAAGAATTGTGTGACCCAGGTGCTCGAAACCGGCTTTTACAAGATCCCTGATTGATTGTGCTATGTTGTTGCGGTTCTTTACATAGTCGCGAATCCTCTCTAGTGCGCCCCTCAAACTTGTTGACTTGCCGCAATAGATGTACCAGTGTGAACCTTTACGATAGTATTGCAGGTAAACAATCCACTTCGACTGGAGATCGTCTTCGGTGAGCGTGATAGAGCACGCCCTCAATTGCTGTACTGAAGGTGCTTTTGGTGATTGAATCATGCCGGCAAGCCCGGGTGCAAACATTAGGCTTGATTCTTCGATGAGATGTTGAATTGCGGCTTTCGAGAAGAACAATGAGCGTGTTTCGGGCGTTGCAGCACGGTCAGTTTGAAGCTGCACATCGCAAAGACCCGCAAAGAACTCAGCATAAGGCATCGTGAACGGTTTAGGAAGTACCGCAAACAAGAAGCAGAATAAGCAGAGCGTGTGAAAGGAGAATTGCAAGCATGAAAGGAGAGTACAGAATACATTTGTTGTCTGGTGTGCGTGGAAGGTGGGGAGGGCAGCAGTCCGCACCTTCCAACTCTCATGGCCCTTTCCGTATACATGGAAGGAACGATCAGGGTAAGCCCCAACCACCTAATTGTACTGAGCGTACACTGCAGTGCTGTTGAACTTCATGTTAAGTTTAATGACTTTGTCCACAGCCGCGAGAAAATCCTTCTCAGTCGCAACTTTGCGTCTCTGCCTCACGGCAAACATCCCTGCTTCTGTTGCTACACTCCTCAATTCGGCACCTGTGCTGTTAGGGCAGAGACGGGAGATGAGCTCCCAACGAATATCCCGTTCCACACTCATACTCTTGGCGTGGATGCGAAGAATATTGGCACGGCCTTCCATGTCGGGTAGCGAGAATTCAATCTTTCGGTCGATACGTCCAGGACGCATGAGAGCAGGGTCGAGGGTCGAGGGTCTGTTGGTGGCGAACATGACCTTGATATTACCGCGAGCATCGAAACCGTCAAGTTGTGTGATGAGCTCCAGCATGGTACGTTGAACTTCGTTATCACCTCCAGCACCGTCGTCGAAACGCGCTCCACCGACGGCATCGATTTCGTCGAAGAAGATGATACAGGCCTTCTTTGTCCGAGCCATTTCAAACAGCTCACGCACCATCCTGGCACCTTCTCCAACATACTTCTGGACAAGCTCTGAACCGATGACACGGATGAAGGTAGCGTCGGTTCGGTTGGCGACAGCTCGGGCGCAAAGCGTCTTTCCTGTTCCTGGTGGGCCGTAGAGTAGTGCACCCTTTGGAGGATCGATACCCAGGTTTACAAAGCGCTCTGGCGACAACAACGGCATCTCGACGACTTCACGCAGCTTCTCAATCTGCTCCTTGCATCCACCCACATCTCCGTATGTGACGTCAGGCTTGTCCTCGACTGTCATCATGGTGACTGAAGGGTCGATCTTCGGTGGAAGGGGAAGCAGGATCTGGTATTTGTTACGATCCACACCCACTCGCATACCCTCTTCGATATCCGTAGGTGAGACGCGCTCTCCCAGGTTGACGACGAACTTTGCGATTTGCTTGACGTTGATGACATATTTGCTTTTGTCCGAGTCCTTCTCGTCCTGTATTATCTTGGTGCATCGTGCGACTTGTAGGGGCTGCTCTTCTTGCATGCGTTGGCGGTCGGCGGCAATGTCCCATAGATGTGGAGGTGCGAGACCGGTATCTGATTCCTGAAAGAGGTCAGTAGGGAAAGCCACATGTTGTATTGGGCTGGACTACCTTGACTCCAATCTTCTCGTTTATCGTCTGCTGCTTGTCCTTAATCTCCTTCTCCAGCTTCTTCAGCTCGGCGCCATAGGGTGCGGCGCCGTATGTCTTCAACACCTGAATGTCTCTATCATCATGTCAGCGCTTTCGAGGCGACGACAGCGCCAGCCATGCTTACTCATCAGTGAGAGGCGTGATCTTCTTCTCCTCAACCTCGTCGTCGGCGAAGTTCTTCTGGTACTTCTCCCAGTTAGAGCCAGTGGCTGAAGGCATGGCTGCGGTGTGGGCGGCGACTGTCGGGCGGCCGGCGTGTGGATGGGACTGCGTATGGCGGGGTGGGGGAGGCGAGTCAATGAAGTCCCGGATGGAGAGAGCGACAGTCGGGAGGAGATGTCGTGGTGGTGTTTGGGTCGTGTACGGGCGTGGGTGTTGTGCTATTGAGCGAAGGTGGTAGCTGTCATGGATGCGGCAACGAGCCCGGCGAGTCGGAGCTTATGCATCGTCAGTGCGCTACGTCTATCGCGTTCTCGAAATCTTGTCAGTTTCGCGTCCCCGGCACCCAAAACTTCCCCGCCAAACCACACGATACCCCTCCTTTAGTTCTATTTCACCCCCAGACTCCGAAATATGGCTGCTCAAGTCGCCAGCGGCGGTGGCGGTGGCGGAAATGCTGCCTTCAAGGTGCGGATGCCTCTGCCACAAGCTCTGAAAACATTGACTGATGGCAAGAACAGGACAAGGAAAAGCCCAGGGCGGTTCGCAGCGCCAACATCATTGCAGCCAGAGGTACGCCACTCCCACATATATCTTCAATTTCTCCAGGCTGACCCAGAATGCATAGCCGTGGCAGATGCGATCCGGACAGTATGTCCCCCCACTACCACCACCACCATGTGCGGGCAACCAGACGAATACTAATGCTTTGACAGTCTTTGGGACCAAAGGGAATGGACAAGATGGTATGTTCCTATACACAATCTTCCAGCCAGTATAGTGGCTCATTCACTACAGATCCAAACTAGCAAAGGCCAAACCATCATCACAAACGACGGAGCCACTATGCTGAACCAGATGAGCGTCATGCACCCTTCCGCCAAGATGCTTGTCGACCTCGCACATGCCCAGGATATTGAGGCTGGAGACGGTACAACATCGGTCGTAGTCATTGCTGGCAGTCTCCTTGGAGCCGCTGAGCGATTATTGGGCAAGGGCATCCACCCCACAGTCATATCAGAGTCATTCCAGCGTGCAGCTCAGGAGGCCATATCCATATTGACTGAAATGGCCATCCCCATCTCGCTCACCGACAGGCAAACCCTGCTCAAGACCGCCACCACTGCGCTTTCCTCCAAAATTGTCGCCCAAGAGCCAAAGCTCCCCATCATGGCAGTCGACTCGGTGCTGAGGGTCATCGACCCCAAGACGGCCGACAACGTAGACTTGAAGAACATTCGCATGATCAAGAAGTCCGGTGGTACTATTGAAGACAGTGAGATGATTGACGGACTGGTCCTGAACCAGCCAGTAGTGAAGAGCGCTGGTGGTCCCACACTGAAGGAGAAGGCACGGATAGGTCTCATTCAATTCCAGCTGAGCCCACCGAAGCCAGACATGGAGAACCAGATTGTTGTCAACGACTACAGGCAGATGGACAAGATCCTCAAGGAGGAGCGGACGTACCTGTTGAACATAGTTAAGAAGATCCAGAAAGCCAAGTGCAATGTTCTCTTCATCCAGAAGTCGATTTTGCGCGATGCGGTCAATGACCTCAGTCTGCATTTCTTGTCGAAGCTCAAGATCATGGTCGTCAAGGACATTGAGCGCGACGAGATTGAGTTCATCTGCAAGGTGCGTAGAATTTGTAGCTGTTCGTGAACATTGATACTAACATATAGCAGAGCACTGGTTGCAAGCCTATTGCCGATATCGACTCCTTCACAGAAGACAAGCTCGGCTCAGCTGATCTTGTGGAAGAAGTGCAGGCATCCGGCGCTCGATACGTCAAGGTCTCGGGTGTCAAGACAGCGGCCAACACCGTCTCGATTGTCTGCCGAGGCGCCAACAGCCTCATTCTGGACGAGACGGAGCGATCGCTTCACGATGCACACTGCGCCATCCGCTCATTGGTGAAGAAGAAGGCACTCCTTGCTGGTGGAGGCGCTCCTGAAATCGAGATTGCACACCAGCTGTCCCTCAAGGCTCGTGAGCTTTCTGGCACAGAATCCATCTGCTGGAAGGCTTTCGCCGAAGCCATGGAGGTGATTCCCACTACATTGGCAGAGAATGCGGGTCTCAATAGCATCAAGGTTGTCACAGAGCTAAGGCATAGACATGCACAGGATCAAAAGAACGCGGGCATCAGCATCAAGAGCGGGGGTGTTAAGAACGACATTAGTGAGGAGAACGTACTGCAGCCGCTGCTGGTCAGCACCAGCGCCATCGAGCTGGCAGCCGAAACAGTCAAGATGATCCTCCGAATTGATGACATTGCATTGTCAAGATAGAGAAAAGCTACGTTAGCATAGCCTTGGTTTTCTACGAAAGAGGATACCACGAGCAATGAAAAGATTCGAAGAGCCTTGAGAGCCAACCACATTTGCCCAGTAGTGTGATTTGACATTTTGAACCACAAGTGTCTTCGTGCATCTAGTGCATAACCGTCACAATCAAGCCCTGCATGTGAAGAGGCGAGAAACTGCAGTAGCGGGCTTGACGTTCTCTGCACTTTGCCCAAAAGCCCGAGAAGCTTGCTGCATGCATGTGTGCCTGAGTAAGGATTCTGCCTACCCAGATTCAGAGACAATGCCGTGTAACCTAGCGTACCTACGTTTTACAGCTGTTTGTTTATGTTTTCATCTCTGTGTCTATCAACTCCTGCGTCTGCCGACTCCTGCATACTGCATCTGCCTAGGGATATTCTGGGCGGCCCAATAGCCAGGCAACAAGTAATGCCTTCAATTTACACTGTGGAACCATGTGCCAGATGTGTGCGGCGCGGATACGTGCTGTATCTATGACAGTGTCGCAGCACCCCACCACGACCCCCACTACCACGATGGAGAAACGGCTAGCCTGTAGAATTTAGGCTATTACAACACTCACTTGATCGTTTACAGTAACCCGTTCCTGTAGGATCTCCTTTGTCTCTAAGCGAATTCAATTTAGGTACTGTGGGTACTACGCATGCAATCTAGCTAACAATAGATGCATCAAGATGTTCGTATCCCCATCGTACACACCCACATGTACACACATAGTACCTACTTCTCTCGCACACCCACCATGCCCCCTCCCTCAGACCCCTCAACACCAAACTCAAAACAAAAGTCCAGACCTATCTCATCCCGTCTTCTCTCGCCACATGTCAATCACCCAGCTAACGGCGACAACTCGGGCACGCAAGAAGCCGCAAGAAACTCAAAATCTCATCCCTCTCCGCTCTTCTTTTTTCTTCTACTCACCCACACGCACGGCCCCCGCACCATATTTTTGTTGATCTCGTGTCTTATTTTCTCTCACTCACTCACAGGCTTGGCGTGTTTTCTCCGCTCCGTGTTGCTTGCACTATATGTCACAGGCAGTACATTAATGGGACAATAAGACGTCCATATACACATTCACACTATACACAGTGATACACACCGCCAAAAGTTTGTTTTTATTCACTTCATCTAGGTTGATGCTTGTATGGTTTATATATATATATCTGCTACGCTTATGGTGTGATATAGGGACTGGTTTTAGGGTTTCGGTGAAATGGCTCCGTACTGCTAAGAAATAGGTGTCGGGTTATTTAGGTAGCGCTTATGGGTATGGGGACCGGGCCGGTCGTAGGGCCGGCAACTGGAAAGGAGGGTTTTGCTGGTCACGGGGGTGGGGATGTGATACAGTTTGTAGTGAGGAGTGTTTGTGTATAAAGGAAATGCAAGGATGGGTTTATTTGTCAGGTTATGCAGGAACGGAATGGAGGTGGAAGGAAGGTTAGCAAAGTTTTTGTAAAAAAAAAACAGAATCCCAGTTGCACATAAGCATTGTTGAATTGATTCGTGGCAGTAGTAAGCTGAATATGACAGACGATGTTAGGGCGAAGAAGAAGCATAATATCGGAGGTCAATGCCTTTTCTTTTTTTCTTCTCACATAATCTCTACTATAAGATTTGTTAAGATATACATCCTGGTACAGCGACACTTGAACGTCACAGGTCGTACGACAAAAGAGAAAGAGAAAGAGAAAGAGAGAGAAACAACCGCCAGCCCCACATCGTTTGCTCCTTCTCGATCCCTGCCAGCCAGCAAAGCTCCATGACTCTTGTTCCCCCAGCTGCTCGCCGACCACATAGCATTCCACGGTGTCTTTATGAATCCTTCCATTGACCATGACGGGTATGATAGAGTCAGTTGAACTCCTCCTTTTCATCTATTGTTAGCTGCTCGCTCCATCGATGTACAAGATTCATGCCATCACACCGCGTGCGTGCCCCGCCCTACCCAATTCACCTACATCACAAGGGTACATAAAACATACGACGTGGCGACTGCATGTGAGATGCTGCTGATGCTGATGGGCTGATCTTTTACCTATAACAAGGATGTATAGCCCGCGCATTGACGCGTGCCGATACTCGTGGTCACCCGTATCACGCACCCCGCTTGGCCTGGGTAATGTTATGCAGTACAAATCACTGCCCATCTGTGTGTGATAGCTTCTCAAGTGGGATTTTTTGTGTGCATACACACATGCATGTATATGTGTATGTCAAGGGGCCTTTTTTCCTTGGACGTGGGTCCGTCCGAGACACAGAGATGCCCAGGGCGCTCGGAGCCTGTGCGGCGCTCGCTGTTGTCCCTGAAGTTGTTCGCTCCACTCCCGCACGGCTGTGCTGTGTTCCGTGGAGAAAAAGGCTAGTCATGGTCACGGCAGGTGGAGACTATTTGGAAGAAAAACAAAACAAACATGTGTTTGACTAGACTCATAGTTAGCTGTGTCGAGTAAGTTTATTGCCAATAGAGCCACTCCATGGCAAGGGAAGAGAGAATTCACTAGATAGGAGAGACTTGGGTTTGGTAGTGTTTATGGCAATACGCCAATTTACATGGCTGTTCAAGAACCATTGTTGATAAATTTTGTCTAGCTAAGACCACAGGAATACCTGGGTGGCGGATGAAAAGAAACTCCTCGTCCATGCATCGGAATCGTATCGTGCATCGTGGTAATCGTACAATCTAAAGCCCAGACCCAAAGTCAAAACTGAAAGAAGAAACCAACGCCCGCTTAAACGCAGCAGACCCTTTGGGTCTATTACAAGTGAGAAACAATAAAAAGTTAGAAGGTATACTGGAGCAAAGTTCAAGGCTTGTGAAGGTGATAGACTTCGCGTGACGGGCGGGTAAGATTAGCGAGACTTTAGACTGGCGCGCTTCAGTAGGCGGCTAACTAGGTTTCCTCGCGGTTTGGGCTTGACGTAGAATGCGCCCTTGGTGCCGGTCATGTCGTCGGTAAAGACAAGGTCTTCGAGCGCTAAAGGATCGTCTTTGGGGGGCTTTGTGCTGGGACTGGGTGCAGCGCTTTGCCAGCCATATAATTGATCTTCATCGGCGCGGAGATCGGGGCGGGTCAAGGTCATTCGTAGAGTCATTTCTCGGTTCAGTTGCCAATTCGCTGCATGTACGGGGGAGCGAGTAGGTGAATCAACCGATGTGTTTCGGCGCGAGGGTTGGCGAGAATGGAGACGAAAAGATACGCCGGTGCTCGAGGGTGTGGCGGGGGAATCCATGTCGGCAACGGAGTCGGCGTCAGACTCCAAGCCCTGATTTTCGTGGCAGTCGTCGTCGTCGAAGAAGGAGAGCTGGCCATCTCTGAGGAATGTCTGCATGTCGCGGCTGAACTTGCAGGCATGAGTGTCGATTTTCGGTAGGTGGTAGTGCGGCGTAGCGGTGTCCTGTGCTGTTGAGGATGGGAAGCCGAATTCTATGGCTTCATCGAATTTTTGAGGCGATGCAAGATACATGCGCAGCTTCTTCCTCGCCTCAGGATCCTGGTAGTGAGTGGCCTCGGGATCGAAGATGGGAGAAGTCGGTGTGTGGAACGAAGAGGTGCGGCCGGTGAGGGAAGAGGAAAGGGAGCGTTGGTGTGGTCGAGCCGGTGTAGCGCCGGTAAAGTCCAAGGCAGAAGGAGAAGATCCACGGCGGAGAGGATAAGTGGTGAGGGACATGGTTCGTCTCATGTTTGCAGTAGGGACTTCTTTGGAGGTGAAGAAGGGAGTAGCCATGGTGTCGAGGAATGAAGGAGCGGTCGAGTTATGCAGGTGTGTTTCGTCGGCCGTAAAGAGGCCGCTCGGTGCGCACAGATGATTGTTTGCTGACGAGGCGGACAACGGTCTTTGCGAGCGATGAGCGTCAGATATTGCAACGGCGGGAGAATCGGAAAAGTCGAAGTGAAAGTCGTCGAAGCGCTGTTGCGCCCACTCTTCTTGTTGGTGGTCGGCAAGGAACGCGTGTTCGCGCCAAGTGTGGAGAGCCAGCTGTTCGTCGTGCGAAAAGAGCTGTTTCTGGGCCTTCTCTGGTAGGGAAAAGAAAAAACCAACGTCGGAAAAGGACAAGTCGAGGTCGTGCACAGTCTTTTCGGATTTGCGTCTACGTCGTCCAGTGCCGAGGGAGATGGAAGGCCGGAGTCTGGAGGAGCTGGCCTGGGAGGAGCGGCCTGATGTAGTAGGCTCGCTCCAGGCCTGCTGCTGGATCTGCAGGCGCTCCAGGGAGGAAAAGTACTTTCTCCTACAAGCGGGCTAGTTAGCGACGACAGACTCCAGGGTGTTTTTGTCCTACTGCAAGGTACAGGCCTTGGTGGTGGGGGTGGTGTCGCTATCTGCACGTGATGGATGCGCCCCTATCACACGGACGGGCCAATGAGGGGCGCGGAAATGGACTTACTGGACCGAATCGGGCAGGGCCTCGAATTCCGCCTGTTGTAGAGGCAGTGTAGCGCTTCTGGGTTTGCTCCTCATGGCGTCGGCTCAATAGTCGAAATCAGCAAAGGCGCTGTCCGTCGGATCCGCACCGGAGAGCAGAGGCATGCAGCGAGGAGAGGGGAGCGTGGCGGTGGTGGGTGTGTGGGGATGCGTGTGAATGGCACGACGACGAGGGATTCTGCAAGGCCGCCTTCACGCGGTGGCCAGAGGGTGCGCGGGGCCAGGTGTGGACGGTGGTAAAGCAATACTGGGAGGCAAGTCTTGTCGATATCAATGAAGCACGGGCAGCGAGTCGGGCGTGGGAAACAGGGCAGCAGAGCCGGGCAGCGCAAAGAAGAGGAAGAAGGAATTATAGGACGGAGTGCCGAGCAGAGCGACAGCCGGTACAGCCAGCGACGAACGTGTGGGCTTTAGTGACGACGACCGACGCGCCGGGTGGGCGGGTGCAGTGCATATTCGTCGACGGAATGCCACATGTGCAGCTAGGCCAGCGGTGCAGCAGCCTCCTCTCCACCTCACCACGGGCCTTGGTAGAGCCCCGTCAGACGCCCTTGAATCATGGCCGTCGACGCCCGGCGGTGAAAGGCGACGGGCTGCCCCAGCGAGTGCATACACGTTACATGCCGACCGTACGTACATACTACACCATGCACGCGTGGTTCCACCGCCCGCCCATCGTCTCCCCGCTGCTCTCCACCACGCCGTCCGCGGTTTCAGGGCGGCCTTCTCCACCGTCAGACCGCCCACCGCGTCTCTTCGGGGCGCTTAGCGTGCGACACACCGCAATACCCACTGCAAACCCGGTCTGTGGGATCCAGCATCCACCCTGTCGTCGATTGCCGTCCCGTATTTGCTTCTGGAACATTGCCTCGTCACCGGCAAACATGGCCACGGCCACCGCACGTCCGCTGGTACAACGTTGCGACACATGCGCCGTGCAACACGACGCAAAACAAAGCCCACGGCCGGCCAATGGGCTCGCCGCCGCTCCGGCCCATGCTCCGTGCACAACATACGTACATTCCTGCACAACATACCAAGCACCACCACCACAACATGGGCCCATACCAGCGCCACTCGCGTCCAATTGCAACACAAAGGCACCGTACTCTACAGCCAAGAAAGGGTATCTCAAGAGAAGCGCATCTGCTACCCGCCGCCGCCCCCAACTGCCAGCCAGCCAACCCACGCATCCCCTCCCCGACGTCTCTACCGTCCCAAACAACCACCGCTGTGCCCAGCAATCACACCCACCGGGACTCACCCCGCCATTACCTAGTCGCGCGTCCATCGCCATCCGACTTCTGGCGCTTGTACTTAGCCTACCCAACATCCTGCATCTTACTTTGGTCCAGACCCATTCAATCCCCTTTTCTTTTCCCCCTTCCCCATGTATCTACACCACCGTGCACGCCCACCGTGCTTGTCAAACCCCGTTGTCGCTAACTCCCCGTCTCGCCGTCTTTTCACGCTCCCGCAATATCGTCTGCACGTGACAGGTCAGCAAAGCGTCCATGCTACTCGCACGGCCAGCACTCACAGTAGTACTCGTCGTCCAGCCCTTCGCGGCTCGGAAGAACTGGCTCCTCCAACCCTACATCCTCATACCGTACATTCAGCAGCCGGATCTTGAGCCCGTATCCCCCGATAAACGTCACCAGCTTGTTCGTATTTGCTGTAATTGGTTGTTGGTTCAGAAGCATTAGCAATCCATCAAGCCACTCGGAAGCAAGGGTATGGCTCTGCGGATGCAGATGCAAGAGGACCGATTCCTTGCGTCCTGCTCCCGATCCACTCGATGCCTGCCGCGAATGATTGGACACGGGCACGTAGCCATGGATGGTGATCTTGGTAGACGTCGACACGCGCTCGTGCCCTGGCAGTGTTCTCACCGTGCTGTCAGATGATGCTGTCGATGGGGCCGAAGCCGAGACATTGCTCACGACCGATGACACAATAGACAGATCAACTGGTGATAGGTGTGTCAGCTCCGGTGTATACTCGGGGTCAAAGAAAAAACAAACAAACAAACAACCCCTCACCGGTGGGGCGTGTAACACTTACTCTTCTCTGGTAGGGCGTCTAACTTCGGCTCCGTCGCCGTCTTTTCTTCAAAGTCAGCATAGTGCAAATATCGTCGGTTGTGTGACAGTCGAACAAAGCGCCACGACGAAGGCACAGCGCGGTTGCCCGTCGCCGTACCCGCGTTTGCGCCAAAATCTGCGCCCATGGGGAACCAGGCGCCTTGGAGCAGGCATCTTATGCGTTGCTCCTTGACAAACTGGAGTGCCTCGTGATTGAGCTCGTCGCGAACTTGGCTGTCAGATGTTAGCTCGATGCTGCCTAAAACAGGCATATTGCATGCATACCGCAGATGATGGCCCCATGCATCCTCGTAGGTCAATTCCAGCACCTCCATCTGCAGCTCTCGCAGCCGCTTGAGCTCAAACTCTGCTAGCTCCTCTTCAATTTCCTTGACATCCTTCATGCGCGGTGCCTGCCCGACAACCTGCTCAATCAAGATGCGGATCAGCTCCTCAATCTTTTCAAAATCTTCCGTCTGTGCACCTGCTGCCTTCCATAGTCGGATAAACGCATTCAATCCGCTCGTGTGCAATCTAGACCAATGGAGCAACAAAGGTTTGAATGCTCGGTCAAAATTGGCCCGCGAGTCGGTGTGACGAAGAGTTTCCACATCGTCCAATTTGTCCACTTCAAAATGCTCATATAGGGTTTGTGTGACTGAAAGACTCGCCCGAGCAATGGGGCACCGCTGCTCAGCTGGCTCTGCCGATTGCTCGAGCAAAAGCTTCTGGAAACCGTCTTCGTTCTTATAGACAAAGTCGGTAATATCCATGAGACCTAGGAACCCAGTCTGATTAAACTCCCATGCAGGAGAGTCCGTCTCAAAACCCAGTCGGTTCCACTTCTCTGGATGATGCCTCTTGCTTCCCTTGGGATCTGAGGATGTCTTCTCTGGTTGACTCGCAGTGTGCAGACCTCGTATGGCTCTTCGATGGTCCGGATTTTCTAGGTCAACCTTCTCTTCTTTCCAATTTCTTAGCAGTGTCTTGGTCAATGTCTGAAAGTCAAAGAGCGGGTGGGCCAGGTCTTGTATTGCAGTGCTCTGCATGAGCCCATAGACACTCTTGATCACCCCTAGCTCTTGAAGCTGCTTTATGAACTTGGGCCATTCAAAGGCGGCGTCATTAGCGATGGCATCGCGCATGAGCGCATTGATAAGCTGGAGCGAGTTCGCACAGAGGGCATGGTCGGCCGACGTGATCTTCTCCACCAACGATGACAAAAACTGGGGCTGGGCGTCGACGGCTGGCTTGAGACGCTGAAAGCCTGTGGAGCCAGACTGCAAGTTCCGGTGCGAGGGATTACCAACAATGACGGCGAGGACTGACATGGCGCCTCGGTTGACGTTCACGAGCGGTTGGGCGACCACCAGGTCGACAATCTATCACACACCAGTTAGACATTCTCTTCCCACAAGACAGTCTCTCCTCCCCTGACTTACTCGTGCAACCAAATCGTCAGTGACATGATCCCATCCTTTGTCCAGCTCCAAAAGGCGGGCCAGAGAAGTGAGACAATAGGCCAATGTGTTTCCGGTCGAGTGCAGCGCCAGGAATCGCAGTTTGGGCAGCCCCCCTTCATAGATGAAGACGTCGGCAAACGAAGGGTCACCAATGGCACTCTGCAGTTTGAAGACTGCCATCTTGCGTACCGACTCCTCCTCTGCGCCGAGGCGCGCGACCAGTTCAGAGACATTGACGCTGTCCATGACTCCCGCGGACCGCGTCCAGCGATGAGTGATGAGCGTTGAGAGGACAGGGGGATCTGAGTGTGGGGTAGTAATAGTAGTGTTGTGGAGATGGCGAAGTCATGCCAATCACCCAGAGACGGCAAACATGACACAGACGGGAGCGTGCCAGGATCAGTGTATATACAGGCGCTGGTAGGGCGCAAATGCTGCGGTCGACGCGGTTCTCCCACTCATGTCCGTCGCGTCTGGTCGAGCGCGCGAGGGGGAGGCTTGGCAGCACGTGAAGCGCGTCGTGGGGGTCAGCCGGTCCCCTGTCGGATGCCTGGATTCGGCCGCTAGTCAGGTACGCCGAGCATGTGCCATGCCATGCCTTGTTTCTAGGCCCCGACAACAACCCGTCGTCCTCTTTCCTGTACTCGACGCCGTATCTGACATCCTCGCAATCCGCTGGTGCTCTCGTCCGTGTCGAGCCACGTCCCGCATTCTCGCTACAGTGCTGCCTTGTTAGAGGCAATCTGTGTGCCACCCTGGTCTCGGTTTTCCTGCCTCAAATCGCCGTCTGCGCTGCACGCTCCACCTCTCTTCGCCTTCACGACTGCCGCCCATTACACTGCTCCTCAACCTCACATCTACCGCCGCCATGGTCTACATCACCTCTGACCTCTTCGGACCCAATATCTCACATGAATGGCAACAAGACAGCACACCGAATCACTGGCAGACGATGACGGCTCACGACCAATCCGCCGCCGGTCTTGGCAAGAGAAAGCGACAAGTGGGCGACGACAGACCGCAAACATACGAGCGGCCATGCACCGCACTTCATACCGCTGGCGCTGATAGTCCCTCGAGGAGTACCCTGCGTCAACACCGCTCATCACTCAGCCGCGATACCTCCCGCCTCCATCACCCCAGTACCCCGCCTTTCGAACACAACAACATCTCCTATGCCTTCTTACCATCGAAATCCCATGAACACTCTCTGGACCGACGGCCCATCAAACAGTTCAAGCGTGTCAGCCCGAAAGCCTCTCTAGTCAAATCCACCTCTCATTTGATGGACGTCGACCTGGACACACCACCACAACCATCCCATGCTGTATCAGACCTGCGTTCATGCCATGCCTGTCAAAAAGCTCCAAAGCGCAAGAGGGATCTCGAAAACTACATGGATTGCCGACGATGCGAAGGCCGAACCTGCTTCATCTGCGCTAGGCAGTGCGTGGGTTGCAGCAAGGCCATTTGTAAAAAGTGTATAGTCGAGGTTGGGGAAGACGGTGATGCATGGTGCTTGGATTGTTATTCGCGGAATATCAATTCGTGAGCAGGCAACCTTCTGGATCTGGTCCTCACGTCGCCCTTTTTATTGCCCTTTTTTTTTCATCAACTTCTTTTTTCCGCTGTTTTTTTTTGGTTCCTTTTCCTTTTGGCTACTCTCTTGATTTGGATTCCCGTACAGCGAGCGCGCATTTTCTTTTTCTCCATAAGGCGTTTGATTCAGTAGCATCCTTGTTCACGCAATAATTTGGGAGAACGACCCTTGCATCCTTTGCTTTTATGTTGATTACGAATCCAAGGCAAGAGGCACCTTTTGTGGACTAAACTACATTTTGGACATAAATTAGCGGGAAAAAATGTAAATATGAATGGCATGAGGATGGATAGGAAACCCGGAGAATAAAACCAAGTTCAATGTTGACATTCTCAGTCATAGCAATGGATCATGTACATAGTCTATCAACACTAACATCACGTCTTATCTTTATTCCTCATCGTCGGTGTCCCGCTCCTCCACCACACTCTCCGTCTCGCCGGTCGGGAACCTCCTCAAACGCGAGCTCGTCGCATCACCATCTTCAGCCTGGTTAGCCTTCGTGCTCCGCCTCCTGCTCCTGCTGCTAACGATTCCCGGGAACAGCCTAGGTTCTCCATCCAGTGTAACACTGCTCATCGAGCGTTTCAAATCCGTATCGGGATCATCCAGTGGGTACTGGCCATTAGCTTCCCCAGGTTGCTGCGCTGAAGACACGGCGTTGGTGCCAGCCGTCATACTGGTATTGTGGGGTGGCCGCTCTGCATTACTGCCGTCGTACGCGCTAGTTGGTGAGGCTGGCTGAGTCGGCACATTGGATACATCAGTGGCAGATGCTGAAGGCTTGAGACGAGCAACTTGGGCTGGCGGCAGCATTGAGAAAATCTGTTTGTTACCGCCCGCGGAAGCATGCGTCGGTGACCCAGGCTGCGGTGCTCCCTGGATTGATTTCGGCGTCTGTGGTGCCTCTGACTGCAGGTTGGTGCTGGTGAGATCATGGTTACCACCAGCCTGGGCTGCGCGCGTGTATCGATCAATCCTATGTCGTGTTAGTATAACCACCAGATAAGAGTTTCAAATTGCCGTAGCTGGACGCCATTGCGCCCAACCGCTACACAACTTACATGGCTAATTCCGCCATAAGCGTCTCGTGTCGGAAGGCCTCGCGAATACTAGGCACATTGGACCTTGCCATGTCATTGCCCGCAACACCAGGAAGATGGTAGTTGCTGCCCAACCACTTCTGCTTGATCACATGCTCAAAGCCACTCTGCTCCACTGAATGTTTGGCCAATTCACACATGTCCACAGCACTCAACTTGTAGATTTGCGCCGCGACAGAGTACTCTTCGATTAGAGGCTCCTTGGTGAAGGCAAACTGGAGAGGGTCGTCTGTCGACAGCGAGACGTTCAGGCCCCGCCTGAAGTAGCTCATGAACGGGTTTCGCTCATACGCCAAGAAAAGGGCATTGTTGCTGAGAGGCGACATTGCAATACCAATCTGCTCAAGGTAGAAGATGTATTGGAGGAAAGGCAGCTTTCGAAGCAAGATGCCGTGACTAATGCTGTGACTGCACAGAGCGGCAACGGCCAAATGATCGGTATCGCCAGCCTCACCACAATGCGGGCGAAGGAGGAACGTGTTGAAACCCCGTTGCTTTCTCCAGACATTTAGCGACGCTATGTTTGCAAACAAGTAGTAAATCCAGTAACTGTACGGCGGGTTCTGCTTTGTGGACCACTCTCTTGGAAGTGGGAACTTCTTGTGCACACGCCGCTCAACTTTGCTCTCGTCGTCGACACAGTCAAAGCCAACAACTCTCTGCAGGAAGATGTGAAGCTTAGGGTGGCTTGAAGGGTCTTTGGTCACCTCAAACAAAGGCTGGAACACGTTGACGACAACCTGTTGGAAGTTATCCACCAGGCCAGTCGCTTTGTACACATCATACAAGCGCGGGACTTGGATCAGCCATCTGACGTTGGGCGAGAAGAGTTTATTGTCAACAACCCATGCCGCGAGTTTGTCCCACTCGTCAATATCTCGGCCGTAGATCGATAGACGCCATTCCACGAACTGATATTTGCTTGCCTCGAGATCTGAGATGACCTCTTTGGTGATTTCAGCCAAATACCGACCTTTGATGAAGTTGTCTGTCTTCAAGAAAATGGTTCGCAAACGGGATTCTCCAATAGGGTTATACTTGAGATTGAATTTGTCAAAGCGATGGAACGAGTCGGTATGGGCCTGGCTGGTCAGCGTCGTCTTCATCAAGCAACATTTGGGTACTTACATGCATATCCAGTGTGTCGATACTTAGATCATATGCTGTCAAATTGATGGATTCAAACACTTCCCGTAGCGTAAGGTGCTTGCCATCACGGTACAACACCACTTCGTCAGGCGACTTCTTCATCTTGGACTTGATGAAGCGCAGCAGATGCTTCTGGTTCATGCATGCCGAATGGTGTACGTGCGTGTCAACTTTTCGCACATTGTAGAAATCTCGATGAGGCACCTTCTTGGTATCGGCTGTCTCTTGGTACTCATTCAGCAGATAATAGAGATTGAACTTTCCCTCTAAGTACTGGAGACGGCGAAATGCAAAGCTTTTGCTGGGTCCATCAGAAGATATGTCCAATATTGCATCAAGGTCGATGTAGAACTCGCGTAGTGTGGGGATGGCCACAATAGGCGTATCGAGCTCAGCAGATTTGGCAGTCTCATACACTTGAAATACCCCACTATCATCGAGCCGGAACGACATCTCCGCGGGACCAGGCACTGGCAGGCACTCTTCCAAGAAGAAATCTTCGCCAATATTGGTGCCCATTTTGCGGGGTGGCTTGGGTGGTTCACTGGGCTCCAGAATGCCACTATTTTGCATGCTGTTGGCTGCATTACGACGCTCTTTGGAAGTGTCGTTCCATACGGGTTCTGGAGGGGACGGGTAAATGCGCCAAGCTGGGTCGTCTTTGGGATTATCGAAGGCGCGTTGCAACGATAGACGAATGTACTTGTGACGCAAATCAAGGACCTTCTGGATATTTGCATAGATGGAACTGAGCTCCGCAGTGATACTGGAATCAGACATGGCGAATCCTCCCGCCCCCGCTCCGACTCCTATGCCTGCACCAGCACCATGAATTCCTTGTTCAGCCAGGAGTGGCTTATGCTCGTGAGGTAGTTCGGGATGCAGACCGTGCGAGCGAGCCTGCTGATCAGCCTGAAGAAGCTTTTCGGTCTCGTCGTAGGCCCCTGGAGCGTAGGATTGTTGCGTCATGTGTCGACGGGGCTCCTGTGACTGCTCTGCTTGCAACGTCCCGATAGGCAGGTAGGGCCGTGGGACTTGGTTTGCAAGACTGATGTTGCTCTTCCGCGAGCGAGTGCTCTCGGCCCTACTGAAGTCGACACCATCAGTGCCACCAAAGTTGGTAGGGAACGTTTTTGCGCGCATGGCGGGGCTTTGCATATCCCCCATGGCGCCACCGTATTGAGTCTCAAGCTGATGTCTTTGGTAGAATTGCTTGGCTTCGGTATGGCTCATCTGCTTCTCTGTAGTGTAGTCGTAGTAGGCGGTTCGACGCTGCTTGTCGCGGGGGAGCATGCCACTTTCGTCGTCGTCCATGGTGGGACCGGCACCTCTCTGCCCTGCTGAACTTGCACCATGATTGTTTTTTGTACGCCCGCTGCCGCTGGGCTCTGTGTCAGAGTCGTCTAGAGCGAGCTCATCTTCCTCTGACGAAGTGATTTGGTCGTCGCGGGCGGGGCCAAAGTCTGGCGACGCATCTGCGTCAGCGGAAAAAGCTCCTGCAGGACACATGAGTATGGCAATGTGTGGGATTGAGGGAATGGCGAGGGCTACCTTTCAACATGGCGCTTTGGGAGGTGGAAGTAGTAAATGCTGGAGCGAATGAGAGCCTGCGAACAAGGCTCAGCCAGCAATGCGCATCGGACCCCGCCGGCCAGTCGGCTTGCCCCGTGCCATGTTGCTGCAAAAAATATGGACTCGATGACTACTGCACTTCATAACAGCCCGGCTTCTAGCGCGTTTCTGCGAAGAACAAGCAAGAGCAGGCGAACAAGAAAGGGAGGCTGCAGGCAGTCATGTTCTCATTGCGCAGAGCTTACCAGAGCAATGCTACCGAATTAGCTAGCCCTCCCACCCTCGGCTGGTGATGCTGTCGGCGGGGGAAACTGAGCCATACCCAGTCTGTCGCCGTAACGTAATGTAACGATCCCGGGTTCGTCACGTGCTCGAGGCCTAGCGCGGGTCGGAATGCATGGCCAAAAATTTACCGCATCTCGACGGCCGGAATTCGAGTGAATACCGCCATCTTTTTGCTTAGTCGCCATCATGTAAGCCTTCCCATAGGGCCAATTGACCACACATACTTATCGCCATGCAGGTTCCTCCTCCGCCGTGCTGCCGCCCGCGCCATCAGTGTCTCGCCTTCCAAGGCGTGTACGATACAGCCGCGTTCCATTAACACCCTCACATCCTCGGCGCTCCGCCTTCGACACCAACAGTGGTCGACTGCTTCTTTCCAACGGAGGTTTGCCAGCGATGAAACGCCAAAAACCGAGTCCGCCGAGGCTGCTGCCGCAGTCGCCTCCGAGAACTTTGCCCAGACCGCAGCAGAGGCACCAATCGAAGAAAACCTGACGCCTGCACAGCAAAATGTCCAGGCAGAGCCCACCAATGAGTCCGCGACTGTGGGTTTGAGTGCATTGGAGGCTGCCGCCAAAGCTCCCGAGACCTCCCAACGGCCGAAGAGGGAACGGTCTACAGTCGCTGCTGAGCCAAACAAGGTGCTTTACGTGGGCAACTTGTACTACGAAGTTACCCCAGACCAGCTAAAGCGCGTCTTCTCTCGGTTCGGCGACGTCGACAGCATCAAGATTGTCTATGATAACCGGGGTATTAGCAGAGGGTAATATGTCTTGGGCGAAATTGACAAAAAGATTAGCTAACAGTTTTGTCTAGGTTCGCCTATGTCGAGTTCAAGAGCATCTCTGATGCACAGGCTGCCATCGACAACCTTGACATGCAGGTCTTTGAGGGCCGCAACCTCGTAGTTCAATTCCACAAGCCTAAGTACCCAGCCAGAACCCGCGGCCCCAATGCCAACGTCGAACCCAACCCTCCATCCCAGACTTTGTTCATTGGCAACATGTCCTTCGAGATGTCAGACAAGGATCTGAACGACCTGTTCCGCGACATTCGCAACGTCCTCGATGTCCGTGTTGCCATTGACAGGAGAACCGGCCAACCACGGGGCTTTGCCCATGCCGACTTCATGGATGTGGCTAGCGCCACCCGAGCCAAAGAGATCCTCAAGGAGAAGGTCATTTACGGAAGACAGCTTCGCGTAGATTTCAGTTCATCCGGCACAGTGACACAGCGGCAGAAGCGTCAGGACTCGACTCAAGCATAGGTGAGGGGCGAATAACCTGAGATGGGTTCCAAAGCAAAAGACTGAAGGGCTACCTCGCATTTCTGCGATGGCCGAATGATGACTACAAGGAGATGATCTTCTTTGTTGTACGATTTAGATGACTGAGCCGTACTCATCGTTTTTTTATGCCCCCCATGTTGATCCACATAGAAGTCATTTATTGTACCATAGTCCGGCGTTGTGATCCCCTCTTTCTGTTGTATATGATATAGGGTAAAAAAGATCAAAACGTCTTGGATAGTTTGTAACTAATGAGATATTTATTCATACAAGCACATGAGCATTACGACACTGATGTGACTCCATGCAGGGCCGCGGTCAAGGTGGATCACATTTCGGCAAGCGCGACGCCCAATGCGACCTCGGCTTGCCCCGCGTACCTCCACCCGCCATCTGCTGCTGATCAATACTCAACGCGCGTGTTCCGCCGACTCACCACCCTAACTTGCTTTCTTGTACTTTTGTTCTCCCACACTCTTCCAATCGCGCTACACCGGCCTGTCGACACGTCCTTTCATCGTAGATTTCGCCATGTCCTTCCTCGGTGGCGCGGAATGCTCCACAGGGGCCAACCCGCTCAGCCAGTTTACCAAGCATGTACAAGATGACAAGTCTCTACAGCGAGACCGCCTCGTCGGGCGCGGACCCGGAGGAATGCAGGAGGGTATGCGAAGCCAGCAGATGGGTGGTCCTTCCGATGGTGTAAGTCAGCGACAGCACAGCCGTCAAGGTGACAGCGGTGAAAGCATTTCATGACTAACAAGAGGGCTGGCAGATGATGAATGAGTTTATGAACCAGAATGTGCAGCTCCCCCAAGGACCAGGGCCTGCGTCACCTTTCGCCATGGAGCAGATGCGCAGAGAACTAGAGCGAGCCCAACACAGCGGATCGCCAGCATGGGCAGCCGAGTTCGACCCGGGCATGCAGGCTCCTCAAATGGGCCCAGCCATGCAAGAAAGACCAGCAGGCTTCAGCCCTGCCGAATTCGCAAAATTCCAGCAAATGAACCCCGCCGCCCGGACCGCAAGCCCTACAACCGCGTCGCAGCCTTCCATGACGGCATACCAGCAACCAATGTATGGCATGGGTATGGGTATGGGCATGGGCGGAATGGGCATGGGAATGGGCATGATGCAACAACCATACGCACCCCAAAACTTTCAGCAGCCCATGCAGGACTCCGGCAAGGGCAAAGGACGAATGGTGGAGCTCGACGATCACGACTGGGAGGCTCAGTTTGCACAGTTAGAACAGAGCGATCAACAAGACCTGAATGCGCTTGACGAGGAAGCCAACAAAGCTATGGAGGCTGAGCTGAACGAAATGGACAGGTCAGTAGAGAAAGACGGCGTTGACTTTGACGATTTCGAGTCCGTCTGGAAGGGAATCCAAGCTGAGACTGAGTACGCTAGGCAACTTGCCAACGAGGAAAGATTCGTCGAAGGGCACATGGGCGACCTTGATCAATGGGAGGGTTTCGACGGTTTGAACACGCATTCGGTCCGCGACCCATCTATGGGTGACTACTTATTCGAACAGGAGAATCTTTTCAAGAATGTCACAAATCCTTTTGAGGAGGGGGTCAAGATTATGGAAGAAGGCGGAAATCTGTCGCTAGCCGCTCTGGCGTTCGAGGCCGCAGTACAAAAGGATCCAAACCACATTGCGGCTTGGGTCAGATTGGGCGAGGCTCAGGCACAAAACGAGAAGGAAACACCCGCCATCCGGGCGTTAGAGCACGCATTGAAGCAGGACCCCTCGAATCTGGAGGCCTTGATGGGTCTGGCCGTATCGTACACAAACGAAGGTTACGAGAGCACAGCATACCGGACGCTGGAGCGTTGGCTAGCAACCAAATACCCCTCCTTAATCAAGGAACCACTCTCCTCTGACGCCGAGATGGGCTTTACAGACCGACATTTACTCCATGAGAAGGTTACCAACCTGTTCATCCAAGCCGCACAGTTATCACCAAGCGGTGAGCAGATGGACCCCGACGTACAAGTCGGCTTGGGTGTCTTGTTCTATGGTGTAGAAGAATACGACAAGGCGGTTGATTGTTTCGGCGCCGCATTGGCATCTACAGAATCGGGTGTCTCAAACTCATCATCGCAGGTCCACCTCCTCTGGAACCGCCTCGGTGCCACGCTTGCAAATTCAGGACGCAGCGAAGAAGCCATCGATGCGTACTCGCGCGCCCTTGCCCTCCGTCCAAACTTTGTGCGCGCCCGCTACAACCTGGGCGTGTCTTGTATTAACATTGGCTGCTACACTGAGGCAGCCCAACACTTGCTCGGTGCTTTGGCCATGCACAAGGTGGTAGAGCGAGAAGGCAAAGAGAAGGCGAGAGAAGTCGTAGGAGAAGGCGTGTCTGACAGCCAATTGGACAACATGATTCACCAGAACCAAAGCACTAACTTGTACGATACACTACGGAGAGTATTTGGACAGATGGGACGGAGAGACTTGTCGGACATCGTGGGACCGGGCATGGATGTCGAGCGTTTTCGGGGCGAGTTTGAGTTTTGAGGTTGAGCACAGTGCTTCGAGTGTTATCGGTTCGCCCCAAGAAGAAGAGCATCAATTTCCTCAAGGAGACGACGACTGGTTAGTGCAACGCAAAGTCAAAATACCATGTGTAGACGATTGGAGTGACGAATTGGGCGATAGTTGCTGTTTTGGCACCAGGACGGTACAAGTTGGAAAGGATTGCCTTTGGAATCTGCATGGAGGCGTTTAGATATAGATGAAATCTGGCTCATACCGGCAGTACAGATGAACACGGATGCTCAAAAGACACATGCTATTACCATATTGCGTTCGCATTGGTATTTCAGGTGGCGAAATTTCTTTCGCCATCCTACTCTATATGATCAGACATAGGAAAAGCTTTGCGTGCTTGATGGCAGCCCTTTGGCTCACCCTGCGGCCCAACGGGCACAAAATATGATAGAATACATGGAACCTGAACTGCACCCCTACTGGCACCCCAACCTCCACGTTGTGCACCATTTTTCCCTAATGAAAACAAAATTGAAGAGAAAAAAGAAGTCTTGTACCCAAACCCGAACCCTCACCCTCGCGCCTCGAAGCCATCCTAGGTTTATTTGGCAAAGTGAAGATCGTATCCGAGCCACTTCCTCGCTTGGACTTGAGCAACATCGAGACCGGGGTTACCGTATGTAAGCGGGGCAAAGAACAGGAAGCACCAGAAGACTGCGGCAAGGATGACTCCAGTGGCAATCCAACTACCCATGAGGCTCGACGAGGCAACACGCTCGCGGACCGGGCGTGAGCGAGTTCGGCGATGACCCTTGGCAGCACCTGGCATTTCGGGCTCCTGGGGCTCAATACAGAAAACAAACTCAACTAGGGCTCCGGTGACGAGACAAGAGGCCAGATGGGCAGGGAGGTAATGATGCAGGAAAAGCTGACGTCCCATAATGTAAAAGGGGACATAATGAGCGGCCCAAGTGAGGAAGAAGAAACCAGTCGAATTGTAAAGTCGGGAGCGGGTGCCTATAGGTAAGAATGTTAGAACATCCCCATCAAAGACAAACGACTTGACCAAATGGAAGAGCTTGGGCGTTTTGTAGGAGAGAAACAACTTACGCTCATCGAGGGCATCCATGCCACGGCGGAGAGCCAGCTGGTCGGCGCCAACAACACCAACAAAGACGGCAAGAAGCGAAGAGGCAAGCCACCATCCAATAGGGTTACCCAGGAAATAAATCTGCTGGCGAGTGTCGTTCTTGGTCCAGAAAGATACACCACGCAGAAGGAAAGGCCATGAAATAGGCTGCGATGCATAGGGGTGGGAGCTAGTCAAGGCGTTGTTGTGGTGGAACATGGCGCGTTGAAGCTCAACCCACTTCCTCAGGAAGCCAAGATGCTTGACCTGCTTGGGCTCCTTCTTGTTGCGGGGGTCTTCGGCTGGGAGCGAAGGAATGTCATCGACATACCAAAGGTTGCTGGATTGCTGTACCGCCTTGTTTCCATTGATTTCAGCCTGCTTGTAGGCCCAGTCTGGCAATGGCTTCGAGTGGGTCCACATGGCGACCTTGGTCGGTACATGCACAAGCTTGAAGTGAGTCGACATGGTCTTGAAGTCGCCCTTGCCCTTGTCAACCTTGATCTGGAAAAGGGTATCATTGTAACGGGCACCGGCCGCTTCCTCCTTGGTCACAGTCGTGAACTCTTGGTTAGTGGGGTAGTAGGGTGACGCGACGTCGTGGGTCAGAAGAATAGTATCAGTAATCAAATGGCGGAGACGAATGGTGTCACCCAACTTGACGCGCTGACCAACTTCGCTTGGGAGAGGGGTTGAAGGGAGAATCTGCCAGTGATTGTTGGTGTCGTTGTGGGGGTAACCAGTAACCTGCTGTCCTTGAGAAGAGACACGTCCGTCCTCATATCGTAGCGGGTAACGATCTGGGTGGCTGTGAAGGTAAACCTTGGTTTCCTTGTGGCGAATGGTAATGGAGTCGTAGTAGTTAATACCAACAGACTGAAGGCTCATAATGTTGTCGCTCAATGTTTCCTGGAATTCTGGGCTCATAAAGTCGTCGCCAGGTCCAGAGCGAGTAAGAATAGAAAAGTGCACCTGGAACCAGAAAAGGTAGAGGAAGAAAGGAACAATGACAAGACCGACAGCGCGAGCGACAAAGTGCTTGCCAAACTCAACAAGAGTCAATGCGCCTTGTCGTCGGTTAATGTCCATCAAGTCCCAAAGATCAAACAAGACTGGGACGCCAATAGAGAAGAAAGTGAAGACACCGACATATTTGATGGAGATGACACAGCTCAGGTTGATACCAGTCAAAAGGAGCCACTTCCACCATTTTTGGCCAAAAGGCGCGTGCCTTTCCTTGTAAAAGCGAATGTAGGATAGCACAGAGAGAGCCATGAAAAAGATGAGGGAGGCGTCCAAGAGAATGAGGCGCGTCTGACCGATGTGGGCGTTGTCGAAAAGCATGAGTCCGGCAGCGGTGATGCAGGCAGGCAGCGAATATCCAGACTCCCACATGATCATGAAGACAATGGGAACGGTGAGGGCGCCAAGCGAGGCTGGCATGGCACGGTATGCGACATACGGGACCTTGTTGGCAATGTACGAGTCGCCAATGTTCTC
The DNA here is from genome assembly GCA_005212705.1 of Curvularia lunata. Taxonomy (NCBI): domain Eukaryota; kingdom Fungi; phylum Ascomycota; class Dothideomycetes; order Pleosporales; family Pleosporaceae; genus Curvularia; species Curvularia lunata. The sequence goes on along the minus strand of PELC01000024.1, from coordinate 302,877 downwards.
AAACAGAAAATCACCTTTGTATCCGACAAGCCAGCCAGCAAGCGCAAAAAGGAGTTTTCCGAGAGGAGGGTGGACATCGAAGAAGTAGGTACGTTGCAGGTAGTACGAAGCGAACTGTGGATGCAATTAGTCTTGAGTCAAAGTACAAACTGCGTGCGCAGCGCGCGAAAGAGATACGGCGCAGCTTCTTGACACAAATAAACATACCTTGCCGAAATGGACCTCGTCGAAGACAACTTGGTCAGGATGCCTGATACCCCAAAAGCGAGTGACAAAGGCAAGGGCGGTCATGATGGTAATGGCAAGCTTGTAGTCCCATTCATTACCCTGCTGTACAGGCTTGTATGGCTTGCCCTTCTCAACGACATTGGCAACCTTCTCGGCCAGCGCTTCTGGGTTGGGTGAGACGGGTCGCTTCTTGTCCTTGCCTGCTCGCTGGCGGATGCTCCCAGCAGGTGACGACATGGTGGGCTGCGGCTCTGTGAAGCTACCTGTTGATTTGCACGTTAATTTCTAGCACTGGGGCATTGGTTCGCACGATGGCATGGACTCACCTCCCGCAAGAAGAAGAATTGGTTGATGAAATTAGAAAGAAAGTCGGGGGCTGCTCTGCAAGAGACACGACACCTAATGGCGAGTTCAGGGTCCGAGAGGACCAGTCCGCAAAGGGCATCTCGCTTACGGCTGCTTACCCCTGCATTGAGCTCCATTGGCCCACCCACCATGGGAAAGCCTCCAGCGAGGGGCAGAGATGAGGCTCCGAAGGTCTGGTCAAGCCTTTGGCAGTGTCTATTCTTGGCACAAATCATGCTACGGACCGGCGCGCCCGGTGCTACCTCGTTCTAATCTACACCAAATGCCGTCCCATCCAGCCAGCCCGTATGTATGTAGCCACATATGGCCACCCCTGACACGAGTGAACTGGCGCCGGCTCCCTGACCCCCTGTGTGCATCACTGGCCCTTCTTCTGCTTTTCTGCCTCGAGCTTCCTCTGCTGTGGTATGCGGTACGAGGTCTCCCATCCGTATAGAGCTCCGGCTCCAAACACCATAGCAGCGCCAACCTTCATCATTCCGCTCATTTGGTTTCCGAATATCCAGATGCTCAGCAGGAAACTCACCAGCTTCCTGATATTCAACACAATGGTTACTGTCACGGCAGAAGTGTTTGCACTAAGCATACTGACTCCGGTGATGCACAGCAATTGGGTGACTGCGTTGGCGGTCAGGTACACAATGTGTTGTGACGTTGAGGCCAGAATCGTGGTGACCAAAGGCGGCAGAGTGGTCGCGACTTTAGGCGGCACTTGGAATGATTGCGATGCCTGTAGACGCTTGAACTGTTGGGTCAGGACTGGGGCAAATCCAGCGAAGAACGGAATGGACAATAGATGTGAGTAGAAGAGGTTGGCCTGCCAGTCGTTTCCGTGGTCTTTGTAGATGTCTTCGACGTACGCTCCCATCCATGCTGAAAGCAGCTGTGCTATAAGCAGAACCAAAAGACCTGCCTGGAGCGACGGCCTTGACATGTCAGGACTTGATGTGTCCATTTTCTTGCCCTGTTGTTCATCAGCACTCATGGGCTCAAGTAGCTGACTGCACCACCGTACCTTTGACTGAGCATCTGCCCACGCAGAAACCATGACACCCAATGTTAAGATTGCAACCGAGAATATCTGCAAGGGCGTGTACTTCTTGCCACGCAGCCAGCCAGCTATCATAGTAGTTACACTGCCAAAACTCCGGAGAATGATGTGGACTGGGACCGATATGTTGAAAGCGAATGCCCAGTTGTTCATCATGTTGACAGTGAAGAACAAAGCCGCGCTTACGCACCATTTTCGAAAAGGCACTCGTGAGCTTCTCATGAAGTAGCGGCCATTTGGATCGAATTGATAGTGTAATGTCGAAAGACAAGTGAACACAAATTGAAAGAGTGTGATGAGCAGACCGCTGTCAGGTTCTTGTCTGACGTGGTATTAGTACTTGGGTTTGTACCAACGGGTATGCTCTCTTTACTTTACGATTGCTTCTAAGCAATACACCTTTGACATGTTAGTACCGAGAAAGTTAGAGGTAGTGGGGACCTTGAGTTGTTTTCTTACATTGGCGCAGCATCCTCCAAAGATGAGCGAGAAGCTGCTGACAATGGGCACAATGGCTGCCATGGTCGCCAAGTATCTATTCAGAGGGTATGATATGGCCAAGAGATTTGGAAGGCAACAAGCAGGATTGGCCGAACCAGAATGCTAGGGAACTGGCAATGATTAGCTACGTAACATGAGTGACTAGCTGCTGCCCACAGATCGCTGCTTCTTGCCAGAGTTCGCGAGCGCGTTGTGTAGAGCGCACTCACAGAGAATGAAGGATTATGCTTGTTTATCTACCGCCTTGTCATGACTTGCACTAATGCTGCAGTCGGTTTGATACGGGTGTGTGTGAGACGCAACGTGTTAGTCCGGGATGAGATGAGCCTCACGGGCGCTAACGTAGATTCGCCGCCAGTCTTACCAAACTGAGCATTTCCCGAGGACATGGGACCAGAACCTATTTACACCGATGCTGAGTCAAAAGCTATCGTCAATTCTGAATTCGTTTGCACATCTTCGCACTCAGTGGTTCGGTAGTGAAAGTGGATCAAACCATATGCTCGGAGCCACCACTTGCATGAGACAGTATTGCCACCACCAGAGAAAGCATTCACGATGACCACCACAACCCATGAACCAGCGCCCAAAGTCATTGATTACCATTTCTCTTGTCATTCCTTCGCACCACTCAAAATCATTATCGTGGTGTTGCAATCTACACTACTCAACAGCTGTTTGTTCGTTGACCACATTGCATCGTTCATCATCTGCGTTCCCACGCCCTTTCGCCATAAATGCTCCTGTTCTATCATCCTAGCGCCACCAGGCAGATCGCTGCCAACTGAAAGGAAGATGAGAGGGTAAGGATGGCCAAGAACCTGACAAGTGTACATTCCAGCTTGCAGAAATTCCTTGGCGATGCTCATGAACGTAGAATGCCATTACAATGCGGAGAAGACAAAAAGCTGACATTTGTTAGTTTGTGCTGCAACTTTCGGTACACGCGCGCCCAACTTACATTGTTTGTCGCTGCTATAGCAATGCTGTCCTCGAATGGGTGCCAGCTCATGTGCAGGATCTTCTTGTTGAAATCGATTTGATCCGCATCTGTCTCCTTCCTCATGCGTTGCCCTTGTCCAACAGCACCAGCAGCGGGACTGCCGGCTCTTGATCCACCCTTCTTGCCGGCGTTGCCTGTTGGACTGCCCGAAGAGTTCATTGGTGTGGGGATTCCCACCTTCTTCGCCTTGAAGGCAGACTTGTCGGCCTGCAATACGACCTCAGTGTCCTTGTCGTTGTCTGACGGGTAAATCATGAAGTTGTTGTTGTAACTTCCAGTCATAACATTCTTTGCGTCTCCGGAGAAGACGACCTCGAACTTATCAAAGATGCTATCGTTTTCGTATGTGTCGCATAGCCTGGGTCGCAGATGTTCATGAATAGGGATTGTCTTGACCGGAGTCCTCTCCATGTTTACGTCCCAAATCTTGACGGTCAGGTAGTCGCGAGACAGAATGTATCGTCCATCGTGTGAAAACCGTACGTCGGAGATGGATGAAATGATTTCGGAGAAGAATGACCTTGACGATGGGTCCTCTTCCTGTTCGAATTCTGTGGCTCACGCGTTAGGCTAATTCTTTGTGTGGGGAGCCATGTTTGACTTACGCTTCGCGTGCTGGTCACACAGAGCACTTTCACGCATGTCGGCGAGTTTGATCGTTCCCTTGGAGCTCGCGTACATGAACCAGTTGCAGCTGATGGGATGAAATTCAGCAGCCGTAATAACCTCTGTGAGTTCCTCCATGTTCGCTGGCTTGATGTCGACAATGTTGAAGCTCTGGTCCTGGATGTTGAGGTTCCAGAGGTTGATCCGCAGATCGTCACTACTGATGAATGTCTCTCCATCACTGTTGACAGATATGCTATTGATGTGGTATGCGTGTGCGTTGGCATACGTCTTCCGGGGTACTGCTGCGACAACGGTATCGTGATGTGTGAGTCTGGGGAGCTTCAGATCCGAGGCACTGCGGAATTGTGCATTTGGGTTCCTGACAGGACCGCCACCACCAGCAACCCCGCCTCCGGGCGTCAACTCATGTGACAAATTGTTCTCCGCCACTACCTTCAGCGACTTCTCAAACACCTTCCATAATTTGATAGTCTTGTCGTTTGTGGAAAGCAGGTAGTGTGAGGCGTTTTGTCGGCGGCACCACTTGATCTTATTGATCTTTTCTTCGATCTCGAGAGATTTTAGGTAGTCGAACTCAGGCTCGTGCGATTGGAACTCGGTGTGGAATTTGTATTCGCAGGTTTTTTTCTATTGCTCGTCAGGTGCTGTGGTGGTGGGGAGGCCGATAAGGGTGTCTTACCGTCTCATTTCTCTCGAACAAGACCACACGACCACCCTTGTCGCCGGTTGCCAGGTAGTTGCCCGTTTGGTCGAATTCGACGGTAGAGATGATGTCAGCTGCGCCCGCCGTTAGTCATTGAACGCAGGAATTGAGAGGGCGCAAGCAGGAAGTGAAGGTGTGCAGAAAACAAAGTGGCCAGTCAAAGGTACGTACCTTCGGTGATATCCTCAACATCGCCTTTGTCACCAAAGCATCTGTTCCAGTCAGTGGCGGTTGCAGAGCGCTTTGACACGCCCCCATAAGGACGGCAGAAAGACGAGCTGAAGCTGTCCGGCTACATAGCTGACGGAGCGTGTGGTACCTACTGGGTGAATTTCCACGTCGTGGGGTTGCCTTCTGCTTCTACCATGATTCTTGACAAGGGTCGCCGAACGCCAGCGGAGTGCGATCAGGTGCAGCAAGCGCTTTGGAGTGTTGTATGGGGTGGGGATGCTCGATGAGCAATCAGGTAGGTCGTCGAGCTGATACGGAGGCCAGGGGATGCGACAGCGCTGCCGACGTCGATGGTCGAGGGTGGTGGGTGATGGCAGATGATGTAGTGGGTGGGAGCGGTGTCTGCTGGGGGGTATGTGTGCGTGTGTGGGCAATGGCGGGGGCTAGCGGGCGGCAGACGTGTATCGGGGAGGCGGGGAGACTCGACTCGACAGGACAGCGAAATGACGGCGGCGGGCGACAAGGCAAGCAACAGCAGCGCAGGTACAGAAACAGAGCGTGTTGGGTGATACCTCGATTCACTGCTTAGTGGGGGGCTGTCCAACTCCAAACCGCCAAGACCCGGCCAGCGGAAAGCCGCCCATGCTGCTTGCGGCTAGCGCCATCCGTTCGCTCCGCACAACAATATTCGTCTGCGTTCTCAGTCGAACTTCTTCGACAACTTCGATTCTACTAACCACAGCACATCGAACTCGCCATGTCCCACAGGAAGTTCGAAGCCCCCCGCCACGGGTCTCTGGCATTCTTGCCGCGAAAGCGCGCCTCCCGTCACCGCGGTAAGGTGAAGAGGTAATTACTGTCACCACCGCCTAAACTTGGACAACCAGCTCATTATCGTGACCAGCTTCCCTAAGGATGACCCCAAGAAGCCCGTCCACCTGACGGCTGCCATGGGTTACAAGGCGGGTATGACCACGATTGTCCGCGACCTGGACCGCCCGGGTGCCAAGCTGCACAAGAAGGAAATCGTCGAGGCCTGCACCGTCATCGAGACACCTCCCGTACGCACACCCGCGAAGACGCAATTGAGAGGCACCACTAACGCAATTGCAGATGATCGCTGTTGGTCTTGTCGGCTACATCGAGACTCCCCGCGGTCTCCGCTCGCTCACCACCGTCTGGGCTGAGCACCTGAGCGACGAGGTCAAGCGCCGCTTCTACCGCAACTGGTACAAGAGCAAGAAGAAGGCTTTCACCAAGTACGCCAAGAAGCACTCTGAGAACAACGGCCAGTCCATCACCCGCGAGCTCGAGCGCATGAAGAAGTACTGCACTGTCATCCGTGTCCTCGCCCACACCCAGATCTCCAAGACCCCACTCCAGCAGAAGAAGGCCCACCTTATGGAGATCCAGGTCAACGGTGGCAGCGTTGCCGACAAGGTCGAGTTCGGCCACGGTCTTTTCGAGAAGCCCATCGAGATCAACTCCGTCTTCGAGGACAACGAGATGATTGACGTTATTGCCGTCACCAAGGGTAAGGGTTTCAACGGTGTCACCTCCCGATGGGGCACCAAGAAGCTCCCGCGTAAGACACACAAGGGTCTGCGTAAGGTCGCCTGTATCGGTGCCTGGCACCCTGCCCACGTCCAGTGGACTGTTGCCCGTGCCGGTCAGGACGGATACCACCACCGTACCTCTGTCAACCACAAGATCTACCGCATTGGTAAGGGTGATGACGAGGGCAACGCCTCGACCGACTTCGATGTCTCCAAGAAGCGCATCACTCCGTAAGTTACAAGCCTATGTAAACACAAGACAGATCAGCACTAACACGTCTTAGTATGGGTGGCTTCGTCCGCTACGGTGAGGTCAAGAACGACTACATCCTCCTCAAGGGTGCCTGCCCTGGTGTCAAGAAGCGCGTCATGACCCTGCGCAAGTCCATGTTCACCCACACCAGCAGGAGGGCGCTGGAGAAGGTCGAGCTCAAATGGATCGACACCTCTTCCAAGTTCGGTCACGGTGCTTACCAGACACCGGCCGAGAAGAGGCAGTACGAGGGTGTGCTCAAGAAGGACCTCCAGGCTTCGTCTTAAGAGGCTTGAGGTTATTGTGGTGGTTCGGAGTGCATGCATTTCTTCTCATGGGCTTTGGCGCACGGGATAGGTCTATAACATGGATGCCAGTCATGAGCGATTGAACAAAAATTCAACGATTCCCCAATTCAAAATTCATGTCACTCTTTGGCACTCTGTGCGATGTTCTTGTTATGGTTGTGGGTGCGACTAGTCTCGTGAGCCCATTTTTGCAGCATTGGAAGTGTGCAGTTTACCGAAGCGTATGTGCCGTTGGGGACCGAACGAAGTGGCAAAACAATGGTTACAAGAGCGTTTCCGATATGATTACAGACAGAACGAGAGAACGTCAGCAAGGCATTGGTGAGGGCATATCTCTGTCGTGCTTGCTGCCGAGGTAGCTGTCCTTGATAGTGAAGAAACCATGCTTGGTCTTGTTAAATGGCGACCGCTATACAAGGACCTGATACTCGGGGGAAATTTCTATAATTAATGGTTGGGGGCTGGCCATGTGATCATTCGAGAACGTCTATGACGCCGACGAATTAAGCTCCATATCTTGGTGCCAGCGGCAACGGTCGTCGGGCCAGACAATTGCCATGGTGCGCGACTTATCCCGGCTCACAGCAGTGGCCACCCTATGCCTCTTTGCCAGCAGCAGTCTTTGAAGCAGCCTTGGGAAAGAAGTAGGGTGCTGTACACGGCAGATTTGCACGTGTCGCCGACAACCGGCCGTCATGCCACCTGTCCACACGTGCTATAGGCGTTCCTGATGCTTGATACCAAATGCAAGACAACTTGAGGCAAGACAGCAAGCCAGTGAGTGAGTTGTGTACACACGACCCCGGGCAGAGAGGGTAAACGTTCATCAAGAAGAAAAGCCGGGATGGGAGGTACTTGCACGGCGATGCAACCGAGGCTTACCGATCCAATAGGCGCTGCCCGATTTTAGTTTGTAAGTAGAGCGTCGGTCGCAACTCCATCATCGACCTCCAACATCAAACCCCCAGGACCTCTCGCCATTCCGCCTGTCCTTCGCTCTTCGGCTACCGCCAACATGAGTTGTCTCAGGATGCGTCGCACGCAGCTTGCAAGCCAGGTAAGTCTCTCATCAGCTCGCTCAATCACCTGTCGCCGGCCGACGACCAGCATCCGCCGCACCGAGGCGTGTGCCACATCCCACATGGCTGGCAGACTGTCGCATAGCGGGCTGCAACACCAGCAGCCCCAAGTGGCGCCATGACATTCTACAATCCCCCGGGCATTGCTCGATAGTCCAATGGCTAATGTCTTCCACAATAGCTCGCGAGGAGTTTCCGCCCAAGCACACGAGCTTTCTCGTCAACCCGACCCTTCCAGCGTGTGATCGCTACCGAGAACCTGCGAGCAAAGGAAGCATCAGGCTTCATTTCCAGCAAGTACCCTGTCATTGACCACCAGTATGATGCCATTGTTGTCGGTGCTGGAGGTGCTGGTCTGCGAGCAGCATTTGGTCTCGCCGAGGCGGGCTTCAACACGGCCTGTATATCAAAGCTTTTCCCCACTCGATCGCACACGGTAGCTGCACAGGGTGGTATCAATGCAGCGCTCGGAAAGTACGTACAAGCAGCAGATGAAAGTCCAACAAGAAAGGGCTAACACACATGTGCAGCATGCACGAGGACGACTGGAGGTGGCACATGTACGATACTGTCAAAGGCTCAGATTGGCTTGGTGACCAGGACGCCATTCACTACATGACACGAGAGGCACCCCAGTCAGTCATTGAGCTTGAGAACTACGGTTGCCCATTTTCGAGAACTGATGACGGCAAGATGTATGTTTTTCTAGAGGTCCAAACATGGGTGGCGTGCTAACCTTGTCCTAGTTACCAGCGTGCTTTCGGTGGACAGTCGCAGAAATATGGAAAGGGCGGACAGGCATACCGATGCTGTGCTGCTGCCGACCGAACTGGCCACGCTCTTCTGCACACTCTTTACGGACAATCTCTGCGCCACAACACCAAGTACTTCATCGAATTCTTCGCTACTGACCTGATCATGGAGGATGGCGTCTGCAAGGGTGTCGTTGCCTACAACCAGGAGGATGGAACCATTCACCGTTTCATCGCTAAGAACACCGTCTTGGCCACTGGTGGTTACGGACGTGCCTATTTCAGTTGCACATCGGCTCACACTTGCACTGGTGACGGTATGGCCATGGTTGCTCGCGCAGGTCTTCCCAACCAGGACATGGAATTCGTTCAGTTCCACCCCACTGGTATCTATGGCGCCGGCTGTCTGATCACCGAGGGATCCCGTGGAGAGGGTGGTTACCTTCTCAACTCCGAGGGTGAACGATTCATGGAGCGTTATGCACCCACCGCCAAGGATCTTGCCTCCCGTGACGTTGTTTCCCGTTCCATGACGCTTGAAATCCGCGAAGGCCGTGGTGTCGGTCCTGAGAAGGACCACATCTACCTCCAGCTCAGCCACCTGCCTCCCGAGGTCCTCCACGAGCGTCTTCCTGGTATCTCGGAGACGGCCGCCATCTTCGCTGGTGTCGATGTCACCAAGCAGCCCATCCCTGTCCTTCCTACTGTGCACTACAACATGGGTGGTATCCCAACCAAGTACACTGGTGAAGTCCTTACTCAGGATGCCCAAGGCAACGACAAAGTTGTTCCTGGTCTGTTCGCTTGCGGTGAAGCTGCTTGTGTATCCGTCCACGGTGCTAACCGTCTTGGTGCCAACTCCCTGCTCGACCTTGTCGTCTTCGGCCGTGCTGTTTCCCACACTATCCGCGACAACTTCAGCCCTGGCCAGACCGCTGACCCAGTATCTGCCGATGCTGGTGCCGACTCCATCTCCGTTTTGGACAAGATCCGTACATCGGACGGCCCCAAGTCCACCGCCGAGGTCCGTCTACAAATGCAAAAGGTCATGCAGACTGATGTTGCTGTGTTCCGAACTCAAGAGTCGCTTGACGAGGGTGTCAAGAAGATTCGTGAGGTTGATGCTGACTTTGCCAACGTCGGTATCAAGGACCGCAGCATGATCTGGAACTCTGACCTTGTCGAGACGCTTGAGCTGCGAAACCTGCTCACCTGTGCCGTCCAAACGGCTGAGTCTGCCGCCAACCGCAAGGAGTCGAGAGGTGCACATGCCCGTGAAGATTACCCTGAGCGTGACGACGAGCAATGGATGAAGCACACCCTGTCATGGCAGAAGCAGCCACATGGCGAGACGAAGCTTGGCTACAGGGCGGTTACTGGTACTACGCTCGATGAGGCCGAGTGCAAGGCTGTCCCACCATTCAAGCGTACCTACTAGATTAAGAAAGGGAGAATTGAGGTATTAAGCAGTAGCCATAGCAAGCATAGAGAGAGGGAGATGTTTTGTATTTTATGTACATTTTGCCGATCAACTGGGGATTGGCGGTGCATGTTTTAGCATGTTTGAAAGATAGTTCAAGTTGTTGGAAAATCACAATCAAACTTTTTGTCCCCAAGCGGATGCCACGTTATGAATTTTATGTCTAACTTTGTCTTGAGAGAGATCGGGGTTGGATGGAGTAGGGAATCTAGTGCAAACAAATCGTGATTGGAAGTGGTATTAAGGGTCAAGTTAGTCGTATCGACCGGAAAGCTTGTAGTAAGCGCTACCCTCAAATGCCGTGTCGCACCCGTAAGCGCCCTGGTCGGGCGCTTTCATGGCGCTAATACTTCACAAGATGATGGTGGCGATGTGCACATGGGGCCAGGACAAGGGCAGTAGCAACACGGGAGATTTGGCAGTGGTAAAGTTGATGAAGATGGTGGTGAAATCATACATTTGCATCCTAAAACCTCTAAAGGGCTTGGCTACCACACATCGGAGACGTTTCGATCCGAGAGAGAAAAAAACAAAGGGCGTTTGCGTCTCAGAATCATTCCTACTCCTTCACCCGCCAAGCCCTTTTTTTTGTGTGTGTGTGTGTGTGTGTGTGTGTGTGTGTGTGTGTGTGTGTGTGTGTGTATGTATTTGTTTGTTTTCACAACCCACGCAAGATCGGCAGGTGGGATGCAATCGAGGTTAAGAGAAGAAAAAAAGTATTGACAACGAAATTATGTGTCTGACAGACTTTTGGGAAGCCATGCCAGGCAGGCGGAAAAAACACCCCGTGGTCCACGCTGATGCAAGTAGATTTTCTTGAATTATTAGGGAAGAGAGGCGCAGAAATGAGGCAGAGCTGGCCGTGATATTTGTATTTGTTGGAAACAAAGTTCCGTGAATGAACTGGGGTATTATGCCAACCGCTATGCTCTCATGTGTAGGATCTGGCGTCTGTCGCTTAGAAACGGAGCTGAGCGTCTCGCGAGTGAAGCTCAAAGCGCTTGTCGATGGTCACATCGTTGGCCATGGCGGCAGCGGCGCGGGCTGCTGGGCTGCCGTTCAGACCGCTGTGATCTGGGACAACGTAGTTCTTGACGAGACGCTGGGCGACGCTGCCGTTGACGCCGTTGCTGAGAAGCAGGTTGGCACTTCCTCCAGTGTTGCCAGAGACGACACCCTGGCGAGCAGTCTGAAGAAGCTTGGCCTTGAGCGCAGCAGGGTTCTGACCAAGACCAGCAACATCCTCAGTCATGAGGTAAGCCATGACACCGGTGGTGTGGGGGCATGCCATGGAGGTACCGGAAAGGAAGTTGATGACATTGTCGCCAGTGGACCAGGAGCTGAGAATCTGCTCACCGGGGGCGTAAATATCAACGCACTTTCCAATGTTAGAGAAGGAAGAGATCTTGTTGTTGATGTTGACGGAACCGACGGTGACGACGTTGGAGTTGGCACCACCAAGGTGAGCAGGAGTGCTACCACATGCGTCCTGACCGTCGTTTCCAGCAGCAACCGAAACGTGGATGCCAGCGTCGGAAGCACCAGCAATGACCTCGTCGACAGAGTTGGCAGTGCCCTGCAGACCCCATGACATGCTCATGATGGAGCCAATGAAGCCAGGCTCGGTCTTGCGCTTGTTGTGCCTGGCAATGACCCAGTCCATACCACGGATGGTGTCGGAAGAAGCGCCAGATCCGTCGTCTCCGAGGACCTTGACTTCGATGATGTTAGCGCCCTGTGCGACACCGAACTTTGCGCCACCGGCGGTACCAGCAACGTGAGTGCCGTGGCCATCACCGTCAACAAACGAGCCAGTGGCGGTGAAACCCTGGATGGCACGGCCAGTGAAGACGGCGTGGGAGGTGCGGACGCCAGTGTCAATAACGTAGATGTCGACACCGGCACCAAGCGCGGAATCGTCAAAAGAGTAGGTGAAGTCCTGGCCCTGGGGAGATCCACGGGCGCCAGCGGCGCTGGAGATGCGCTGGAGACCCCAGGGGGAGCCATCACGCTGGGTAACAAATGACTTGACCTCGGCCTTCTCTTCGACGACGTTGATCTCAGCCATGCTTGAGAAGATGGCGGCATGTTCCTCGCACATCTTGAGAATAACGACACGGGGGTTGACGCCTGGGCTCGACTCGAAGAGGATGGTGTCGCCGTCCTTGTTGAGCTCGAGAGCATCCATGTACCTTTCAATAGGCTCTGGGACTGTCTCATTGCGCCACCAGGTGACGATGTACTCCTTGAGTTCAGTCGAGTGGTTGGCAGGGAGAGTGTACTTGTTGATGAAGCCCTGGTTGTGGGGGGCAGCAAGTACAGAAGAGCATGCGGCCAAAAGACCGGTTGCCACGGCGAAGAAAGACTTCATGGTGATTACAGAATGGATCCTGTCCTTGGGAAAAGAGTGGTATGAATGAGAGTAGAAGTGAAGACTTGCGGAATTCAAGTGAAAGGAAGAGCACTGTGGTGGCAGGTTAGTGACAGCTCTGCTGTGGACAAACGATGCGCGAAACACAAGAGCAAGACCAGGCCGCGTTATGAGGAGACACAAAGGACAATGAATGAAAGAATGGCTTTGTTGACGAGCAGCCCCGTGGCAGGTAGCAATGGACCAGCCCTACTGGGGTTGTATGGAATTATTGCTGGGCGGGCGAGGGCACATAAATGCTTACCGAGCAAGGCGTGTGTCAGGCAACAAGTCTGAAGGGGTTGACGTATCGGCCAAGACGTGTGCCAGCACGCGGAAAAAGAAAGTGGATGGCGTGAAGTGAAGTGAAGTGAAGTGAAGTGAAGGGAGTGCCGAAGCAAGAGAGGGTGGATGCTAATGAAGGGAAGCGAGAGGAAGGAAGGACCCAGGCCGGTGGAGAGAAAAGAGTGAATGGTAGGCAGAAGGGCTGTGGCGGGCTCGACTTGATGTAGTCGCTGGCGCGTCGCAGCATCGAGGCCATGGCGACCAAGCGCAGCGTACAGACGGGAGGGTCTGAAACACGGCGTGGAGCTTGGCCAAGCGTGACATTGGTGAACACGACACGATGCCGCGTTGACGGCAAGCAGCACGCTTTCTTTGCTGCGAGCCGTGGTGGCTCCCGTTGGCTGCAGGTCCCTGAAACGGCGTGGGGCAGCCGCTGGGCGCCCAATCGGGACTAGCGCGCAGGCATGTACTCATCTCGCCTCTGCGTGCGGCTCGTTCGCCCACCTCAGATTCATGCGTCAATGCCTGCAACCCTCTGCCTCCGGCTCTACCGTGCCCAATGCAGTCCTCTCGCTGCCGCTTTCGTTTGACATCTCGGCACTGTCTCTCCAGCCGTTGGCAGCAGCACCGCACTCGCAAAACCAAACACCCCAGGGCCACACAGGTTCGTCCACCGTTTCACGCGCAGCCGGCCAAAACACCCTGCTCGTTCCTAGCTGCCGCTGCCGCTAGACGACCCATAGCCAGCCGCGCTCTCTCCTTCCCTAGCGACGTTTAATTTGTACCACTGCACAATCCCAATCCGTCGTATACAGCATGTATAACTCCGGAGGTGGCACCACATCCTCGTTGTGTGCGTTGCCGGACATCAGTTGCTCACCTTCCCTGTCGTTTCATGCCCGACTCGTGCTACCGGTGGACCGGTTTCGAGGCGCAAAATAGCACGCATTGGAAACACTCTGCGCACACCAGCGCCAATCAACCCCCTTGGCCAGCCTCAGTCCCCCAACAACTCATCCGGCGCATAACTCACATCCATCGCGCCTGGTCCAGCCCAAGGTCTTCGATCCGTTCAACTCGCTACTCCGGCATAAACCTGCCAAAGAACCCACTATACCACTAATTTTCCTCCGTCTATGCCTCTCGTCGGATATATGACCTGCATGTGTTAACACCCCGGTCGCTAGCGACGCCTGCGCCTCACCCACCCACCCGGACTGAGTGCTCTCCCTAGTCGCATTACCCTGCCCCAATCTATCTCGTGGCTAGTGCATCCGCACCACGTTGCCCGACTGGGCTAAAGTGGCGGCGTGTGAAACCGCACTATTCCGCTGGCAAATCCAGCAGAGCTGTCCGCCAGCTAATAAAGGACCAAAGAAAAAAATCCTGCTAATTGTCGCCACTAAATAGAGATCAGCATGGGCCAGACAAGATATCCCCGATCCAATGGATCCCGATGGAACCAAGAACTAAAATATGGCCGTGCTGTATGGCTCCAGTTTTCGGCAGACACCACCACAAGCCTTGACGCCCAGAGCTTGTTCTTCCTTTTGCGCCGCCTTCAGTTCTTGTGTGGTTACAAATATATGTCTTTTTGTGATGTTCGCCTGCTTACTTATTCTGTAACCATCCTTTTCTCCTCCCGTTACGCGCGGCCTGGTGACTTGGCTTCTTGGTGTGTGACTTTGCTGTGTTCTCATTGCAGAAAACAAGAGAGCACGTGGCTCAGTGAACGTCATAAGAACACATCCAACTATAGGAAGTGACGTGGTTTCCGCTCATCTGCAAGCTTGTTCTACACCATAAGGGCTAGCTGACTGAATGACTGTATTCGATCGATCCACCTATCTCCAAGACATTTACACGTACTGCAGAAACACAAGCCGCCGATATCACCGCCGTTGAAACCGTGCCAGGGCCCTAAGCGGAAAAGAACTAGAGATCGAGAAGCCGATGAAGAGGAAAAATAATCATCGAACCCTTGTCATGAAACCCATTTCCTTGGACCGCCCCTGTACGCCACCATCCACTCATCGAAATGTCGTTTGTAATAGACACTCGAATTATAGACAAGCATTATGCATTCAAGGTCTTCTAGAAAGAAAGAGAAAGAGAAGAAGAAACTAAACCAATCATATCAACATGGCCTACATACTCATACAGACAAAGATTGTACATGTTGTAATCTAGCATTCCATTGTTTCTCACCAACACCACACCAGCCTCCCACCTCATGCCCCATCATCCATGTCCGTCCGTCTGTTCAGCAAAGCAAACCAGACTCCAGTTCCATTTCTCTTCCTTGTATCCACCTGTCCGTTCTTCCTTGCCTAAGTAAAAGAGAATATACGTAGCAAACAAACCCCTAATTCACTCTACACGTCCTCATCACTCTCATCACCCAGCAGCTCCCCTTCGTCAGCATCCACAATGGCATAATCGCCCCTTCCTCTGGCGAAGCTGCTTCGCGAAGTGTACGTCCGGCCGTACCCGCCGTAGCCACCGCCGCCGCCCATCCGGCCAGCCGCCCACCTCCACAAACTGCCTGCGAGCAGCGGCAGCGCAGCCACAACGGCTACCAGCCCAGAAACGGCTGCAATCGACCACCGGACCCACGGCGCATCGCTATCAAACACGCCGCTGCCACCGCCACCCTCACCCAGCCGGATGCGGCCAAACTTGCCGTCCCAGTGGCGCCAGACATAGTATCCGATTCCTCCCGCCGCTGCAAAAGGCAGCACAATAGCGAGGAAGAGCGAGAAGCCTCCGATGCCGTGCTTCTTCTGGAAATCCTCTTCGAATCCAGGGCAAGGATGCACGTCACCAGTCTTGTCGAACTCGGTTCCGCCCTCACATGTAGACAGTGGGATCTTACGGAATCGGCTGTTAGACCAGTATTCCTTGACGCCTTTGTTCTTGCACACGGCAGACGCGTCGGGGAGTTCAAGGCCCGGTACCAGTACGCAGTCACCGCTGGCGTCGCGTTCGTAGTTGTATGCACTGTTTTGACGTGAAATTAGTATCCTGTACTGAAATCTCTCTCCAGAAAAGATAAACTTACCATTCATAGTCACGCCGAGTGCAAGAGCAGTTGCGTGCAATGTCGTGCATCTGATCAATGCGCTGCGCGTTGCGGCACTTGACGCCTCGCTTCTTGCGGTGGTACTGCGCTACATGGCCGAACAGACACTCAGGTTGGTCTTGCTGGAGAGGGTGTTGTGGGCTCCAGAGATCATAGTCGCCCCGGGTAGGATCGTGCTCGTCCAGTTTGCATTCCTTGCTGAATTCCGGCAGGCCCGAGAAGTCTAGGTTCACGGCAACAAGCTCCTTGCTGTCCTTACCCCAGATAAGGAAGTTGAGTGACGTATCGCTAGGCACCGTCGTGATGGCGTCGACGCGGATCTTGTGGTCCGAGAACTTGTACAGGTTCCAGTTTTCGCCGCTGTCAAGTGAGTAGTACACATGGTCGGTGTCTTCGCCTCGACGAACAATGACAATGACAGAGCCTTGGTCGCCAAATTCCCAAGCGTAGGTGCCCTTCTTGACCTCCTTCCACGTGATACCCGCGTCGGTAGTCATAAATGTGTTGGCCTCGCCAAATGTCGTCAGCTCCGAGCCGACGTTACCGACTGCAAGCATCAACCCTACTGCCGTCGGAGATGAGTACATCTCACGAGGGTCAGCACGCTCAGTGTAGCCATGAATGTGCAGAGCACACTTGTTCTTGTCTGAAACATCACAGTCATACGGCTTGCCGTCCGAATCTTTCGCAGGCGCTTGGAGAGGCTCCCAGTCCGCGCCGTCGTTGTGCGTGATGCGACTCTGCTTCTTCTTCTTGCTGCCCTTGTCCACTTCAGGAATGTTGATAACCACGTTGGCAACAGCAACACCTTCAAGACCCTGCATCTTCTCAAAGTCGACGTAGCCTTCAGTGTTCCTGTTGACACCACTCAAGCTCATGACATAAGAAGTGCCATTGCTGTTACTCTTGATGATGGAACCATACTCCTGGTCTCGCGCTGGGTTCACCGTCACGTGCAGAAATACTGCATGTGTCGAGCTGTCCAGGACTGTGTATGCGGTCTGGTGGATGTCGAAGAATTTTGGAGGAAACTTGGCCTCGGCGAAGGTGTTGGCGTCCAGGCTGGCGTCCAGACGGAGACTTTTATCCTCGGCCTTGGTCGCCACAACGATAAACTCCGACATGGTTGCGAACTCGACAACCGACTTGAACTTGACGTCCTTCTTCTTGAACCAGTCATCACTGGAAATGAGCTGCAATGGCGCATTCATTTCCTCGTTGGCGTGCTGTTCGCAAAAGACCTGCTCCTCTTTGACACTACGTCCAGCCTCCCGCCAGACGAACATGCACTTCTTGACGTACGGCACAAGAGACTCCCAGCTGTCATCCTCGCCGTTCTTCTGAGAGACGTAGGCTACCGTGTGGCAGTCCTTGTTGCCAACCTTCTCGCAGTTCTTGCCGCCCATCCAGATGATCCAGCCCTTCTGTTTGGGATGGAACTGCATAATCTGTAGCATTTCCTTGTTGGGTACAGCAGGCGCGTTGAACGAGTGGATGCTGTCGTGGAGTCCGCGATCTTCGGAGTAATAAACCTTTTTGCCTGCAGTCAGGAAGTAGACGTTGTTGTTCTCATACTGGTGAGGATAGATCCGAACAATTTCATCATCGATAGCCCTCTTCCATTTCTTTCCGTGGTCGTGCGTGATCCAGGCCGTGCGCTCGTCGGTGAGCATGACGACCGTCTCGTCTTTGCTTCGCTCATTGCCAGTGCTTTCGCCCTGAGTGTTGCGCTCGAGGTAGTACTGCTCCACAAATTCGCTGCCCTTGAACTTGGTGATCTCGTGGGTAATCTCTTTGCTTTGAGGCGGTCGCTTCTCGGTATCTTTGCATTCGCGCTCCACCTCCTTGTCCCTCTCTGTTTCGCCCTTGCATTGATTTCCAGGAATCTTTCGCCAACCAGAGCTACCCTTGTACGTCTTGGCGTCTCCTTCGCAAGCACCCTTTGGCAGAGTGAAGGAGTCGTCCGGCTCACATTTCTTGTCTTTGCCTTCTCCTACTGGGGAAAAGCCAAAGTCGCACTCATAGTCCCTGAACTTATCACAGTCGCAAGGCTTGAAAGTCGGAACCGGGTCTTTAAAGACTTCGCCAACGAAGCACTCGGCATCCCACTTTCGCCTTCTGAACAGCTGCTTGTGGCCCATGACACAGCTTGGGTCGCCATCTGCGTCTTTTCGTACAGACCATTCAGGATCAAAATCGCTGTCCCCACACTTCTTGAGCATGTCGCTGAAATCAAGGTGAAGGATGATGTGCTCGCGACCACCGCCCTCTTTCTTCTTTGATGCGTAGAGCATGAATTTCAGGCTTGTCGAATCGGGCAGGGTCGTCAGTTCGCGTGCTCGGATCTTGTAGTCTAGTTTGATCTTTTCCCAGGTATCCTTTCGTCCGTGCTTGAATGAGTATCTGATCTCGTCGGTGTCGCCTTCGTCAAACACTGCAACCAGAACCGAGCCTTGGTCACCAAATTCGTACTTGTGCGCTTCCTCGAGCGCCAGTTCCCACGTGAGACCTGCGTCGTCGGAAACATATAGGTCGCCGTCGCTGTATTTGCCTAGGTATTCGCCCGTATTTCCAACGCCCATAACGATTCCTGGCGCTGGACTCGAAAAGACACGGCCGCTGTTGTGCAAATTAGTGACGGAATGCAGGTGGAGCTCGTCGTTTTTGCCCTTGACAGTGAGCTTCTCAAACGTTCTGCCATCATCAAAACTGATGCGCGACTTGAGCTTCTTGCCCTGGCCCCTTTCGACCTCCTTGTAGTTGTCAACCGTGTTCACCAGCACTACACCCTGTATATTCGCAATCTTCTCAAAATCGACGTAGCCGTTATCGTTGCGGTTGGTGTGTTCGACGTTCTTGGTGAAGTATGTTCCGTTGGAGTTGCTGGTGTACAGATTGCCCATTGCCACGTACTTGGATGTCATGACATCGACTTGTATGCTGTAGTTTGTAGATTCGAGAATCGTATAGGCGTCTTCTTCGATCTTGTGGTCGCCGAATTGGGCGTGATGCCACGAGTCGGTGTCTTGGGTGACGTAGAGGGCGAGTTCGCTCGAATGGTCGGCCTTTGCAGCGGCAACGATGTAGCCCTTGGCGACGGCCATATTGGCCATGCCCTGTACTGTGCGCCCAGACGACATGGTGGCCTCTTCCGCATTCTTAAAGTAGCTGCGTCCTGTTAGCTATTGCTGTCATCTTCAGCCAGTCGCCACTTACTCATCAGATACCATGAGCCTGAAGTCTTTGGACCTGTCAGAGTATTTGCCTCTTGTGATACACAGTATGCGATCGTCATGCTTGTCGACGCCTTCGAGGAATCTCTCGGAAGATTTGGCCCATTGACACATTCGGCGGTCCTTGATCAGCGTCTTGGGCTCCGTCTTGAAGCCATCCGTGGTGTAGTATGTCTGCCGGAAGTTAGCTACGTAACACACAGCAGACTTGAATGGACACGTACTCTTCCAAGACATGGCGCGGTGAAGCAATTCTCGATCTCGTTGATGAGGATCTTCTTGTTGTCGTGCGCGTGCCAGCCTACCGGTCCTCCTGGCGAAGGCGGGAGGTCAGTCTCGAAGCTGTCCCAGTTCTCTCCCTGATCAAAGGTGATCCAGTGCTTCTTCTCGCTCAGCACCAATGCCACCTTGTTATCAAACGGATTCTTGATTATACCCAGTCCCTGGAGATCTTTTATCTTTTTCCAGCCCTTTCCGGCATCGTGCGACCGCCATATGTTGCCTGTGTCGAGTTCCTGTACCAAGGCGACTCCAGAGTCATCAAAGTACATGAGATTGACGAGCTCATTGTTGAACGGTGTCGGCTCGACAAGCGGCTTGTCCTTGGCGGCGGTCGTGGGTGCTAATGCCAGCAGGGCGGGCAACAGAAGGCCCTTAATGTATTTCATCGTGCATAGAGGCGACGGTAAAACGCGTGTGTGGATGTGGAGAGGAGGCGCGAATGTTGAAGAACAACTGGCTGCTTGCGCAATTCACAGCCTCAAACCCCGATGACGCTGACGGATCTGAAACGCAGGGCAGGTTGATGCGCCGTGATGGCGTAGGGTTTGGTGGGAACGCGGAGTCCAGAGTCGAGGTCCAGGCAACAATCTGAACGGCACCTGAAATACGGTAGTATGTACAACAAGGGAAGGATTAAAGATGCGAGGCCAGATAGCGCCAACAGTTAATGGACAGTTGGAGCTGGGGAGCCAGTCGCGCGTGGGCGGACGTCCGCGGCTGCTGTCCCGCACCTGAATCCCTGCTAGTCCTCGCCCCCAACCACTTCAGCCTACGGACCGTTCCTTCACATGTCTACAGTACAACTACTGGATAAACCATGGTATTGCGGCCCGTCACCGTCTTAAGAACAAGCAAGGCGATACCGAAAAGAGCGTTGCAGAGTCTCGGATTCGAGAACAGAAAAAAAAGAAGCCGTCGACATGACACGTCTAAACCAGTCTCAGACGACACATGGAAACTTCTCCCGTCCCCACGAGCCAGGTTTCGCTTTGCCCTCCCTGTCAAACGTCCAGACGCCTCAAAACAAACCCCGTCTCTCTCTACTTTGTCCACGGTAGCCCCAGCTTGTGCATCTCCACCGCCAGCTGCAAGATGTAGTCGATACTCTCACACTGCGTCTTCGCCTTGTGCACATTGTCGCCCCAGACATAAATCCCATGTCTCCTAACCAAGATAGCATACGAGTCGGGATACTTCTCCATGGCCTCCTCCAAGCTCTCGCGCAAGTCCTCTTCGTGCGCCGTGTTCTCGATAATGGGGATGCGCAGCCGGTCGTAGTAGCCTAGGTTTCCTTGCTTTCCCCGTCCCTTTGGTATGCCCTTGATCTGCTCAATTTCTTCAATCTCGAAACATGCGTCTTTGCCGAAGTCGCGTTCGACGAGGAGTGTGACGAGTACGGCCCATTGCGAATGCGTATGGATGCAGCATCCGGCGCCGCGCTCAAAGGCTGCCATGAAGAGAGGGGTGCAGGCCGAGGGCTTGAGGACCTGGTATTGAAAGTCAGCTATGCTGCACTGTTGCAGAACTAGAGTTTCTCCGTGACTCGTACCTGTGGTCTCCTCAGGTACTCCTTGCTGTTGAAATCCATAACAAACATGTCAGTAGGCTTCATGAGCTCCTTCTGCACTCCGCTAGGCGCAATGTATATCTTGTCTTCATGGCGAATGCTCGTTCCTCCACCAGTGCCTGTCACCTGGCGCAATGCCCACGTTAGCCATCACTCATACAGCCTCTGTTCACACGCCGTCCCCAATTGGCGCGGAAGTGGGAGTTTTCCTCGTACCCAGCCCAAGTTGTAGAACTTTGCGCAGAGCGTGCAAAT
Organism: Curvularia lunata; assembly: GCA_005212705.1. NCBI lineage: Eukaryota > Fungi > Ascomycota > Dothideomycetes > Pleosporales > Pleosporaceae > Curvularia > Curvularia lunata. The sequence goes on along the minus strand of PELC01000024.1, from coordinate 281,682 downwards.
GTGGTTTGCCGGGTGGTTTGGGTCATCAGAGTGCACGAGGGCCTCGGGATCTTGCTCGTGGGAACTCATTTCTGGGGTGCGTGTTTGTATGTAAAGGAAATGTCTTTCCTCAAGTCGCAATCCAAGGCTGGTGGGATTTTTTTTTACTGACGCCCCAAAAGCCCAAATGACGCGTTGGGCGACCGCGAAAGCTACCCCACGTGGTCCGGGCTGTTGGCCGTCAACCCCCACTATTCGAGTCAGGCCCGCTTGGGGCGAAGCTCCGTCAGTCAGGGCCATGTGTTCTTTGAGCGCATTCAAAGGAGCGGATTCGTCATATTAGCTCTACGGGAACTACTGGAGAAAAGAAACGGCCGGCTCATACAACGAGACGACGGCCTGAGGTATCATGGACGCCCAAAACGCTCATTCCACTGCCTATCCTCCACGAGGGTCGCACAACCCGGGGTATCACAACTAGTTAGTAGTCTCGTTATGCGCCAGAGGAGAGTGCTCGTGCTCCTTCTTCTTGTCGAGATGGAGTGCATGCTTCAGCTTGTCGCCAAATCCCTGGCGGTCTGGAGACTGGGAGTGACCGCCATGCTTTTCCTTGTAAACGTTACCGGCACCGCCTCGCTATATTTGGGTCAGCGTTGTTTTATGACGATATGTCGAAGATCTTCATACCCCAGTGTGAAATTCCTCCTGCGGGTTACGCTGGTTGATCTCAGGTACCATGTCGACGGGGCGACCTTCATCAGACTGCGGCCCAACACGAGGCGACTTGCCAATGTTGCCTGCTCCACCACGACCAGTTGAGAATTCAGCTTCGGTGGATTCGCCCTGAACGCCTTCGCGGACAAGGCCTCCGTCGGTATAAACAGTGTCATCGGGACCAATGTTGCCCGCGCCTGCATCGAGAGTTAACTTCTGCACTTGCAATATGTCTTATGGAAAGCTGCGCCTCACCTCCACGTCCGGTGGAATGAATCGGTGTGCTAGTCATATTTCTTTCTTTTGCTGCTGGTTTGAGGTTGTCTGGGGCTCAGAATATATGCGTTCGAAGTCGCAATGAGCTGGAGTCGGAGTTACAAAGCAAGTTGGAGTATGCAAATGATCAGGCAAATTGCGAGCAAAAAGCCCTTATAGTGACTCCTCCCGGTCCAGCAAACGAGGCAACCTTCGAGTGACGCAATGACGCAATCTCATACCAAGACACTCCAACCCATTGGCGGCGCGGGATGTAATAAGCTTCGGCATGGAAAACAGGCGTCGGCGTGTCTACGGCTGCAAGCCGTTCCACCAAGTTTGCTACGCCAAGCAAAGTCGCAAGAACGAGGTACGGGCTGTGTGCGTATGGGATGCTCTCATTGTACCATGTATGCGGTTTATGCGATGGCGTGAGGTGATATGCGATCGCCCGCGCGATAAGTCGGAGTGAATTGATTCGCCCACCATATGACTAAGCAGGCTACATCCCACTGTTCGCAGCTGGTGGCTGTACGACATTCCGGAAAAAGACAGTGGCTGATGTGCAGATTTGGCCACAGAGCTGGGTCAAATTTGCAGAGCACGAGGTCCGCTGACGTTTCGCCAATGCTGATGTCGTCGGCGATCCTGACGCAGGCACTCTGATGCGATCAACAATGCAGGAACAAGGAGTCCCAGGTTGTTGATATCACGTGAGACAAACACCAATGCTAGCTTCAGTATTGCGGGCCGCTGGATCTTTCAGAACGCATGTTGCGTGTGCTATCTAAGAGTAGTCATAAACCCGTGACCTGGAACGCTTATAGAGAGACCCATCCACCACACAGCACATGTAACATCGTGGCGTCGCATCCTCCTAGAACACGTACTCTCCACATACCTGTTTCAAACACACCTGTCATCGTCGTATGTTTTGAGTACGCGGATGTGCGGATGCGTAATCTTCACGAACACGTCTCGACTTGGCGCAGAGGATGTTTAGAAACTGATGTGTAATTACTATTAAGCTTTTACAGTCCGATACAGTGGTCTAGGATATTGATAAAACCTATAAGAAACAAGAACATGGGGTATCGTAAGATGCATTGAATGTGCGGGATGGCATACAACCTAAGATGCAAGGTTTTCCTCATCGCTGCGCCTGCTCCGGCCCTCCTCTGCAGACCTAGCTTGCATCTTGCCCTGGTCCGCATGCTTGGCAGGATCGAATACGTAAATGGGGAATTCCAGGAAGAGAGTGCGCTTCAGGAATACTGGCATCCTCGCGTACAATGCCGGTGGGAAAGGAATGAGGATGCTGGTCCTTTGGAGGTACCTTTCGTACTCAGGCCAATGGCTGCCTTTCTCGTACCTCTTCTTGGCGGCTGGACGTTCTTGCAGCGTCAGACCCGACACAAACATGAGGAGAATGGTCAGGAAGAAGGGCCCGAGAATCGATGCGTAGAGCGCCTTGTATGCGCCTCCAGAGACGTAGTTATATGCCGCAGGTGATACAGCAATAGTGAAGATGCCTAGAGACAATTAGCCTCTATCAAAAAAACACACATAACGGAAGAACCTACCGAACTGGATGATGATTTCTCCAAAATAATTTGGATGTCTGGTCCAGGCAAAAAACCCAACATCGCAGATTGCGCCATCACTACCGTGCGCAGTTCGGAAACGGTACTTTTGGGCGTCCGACACGCTCTCCATAATGAAGCCAATGCCCCAAAGGATAACTCCCGCGATATCACAACCAGTTCCAAAGCTGGGCTGGTTGAACTTGGTGACATTTGGCGAATTCAACAGCGTCACTGGTAAGGAAACGGTCCAGACCCAGAACATTTGGCTATTTTTCGTCAGAAATGCATTCTTGGTAGAAACGACACAAATCTACTCACAACACCCAGAATCCAAGAAAGGACCAGAACTTGTCCCGCTTATCGTCAAAGCGGTCATCCTTGCCCGTCTTCAAGATGCGGAAGAGCAAGAAGCCGCTCAGTCTTGCCGCCCATAGGATGATGAATAACGATACTACAATGTTGCGTGCGTCGCCCCTGTTTTCGCTGAAGGAGAGAGTGAGGATGGCGAGGAGGATGAAGTTGGTGCCGCCCGCGAAATCGGTGAGCTTGTCGAATTTGAGCGAAAATGCGATGGAGAAGAAGAACAGCTGGTATGCGACTGTGATGAGGAAGGTGATGGCGAGATAGTAGTCGTCGAGCACGTGGACAGCGGCCATGGCTGCTGCTGGAGGGGAACAACGTCTGTACAGTTACTTTCTTATGGAGAAGAGCAGGCGTCTCTCTACATATACTGCATAACCATGTGGTCTCGCACTCGCTGCTTACGGCGACATTTGCAGCCACGGCGACATTTTGGGCGAATATTGTACTGCTTGCGGTCAAGACGGTTGGCCGGGGAGCAGCTTATGACGCACGACATCGGGGCCAAGCCACGATGGCAGGCCACGACTCTCTCCCGCGATCACCAGCCCGGTGCGCATCCTCCGCAAAAACGGCACTGCCTCCATTGCCGTAGCTGGCGTCCGGGCGAGACCACGTATTCCACGAGGCGCGGGACTTGAGCAATAAGTCAGCATCGGAAGAATGGCTCCACGGCTTGCATAAGCGGGATGGAAAGGTCGTGGGTGCAAGCTCGACTGAAACTCGGCGCGTGTGAGGACATGGCGTCTCAGGCACGGAGTGCGTCAGACGTCACCACCACCGCGGCTGGCCAGACCAACGTGAAGCTTGGCCCTCACCACAACCGCTGCTCGAGGCCCTGTCGATCATCTATCGTGAGCCGCCCATTCCTGCATCAAGCCCTATCATGCAGGGTTGTTGGACACTGCCGTGGGCGGCACCAGCGCCGGGGCGCCAGTCCTCCCATTACGAGGACTTATCCGTTCCCGAACCTTGAGACGTAGTCAGTCACTGTACTGGCAACTGTAAACGCTCGAAACCGGGCACTGCGTCTAGAAACGAGATAAGTGGATAGGTCTGTCGGGACTGTTAAGTAGCATGATTCCAACCTCAGTCTTCGCCTTTTGAAAGGTTTGGGCACGCTCCTCAGACTCTCCGGAAGCTTATGCCCGTTCGCGACTCGGACACGCTGTTTCTGCTGTGTGTCTCCACGTTTCTGTTTTTCCGGTTCTGTTCTTAACTCCTCGATCAGTCTGCTGTGCAGCTCCTGAGCGAGTCTGCATGTCTGGGACATACTTTTCGACTCTCCTCCAGCCGGGCTGTTGATGTTTTGGTTAATGATTGTACACTTGGAACGACATCTGAACGTATCGCTATCACGAATTCACTAAAAGTTAGCCATGAAAAGGACCGGATCGTCCTTTGCGTCAGCCTTGCTGCTAATCAGCGCAGTATGTACGACCCATTAATTCACAGTTTGCTCATGCTAAGTACACAAAGTCTCTCACTCACGCAGCATTTGATCTTCACAACACTCATGTACGGACCAATGTCGCCGGTAGGCGAATCGAGGACCTCGTCTCTGGAGCGGATCGATCTGGAGACAACCTTGTCGAGCGGGACAATTCTCTGGATAACGCCAATATTGTCGCGAGATCCGCGCAAAGCGGTCTCGACGCGAATGCTTTACTGAACGGCCTTGCGCAAGGTCAGGGCCAAGGTGGCAGCAGCGATATCGGTGGGGATCTTGCAAATATCGTTGCTGGTGGAAGTGCAGCCAGTATCGACGACATTATCAAAGGCTTAGGCGGTCAGAAGCAGGGCGGATCGGCAAACCAGAGTGTACCGCAGAAGCAAGACCAAGGTGCTGCGGGAGGAACAGCACCAAGCAGTGGTCAAGTCACAGGAAGCGACATCAATTCGAATGACATAGCAGGTGCGCTTGCGAACCAGGCTGCGCCAAAAAGTGATTCCAACGACACCCGTGTCAAAGATCCGGCTGGAGACCTTGCGAATCTGCTGGCATCTGGCGAACAAGGCCAACAGCCAGCAGCAGGCCAACTGCCATCACCACCTCCAGTGCCGGCAGGCCAACTGCCGCCACCTCCACCGCCACCAGCAGGTCAACTGCCATCACCACCTCCAGTGCCGGCAGGCCAACTGCCGCCGCCACCTCCACCGCCACCAGCAGGTCAACTACCAGCACCTACTCCAATGCCACCACAAGGTCAAGCCGGCGAGCAGAAGAAAAGCAGTAGCTCTTCGCTCATTAAGGTAACTTCGACTCCCGGCGCAGGAGCCAGTAGTGGGACGACGTCGACCAAGCTCATGGAGGCCGGAAAATGGAACGCAACTGCATCATCAGGTCCAGCTTCTCAAGCAACAGCACCTGAAGCGGGCGGGGCGGCAAAAGAAGCATCATCAGCATCATCGACCTCTTCCAAGCCAGCCAAGACGGTGTTTCCAGCAGGAAAGTCAGCTCTGCCTGCAGTAACCCCTATTCCTTGGCCTACACAGTCGTCGGGAATGCCTGGAGCCATGAAAAACAGTACCACGCCAGCAAAGGAAGCTGCTAATCCGGCAGCGACTTCTAGTAAAAGCACAAGCACTACGGTAAGTGACAGGGACGGATTCTCCCATGTGTTAGTGGTTACTGACAACGGTGGTTTAGGCAGCAGCAGCAGCAGCAGCGAAAGCCTCACCAGGTTCCATGGCGGGCAATGGAACCGCTCCAGCAGTGACTGTAGTCGCCGAAGGTAGCTCCAACTCGACAACTAGCAGCACCAAGTCGATCAACTCTGCCACGTTGACACCGGCCGGACTTGCTGCTGCTACCACCACGACGGCAGCGGGCAAGCCGATTGCGGTCCAGGCAGGAGGAAACGCTACTATGAGCTCGAGCAGTGCTTCGATGAGCAAGTCGTCCGGGGGTGCTCTACCGCCCGCAGTCACTGTGGTCGCAGAGTCCGGAAACAGCACCACATCCAAAGGCAGTGTGATGGGCAGTACAGCCACTGCCGCGAAGAACGGTACAGCGGCCGCACCAGCAGCCGTCACCGTCGTCGCAGGAGGCAATGGTACTACCGCCAATGCTGCCGCCACCTCGGCGTCTTCCTCGATGAAGATGGGCGGTGGTATGGCAAACTCCACGGCTGCCCCACCCTCAGTCACTGTGATAGCGGGTGCAGGCAACGGCGGCTCTGCTCAAGCAGCCGACCAAGCCGCCGCCAACGGAGGCTGCAAATGCTCTTGTCTATGTCCCGCTGGTTCGTTCCCCATGGCTGCCCCCGCGGCTCCCGCCTTCCAGCTCGGCTCCATGAGCAGCGCGCCGCCGAGCGCGAGTACAATGCAAACCGTCGTCTCATCGTCTGTGACTGGAAGCGCATCTGCGTCTTCGAGCTCAAGCAGCAGTGCATCTGCTTCCGCCTCCTCAGCTGCCACCTCTTCCTCCTCCTCCTCTTCTTCTTCAACACTATCATCCTCGTCATCTGCTAGTTCAAGCTCCTCACTCACGGCGTCGTCGACGACATCTACACCCATAGCGGCTCAGAGCCAGATTGCAGCTGATACGCCGCCGCAGCTGACGCCCGTAGCCGGCACGACCGAGCCCCAGGCAACGGGATTGCCGTTCAATATCAACACGGTCAGCCTGCAGAGTCGCGTCACTGTTAACTTGGGGCGGCGGGCCGAGCCGACGCCAGCGGGGCAGTGAGTAGTGGAATTAGTAGCATGGATCATGATGTGTAGTAGAAGTTTTAATAAGGTGATTTCCTTTTGTCAAAAACGAATCTTTCTCTTGTTTGTCCGATATGTGGGTTCTATGGTATATACTTTTTGGTTAATTGTAGGAGATAGTTTGAGCATTGAGTGCTCCTTTCTACAATTATAATTTTTCGACATTGAATCTTAATTGGATAAGGAAAATCTGCTTTTGAGGCGCGGGTCCTTGTCGCGTCTCGGGTATATGCATTGTGCCTCTAGCTTAACTGTTTTACTTGGACTGTTCTTGTCCAGCTTCTTGCACCTTTGCCTTTTTATTCTTGGCCTGTTGGCGCTTCGAGACGGGCTTGTCAGCTTTGGTCCCATTTGTAGGAGCAGAATCTAGGTTCTCTCCCGGTCGCTTGCCGTTCTGGTTCTTGTTGGCCTTGCCCTTTTGTGCTTGCTTGTCCTTGGACTCGTGCACTGGCTTCTCAGGCAGCTTCTCGCCGCCGTGGACAATGTCGACTATGCCTTTGAAGCTCTGGCGCTTCAGTCGCGCGAACTCGACGACGCTTCTCGCCTCTTTTGTTAGACCGTCCTTGCCCTTTTCTGTTCCGAGTCCCCATACGGAAGCCAGGTTGATGACGTCGCTTGGTGCTCTTATGCCTAGCACAGTGCTTGCCTCTGAGCTGAATATCAGGCCGCGCCCCCGGGTCACGCGTATGAGCTGGACGGCGTTGGAGATCAGATTGCGCTTTGCTGCGGGATCGTTTGACATGATGCCCTGGCTGTAGCCAATCTCAATCTTGATTCCGCGGGATATGGCGGTGCCCAGCATGGGGAACTTGAAATGTGTTTCGAAGCGGCGGGTCAGGTCGAGCGAGATGATGTCTACGTCGAGGCTCTGGCATGCCTGCTGCAGGGTTCGCTCGTCGGTGGGCCGCGCCGCCACGAGGTCATAGTGCTGTTGCAACTGGGGAATGCGGAAGTTGGAGGCGGCGTCGGTGAGGAAGATGTTGCAGCGGCGCAGTATGCGCATGCGGCTGGGGACAGAGAAGGGGAGCTTGGAGGGTACGGGCGAGGTCTGGTGTCAATGGTGAGCGGAGCGGAGCGGCGCAGGTGGAGAGTGAGGTAAAGGTGAAGGTGAAAGCAAACGTGACAAATCGGGTACATACGATATCGGCAGGCAGCCGCCCAGAGTATGTGTGAGTAAGGGCAACTACATCGTATCCTACTGCATTGCATCAGCTCAACTCTCATCGATCCACCCCGGCACCGCTCCACGGGCGCTCACATTCATCGAGGAAAGCGACAGTGCGCTGCAGTTCGCGGGTCGCATCGGTCCACGGCACGTGCAGGTCGTGGAACATTTGCGCAATGGCGTCGTCGGGGCGCGCAGCGGGGAGTGGACGGGGAGAGGCGCGGCGTCGCAGGCGGCGGAACCAGAGGCAAAAGAATCTGGGTAAGTCGTCGAGTCGAGTCGCATGCACGCTGCGACGATGGCGGGCACCGAAAACCTAGCCAAGCTCGGACTAAGCCTATTAACGCCCGCCCACAAGCCCTCGACGCAGAACACCAACACCACGACAGCGACAGCGACACCGCCCCGGACGAGCCCGCCCCCCCCCCCTCCCCGTCCTCTCGCGCCGCCTCCGCTGCCTCGGCCGCACCAGCCACGCCCGGCTCGCCGTGCCCATCGCCTCCGCCTCGTTGGGCGTCCGTCTCGCCAGACACAGGCCGCAGCAGCCCTCGCCGTGCTTGCTGTTGCTGGCCTCGCCCTTGGCCTCGCCCGTCTGCTGTGTGGTCCCGCCAGCCTCCGCTTCCTCCCCCCACCACGCGACCCCTCGGCCTCGCCCTCTCCCACCCACCACCACCACCTCGACATCGACTCTGCCGCCATGGCGCTCAACAACTCGAGCGGCGCCACCAGCGTCGCCCGCGTCTACGCCGACGTCAACGCAAACATGCCCCGCTCCTACTGGGACTACGACTCGGTCAACATCTCGTGGGGCGTGCTGGAAAACTACGAGGTCGTCCGCAAGATCGGCCGCGGAAAGTACTCCGAGGTCTTTGAGGGCATCAACGTCGTCAACTACCAGAAATGCGTCATCAAGGTCCTCAAGCCCGTCAAGAAGAAGAAGATAAAGCGCGAGATCAAGATCCTGCAAAATCTGTCGGGCGGCCCCAACATCGTCTCGCTGCTCGACGTGGTGCGCGACAACCAGGTTAGTGACGGCTCCGACTGGCTGGGCGACTGGGTACTGCGTCTCGCGCACCGCTGTCTGCCTGCCGACATCTGCTAACACGCCCCCTCCAGAGCAAAACCCCCTCGCTCATATTCGAATACGTCAACAACACCGACTTCCGCAGCCTGTACCCCAAGTTCCAGGACTACGATGTGCGGTACTACATCTTCGAGCTGCTCAAGGCCCTCGACTTCTGCCACAGCAAGGGCATCATGCACCGTGATGTCAAGCCTCACAACGTTATGATTGACCACGAGAAGCGCAAGGTGCGCCAAGCTCTACACCGGCCCACATGTTTCACCGCTAACCCAGCCTAGTTGCGTCTGATCGATTGGGGTCTGGCCGAATTCTACCATGCCGGAACCGAATACAATGTCCGCGTGGCCTCTCGTTATTTCAAGGGCCCGGAGCTGCTCGTCGACTTCCAAGAATACGACTACTCCCTCGACATGTGGTCCCTGGGTGCCATGTTTGCCTCCATGATCTTTAGGCGAGAACCATTCTTCCACGGCAACAGCAACTCGGACCAGCTTGTCAAGATTGCAAAGGTTCTCGGCACAGAGGACCTCTTCGACTACCTTGACAAGTACGACATTGAACTGGATGCTCAATATGACGATATACTTAGTCGGTATCCTAAAAAGCCTTGGCATTCGTTCATCAATGCCGAGAACCAGCGCTTTGTCAGTAACGATGCCATTGACTTCCTTGATAAGCTGCTCCGATACGACCACCAGGTAACCTCCGACTCCCACCGCCTTTCTTTCTTTTTTCTTCTTCTGCTGACTCACGATCCAGGAACGACTCACTGCCCAGGAGGCAATGGCTCATCCCTACTTTGCCCCCGTCCGACAGGCTGCGCAGCAAAACAGCACCGCGGCATGATTGAGATACCCAATTCCACGTGATTAGACGTTATGTAATGCCATAAAAGCACAAGCGACGAAACTTTCACTCAAATCTGTCCATTCTACTCACAGTCCCCTTGAAGCGTCCGAGGACTTGCTGGCGTGCCGGCGTGCACACAGCACTTGAATAATGGAGTGACATATGTAGGGCAACGCACTGGGTGCTTTTCTGGAGTAAGCAATGTCGAAAAGCAAGGGTCCAGGGCAGGCGTATGGTTGCGGCAAAAGGCGCCAAGGCTGGCGGTCAGAACAATGCATAGCCCAGGTGTTACTAGATTTATCCAAATGTTGAATCGAGTCATCCGAATGCTGATCGGAGTCATGTGAATGTTGACTGGAATCATCTGAACAGTGACTGGAATCACTCGACTGCGGAATCGATTCACCCCAAGATTGAATGAGTCTTCCGCAAATGCTCCCAGCTATGCGTATGTCGCCATGAAATGGACATACAATTGAGCTCAGTGCTTCCGCAATGCTAACTGCATCAGGATCAGACTAATGTTTTTTTGGAGAATAGTTCATCTCTGCGGGAATGCACGTCCTGATGTCTACTGAACCGTTCGCCCTAGATGCGTTGGCGGGGTCACATCAGACGCTCGGACTCAATGTGGGGTTGACGCACGCCGGACTTTGAAGACTCACACCCAGTCACTTTTTTGTTAATGTTGCCCCGCTCCGCGCCCACTACACTGCGCGCTGCTTGCAGACCAAATCTCCCATATATCAATCCCTCCCGGTACAGGTTACAACTGCCATCCCGGATCTACACTGCACTCTACCCTCACATTTCGGCTCACGCTGAGCGCGTGCTCACACAGCAACACCACTACTACTCGACTCCCACCATGGCGCTCAATGCCGCTTCCCACAACTCTACCGGTGACAAGACGGCCCCCAACACCGCTCCGCCGCCTGGACTAAGCCAAGAATCCAAGAAAGACATGCTCGATGCTGCCAGTCAAGAAGCCACTGGCCAAAGTGCGCCTGGCCGTGAGAATGAGAAGGGTGTAGAGAAGAAGGAGAAGACCGCCAAGGAGCTGGAGAAGGAGAGGAAAAAGGCCGAAAAGGACGCCAAGTTCAAGGCCAAGAAAGCGGCGGCTGCTGCTGGTGCGGCCAAGGATGGTGGTGCCGCTTCAGGCAAGGAGAAGAAGAAGAAGGGTAAAGAGGAGGAGCAACTCCCCGAGTACGTCGAGGAGACACCCAAGGGCGAGAAGAAGCGCCTGCAGAGCATGGATGGCCCGTACACAAAGGCATACATTCCAAAGGTTGTCGAGTCTGCATGGGATGCTTGGTGGGATGCCCAAGGCTTCTTCAAGCCTCAATTCGCAGAGGATGGCAATGTCAAGCCAGCCGGTCACTTCGTCATTCCCATTCCTCCACCCAACGTCACAGGCAAGCTGCACTGTGGACACGCCCTTGCGACAAGTCTGCAGGACGTCCTCATAAGATGGCACAGGATGAAGGGTTACACTACCCTCTACCTCCCTGGTTGTGACCACGCAGGTATTGCCACCCAGTCCGTTGTCGAGAAGATGTTGAAGCGGAAGGAGAACAAGACAAGATATGACTTGGGTCGTCAGAAGTTCCTGGAGAGGACTATGGAGTGGAAAGAAGAATACCACCAGCATCTTACCAACACCCTGCGCCGAATGGGTGGTTCCTTTGATTGGTCGCGTGAGGCTTTCACCATGGATGAAAACCTATCCAAGGCTGTAACAGAGACATTCGTCCGCCTTCACGAAGATGGCCTAATCTACAGGAGTAACAGACTCGTGAACTGGTGCACAGCCCTGAACACCGCGCTGAGTGCCCTCGAGGTCGACAACAAGGATTTGCCCGGCCCAACTAAGCTGTCCGTCCCAGGATACGAAAGGATGGTCGAGTTTGGTGTCCTTACTCACTTCAAGGTATGGACATCAGGATCAAAAGCTCAAGAAACGGTGCTAACAACTGCAGTACGCCATCGATGGCACCGACGAGTTCATCGAGATTGCTACCACACGTCCCGAAACCATGCTTGGTGATTCAGGTATCGCCGTTCACCCCAAGGACGACCGCTACAAGCACCTGGTCGGAAAGAAGGCTAAGCACCCATTCATCGACCGCCTCATGCCCATTGTTGCGGACGAATACGTGGACCCTGAGTTTGGTACTGGAGCTGTAAAGCTGACACCTGCACACGACCCCAACGATTTCAACCTTGGAAAGAAGCACAATCTCGAGTTCATCAACATTCTTGTACGTTTTTTTTTCTGAGACCCTCCTGACATAGTAGTGCTAATGTGTGCAGAACGATAACGGAACTCTGAACAAGAACGCTGGACAGTTCGAGGGCCAGAAGCGCTTCGATGTCCGTTACAGCGTCGTAGATGCACTGAAGAAGGAGGGCCTTTTCGTCAAGACTGAGCCAAACCCAATGAAGGTGCCTATTTGCTCGAGGTCTGGCGACGTCATCGAGCCCATCATGAAGCCGCAATGGTGGATGAAGATGGAAACCTTGGCCAAGCCTGCTATCGAAGCCGTTGAGAAGGGCGACATCAAGATTCGGCCTGCTACTTCTGAGAAGATTTACATGCACTGGATGAACAATGTCCAGGATTGGTGCTTGTCACGCCAGCTCTGGTGGGGCCATCAAATCCCCGCTTACTTTGTCCAGCTGGAAGGCGGCGAGGGTGACCGAAGCCAAGATGAATTCTGGATCACTGGCCGTACAGAAGAAGAGGCCAGAGCCAAGGCTGAGAAGAAATTCCCTGGCAAGAAGTTCACACTGTCGCGGGACGAGGATGTGCTCGACACATGGTTCTCCTCTGGCCTGTGGCCATTCTCCACTCTCGGCTGGCCAAACCAAACTGCCGACTTTGAAAAGCTCTTCCCTACTTCCGTGCTTGAGACGGGTTGGGACATTCTCTTCTTCTGGGTTGCCAGGATGATTTTCCTATCCCTCTACTTGACTGGAAAGGTTCCTTTCAAGGAGGTTTACTGCCATTCTCTCATTCGTGACTCCGAGGGCAGGAAGATGTCAAAGTCACTCGGTAATGTCGTGGATCCAGTCGACATCATGGATGGTATTACTCTGCAGAAGCTTCATGACCAGCTTCGCGCAGGTAACCTGGACCCTAAGGAGTTGACCAAGGCGGAGAAGTACCAGAAGTCAGCCTTCCCTCAGGGTATTCCCGAGTGTGGTGCCGATGCTCTGCGCATGGCGCTTGTCGGATATACCACCGGTGGCGGAGTAAGTTTGTATTGATCTATACTAGTGCATGAATACTGACAATCTAACAGGACATTTCATTCGACGTCAACGTCATCCACGGATACAGAAGATTCTGTAACAAGATCTACCAGGCCACCAAGTATGTCATTGGACGCTTGGGAGATTCTTTCACTCCCCGGGAGAAGGTTGCAAAGAGCGGAAAGGAGTCTCTGCCTGAGCGCTACATCCTGCACCAGCTCAATGCCGCAGCCAAGAAGATCAACGACCATCTGGAGGCGCGCGAGTTCAGTCTTGCCACCCAGGTTGCCTACAAGTACTTCTACAACTACCTCTGCGACACATACATTGAGAACAGCAAAGCCATCTTCGACGAAGGAAGCGAAGAGCAAAAGGAGAGCGCCAAGCAAACGTTGTACACTGCTATTGAGGGTGGTCTGAACATGATTCACCCATTCATGCCCTTCCTTACTGAAGAGCTCTGGCAGCGACTGCCCCGAAGGCAAGGCGACAAGACGCCCTCCATCACCATTGCACCTTTCCCACAATACTCGCAGGAGATGGAAGACGAGGCTGCAAACAACGAGTACGAGCTTCTTGTCGACAGTGCAAAGGCTCTCCGCTCTCTGACAGCCGAGTACGGCATCAAGGAAGGCGCATCCACATATATCCAAGCGCTCCAGGATGCCACACACTCGACTCTCGCCTCGCCTACCTCTCTCCCCTCCATCCGCTCGTTGGCTGGCAAGACTGTGGCCGACATCAAGATCCTGTCGCCCTCGGAGAAGGCGCCCTCGGGCTGCGCTGTGTACACGATCGGTACATCCGCGACGGCGTACCTCGACGTCAAGGGCCGGATCGAGCCTGACAAGGAAATCACCAAGGCACAGGACCGCCTCACAAAAGCCAACGAGACTATTGCGCGCCAGAAGAAGATTATGGACAAAGATTGGGAGCAAAAGGTCAGTGACGCTGTCAAGGAGCAGGAGCAAGAGAAGCTCAAGACTGCGGAGCTCGAGGCCAAGAACTGGGAGGCAAGTATTGCCCAGTTTGAGAGGATGAAGATTGAGTAGGTGGACTGCATGGGGTAGGGTATCGCATTAGACTCCACTAAACGCAAAAATTTCAACACATGGTTTTTTTTTCTGTACTAGAATACACGGATCAAAGGGGATGAGCACCACGAAATACAAAGATCAAGAAGATGGGCGGGAACAAACAGCGTCTTAATCTCATTCGCAATCTGACATTGATTTGATTTCAAGCTTCTGCAAGGTTCCTCCCTCAATGATGTACACATGGCTACCATAATTTGCTTCCCTCCCCCCATTCTCCTCCTCCCTGTCTTTGATTTGGATATCAAGCCCCCGCCCCCCCATTTCTCCGTCTATTTGGCGTGTAACACAATGTTAGAAAAAATTTCCCAGAATAGGTATACAACTGATGTAGAGAGAAAGAGAAAAAAAAAGGAGAAGAAGAACAGAAGTAATGGAGAGGAAAAGGAAGATGGGATCAAAGGAAAAGGCGATTTCCTTGGTCAGATGACTAATGGTCGCATGCATATCTTGATACCTGCATATTTTGTTTTCTCTTTGTTCGCGCGCGCGTGTGTGTGCGTGGTGAAGAGGCTTGTTCTATCGTTCTCTTTCTTCTTTTAAAAAAAGGCTAGACCCATCTCTTCGATTGACATACTTCATCATGAAGCAGCCTTGACTTCCAGCGCGCCGTTCACGCTCTCCCTAGCCACCTGTCCATCACCTGTGCTCTCCGTCTTGACTACCAGCGGTGTGCCGACCTTCTCGTCACCCAGGACCTCGGGTCGCCACCTGACCAGCAGCTTGCGAGCACTCGGCTTTGCCCGCTCGTTCTCGTGCCACATTTCCGCGAGGATATCGACGACGATTTTGCGGACTGGTGGACGGAACATGTAGAGATAGTGCAGTGCGTTGCATGCGAGATCGATGCGCTCTGGGTCTTCAGCCATCTTCTTTAAGCGGACGAGAATGGTGTAGTCGATTGATGGAATCTCGGAAAGGAATCGGAGGAGGATCTTATCAGTGTGCTCAATATACGGGAGGATACCGTCAATGAGGCGGAGCACACAGCGATGATAGTTTCCCTTTGGTGGCTTGCTCGGGGGAACGCCGTTGACGGTGCCGTTTGTTAGGGGGGCTTCCTCGATCTGAGTGAGGATCATGTCGTTGTACCATTCTTCGTTTAGCCAAGAAATGGCAACGTCGATGCGTCGCTTCCAGTCGTACAAAATGTACTGATATAGTCCGTCACGTATCGAGTCGCTCAGCCTTGTATTGCCCCTTGCGCTCTTGACTGCATACTCGTCCTTGATATTTTCGTCAGGGTCGTCAAGCCCCGCACTTGCTCGTGTAGCTAATCTCGACAGTATGGTGACCCAAGCATCCCTGCCGTAATCGCTTGCGGCCAAACGGTTGAAGCCGCCCTTTGTGGCCTTGCTCTTCTGGGTCTCATCTACACTGCTCAGCATACCGAAGGCTCGTTGTACAGTGATATCACCGTACTTCTGAACATCCTGTTCGGATAATGGAGGTGCCTCAGGTAACTTGTAGGGTGCTAGAGCAGTGGATGGGTCCTGTTGAGATGGGAAAGGATTTGAAGGGATACCATCAAGCTTGTTCATAATTTGCTCCGCATCCTCAGGTTCAAAGTCTGGCTCGTATTCCTCCTCATCTTCTGCAGCAGGAGCACTTGGTGGTTGGACGGGCTGGGTCGCAGCATTCTGGCGCAGTGTTTGGTACCGGGCACGCACAGCCTATACATGCGTTAGTATTTCCATATGTCTTATGTATTTGTTCGAGACAGGGGCACAAGGCACAGCAGTGCAAAGCTTGGAGGAGAATATCACATACATTGATTGCTTGCTCAAGCTTTGCCGGGTTGACCGACTGTAGAACAGGCACAACAATCCTGACCAATTGCTCAGGATCTTTGAAAGCTTGCACGTCAAAGTTTGCAGTGCTTCCTTCAGAATTAAGTGTGTATAATTGTCGCCAACTTATCGGGCCAGGTGGCAAGGGTTGAACAGAGGGTGTCCGACTGGGCGGCTCAGCTACAAGACGTTGTCTCTTGGCTTGATCGAGACCGTCAGTCGGCTCACTGGGCGCTGGTCGTTTACGGTTAGATTCGTCGAAGACCTCAATACGTGTCCGGTGCATGCGTTCGAGGAACTGCTGTATGCGACCGTTGATCGGATTTTCGGGGTTCCTGTAATGGTGAGCACCCAGTCTAGGGTTGTACAATACAGGTAAACATACCTCTTCATTATGTTTACAAGCAGTGCCCTCGTTGTGCGCTCAATCGACTTGATGATGACCTTGTTCTTAGGTGTCATGGGCGAATTGGCAAGCTTCAAGGGGTTGAAGTTGAAGACACTGTTCAAGATTTTATTTGCAGCATTGGGTCGGCGATGGATCAACATGCCTAAGCTGTTCAATGTTGCAGTCACAAGCAATCCGTCACTGGTCTGGGTTAGATGTGTCTCAGCAGTCTGCGACTGTCTATCTAACCTGTGATCACCATGTATGATATCCAACAGCCTGTCCAGCAGTCCATGTCCTTCAGCCTCGAGGCTCGCGTACGGAATAAGCGGGTGGTCGCGGGGTACGATGGAGAGGGAAATGTCGTTATGATCGGCGCGCTGCGAGACATGAGATTCTATGTGTATACGTTGGGAGCTGGGGGGAGGTATTTACCCTGGGATCTGCTACGCCCGGCGTCTGCACCAGAACAACTTGCTGGAGAAACTTGATGCAGCATATACGCACTCCAGGGGCGGCCGAGTCCATTCGGCGCAAAATGTTGGACTTGATGCCAAACATAAGGCCCCAGTTCTGCGTATCGCTAGGGTCGGAAACACTGGGCACATTCAAGAATAAGAGCGTGTTCGCATGAAGACAGTCAAGGAGCATGCGGGCATAAAGGGACTTCAAGGATGCGCAGGGCATGTTTGGCATGCAAGGGGCTCTATCTGATGCCTGAGGGAAGTTTACTTACGTGTGTTTGTATACCAGAGGGTAAACGCTCGCAGCGGCCTGGATGGCGCTCTTGATGACGCTCTTGTCGTCGACATTCTCCAGGTAGGCCTTCAACGTCGCCAGCACCGAGGGCGCGCTGCTCTGCTTGGCCTCCTGGGGCCATGCTGGCGACGCAAAGGCTTCTGCAAGGAAGTCGGCGCCCCAGCGCTGTATCTCGATGCTTTGGTCTTCACTATAACCGATGATAGGGAGCACGCCTGGTATGATGGTTGGATAGTATCTACCGTCGCCCAACGCGAGCGAGCGGGCCGACTCCATCTGCTGTATCGTTTGC
Source organism: Curvularia lunata (assembly GCA_005212705.1). NCBI lineage: Eukaryota > Fungi > Ascomycota > Dothideomycetes > Pleosporales > Pleosporaceae > Curvularia > Curvularia lunata. The sequence continues at coordinate 264,398 of PELC01000024.1, read as the reverse complement.
GAAGTCATGACGATGGGGATGCGCAGCAAAGTGCTGGCGCGCCTTGAGGGAATGCGTAGAAGAAGTCGTGGTTGTTGAGCCTTGCTCACGAGCGCGACGCAACAGTCAAACTAAGAGCGCGACAAAGACCGGGAGCGTGCGGTCAAAGAGCTTCCCATTCCCCGCAATACTAGCAATTAAGAAAAGGCTGTAGGGAGCGTGGAGAAGGAAAGGGGGATGGGAACGGGGATTGGAGTGACGATAGAGTTGACTACAGCCACGGGCGTGAAGTGGTGAGTGGCGCAGGGAGATGGCTGCGAGTTGCAAGTGATGATGTGCGCCCTGCCCGCCAAGGCTGCCCGCTAGCGCCATGCATCTCACCACCGCGGCCAAGAGACATTTCTTCCCCGCAAGCATTGTCTGCGAGCCTCGAGAATCGCCACCATGGGATAGTAAGTCGCTTGCCCGCTATTGACTGCCCGTGCCGCGCTGACATTGACTCTCCAGCAAACCCTTCCGCTCGACTTACTATGACGACCGCATGCGGGCTTCGCCGGCCCTGCTGCGAGCCCGCGCGCCGTATTTGATCAAGAACACCATTACCGGCTTCGCCATCTGCTCGCTAGTTATTGGCATATGTGCGTACCCTCTCCTGGCTCCCCGCTACGAGTACTGACGCTCTCGTCCCAGACACGTACACCATCAATGCCATCTCCCAGGACGAGTTCGAAGATGTCATTGTACCAGACAAGCCGCTGAACAAGTCCGCTCAGCCCACCACCCAAGCCCTACAGCAGGCCATGGACGCGCGCAAGTAAAACAAATACCTGCCTGTATATTGGTGTAAAAGATATGTATGCATTGGGTTGGCGCTACGGATATCATTCGGGAAATACCACTTTTTCGCCATTTGCAATCACCTTGTGCTCAAGACGTGCCCTGTTTATTTGCACATCGTTTGAAAAAAACAACAAGAACTTGCTCGATCCGATATGGCAGATTTGGCATAAAGGCCATTGGCCTTCAGTTGCGGTAGGCGGCCGTGCACTATCCCGGGCATGCGCCGTCCTCCAACCATCTGTATGCTGCATCAAGTCTTCTACAAGGACCATGGAACGTCTTGTACCTATGTTGCTATCCCCCCACACGCAGTTTAGACGGGGTCAACCGTCTTTAGTCAACTGGTCTTAGCGGACCAGAATGTCCGCAATCTGTATCCATCCTCTGGGCCGACAAAGACAAACCCTATGATCCTTTCCGCTTAGTCATGCTCCTTCATAGACTGGTTGCAATTCTATGGCTCTTATGAGTGTCCCCGCCGTATGACCACCGCAGCTACGGTAGCCCACAGGAATGCAGTATGATGTTCTTTGCGTCTTGTGCACTTCTTCCGTATTTATTCATTGTGCACCCAAACCCATATCTCACTGCCCTCACCCAAACGCATTAATTACGCAGAACTGAAGGATTCAGAGATTAGTGTGTGAGTGAACATAGCCTATGTATCTGTAGTGTTACAAACCGTGACTGACGTACACACTGGATAAAGCATAGCCCGCATAACCGGCACAATGGCCAGCGCCACCATGCCTAGCAATAGGCGGGAATCTACCGTTTTCGACACCAAGAAGCCTAAGAACAGTAATACTGTTCGCCGCTGGCTCCAAATCCTCAAGCATGTCACCTTCAGGCACCACCAAAACGACGCAGACTCCTTGAAGACCAAAGCCACCCGCGACTCTGCTCCCTGCACCCCTGAACCCAGCTCAACCGAAGGCGAACCAGAGGCCCCTCACGCCGAAGCCGAAGACCCCAAAGAGCCCAATAGATCCCACCGCCCCTCATCCACCATGACGCCAAAGTCCAAGCCAACACCTATCTCCGCATCTGAGCCCCTGCACCAGACCCTGACCCCCGTCCCCGAGGACACAGTCTCCCCCAATGTTCCAGAAGCTTCTTCGTCTTCCCCATCTGTGCCCGCTAAGAAGAGCTCCCGAACCAAGTCCTGCAAGACCACCATGATCACCCCTGAGCTCATGCAGCAGATCCAGACGTCCAACCGCAAGCACAATAGCAGTCCGCTGCTGAATGGCGGCGAGCTGCGCACCAAGACCTTGGGAACGGCGACCGCGACAAATCGCGCCAAAGAAGTGCTTGCTAGTCCGCTTCGGTGGTCGGAGCAGTGAAGTGAAGATTTTCAAGCTTTGGGTTGGAGGGAAAGGGGAAATGAATGTCTTTGGGAAAGAAGAACTCCTAAAAATCATGGACATATTCTGCAATAGTCACTTACTGGTCTAATCTTGATTTGGCTTTCGATCACGCGATACAGCAATGTGCTTAATGTTTTCTTTCCGTTCTAGGGCAGAAAACATGCACCACGTCATGTCCCCCCTCTGCCCTCTTCCCCTCTACCATAATACACGAGTTTGTTAATCTTCCACAATTTAGAAGAATCGAGAATATTGTAATTGTATAATTGAGTTGGACTGCACTATTCTATGAAATACACAGTGATGCTTCGATGCTTTAAAAGACAAAGTTCGATGATCTTAAAGGCTGCCCATCACTTACACTCATTGTCCTCACGCTTGACTCTAAACCCCACACCTGGCAATTTACTCCTCAACGAAAGCGAACTACACACCACACTGACACTGCTCAACGCCATGGCCAAACTAGCCCACACAGGATCTAACCGCACATGCGTCTTGCCCGTCTTTTCCATGGCCATGCCGCCCTTCATTCCCACGCCCTCATGGTGCATCTCCATTGGCTTGCCGGTACCACCGGTAGTAACAGGGAACAGGACGCCAGCAGCGATGGGCATGGCAATCAGGTTGTACACTAGGGCCCAACCGAAGTTGAAATACACACGGCGGAACACGACGCGTGAGAGGTCGAGCAGGGTGAGGATGGTGGTGAGACGGCTGTTGATGAGGATAAAAGAGGATGAACTGAGTGCAATGTCGGAGCCTGAGCCGATGGCAATGGATAAGTCGGCGGTGGAGAGGGCGGGTGCGTCGTTGATGCCATCTCCCACCATAGCTACAGTTGCGCGTTTAGAAGTTGGCTTGCTTTTGCCGAAAAAGGGGATACGGAAAAAGGTTTTTTGTGGCTTGCTGAGTGTCTTCTGAAGGTACTTTATCTTTTCGGCTTTTTGATCTGGGAGTACACCCGCGATGATGTTGGAACTTGGGATACCGACTTGGGCGCCTACGGCGTTGGCAGTCGTAGGATTGTCACCGGAAAGCATCCAGACGTCTATGCCGCGCTTGTGTAGGGCTTTGATCACGCTTGGTGCTTCGGGACGGACTGCATCGGCGATGGAGAAGCTGCCCGCAAGGCGCCAGGTTGATGGTGGCGTGGTTTCAGTGATGGCCGTGGAGAGGCTTTCCGTGGCATCGAACGACTGTGATGGCTGGCTCGACTCGCGAGTTCGCTGTGGCATAAAGAGTGCTACAAGAGCAATGGACTCGCCCTGAGTCTTCCACTTTTCTAGCAGAACTGCATCTTCAGCCAGTATGGGAACGTGGTAGTCTGCCATGAAGCTCTCATTGCCCACAATGGCTGTGACTTCCTGTCCCTCAAATCTAAGAGTACCTTTTAGACCCTTGCCGGGTACTTCATCGACATTGACCACGGTCGGAGTAATGTATTTTTCCTTGCTGCAGAACGAGACCAACGCACGTGCGATAGGATGATTGCTGTTCTCCTCCAGAGCCTTTACGATACCTACTACAAGGGAGTCGTGTCGATCGCCGGAGAACTTGTGGTTCGTCACTGCTGGGTCGCCGCCCCGTGTAAGAGTACCAGTCTTGTCAAAAACTATACAGTCCAAGGAGCTCGCCTCTTGGAACGCCTCGCCTCCGCCTCGGACAAGTATGCCGTGTTTTGCTGCCAGACCTCCTCCAACGAAAAGTGCAGTTGGTGCTGCAAGGCCAATACCGCAAGGGCAAGCGATAACGAAGACAGCGATGGCGAAGCGAAGAGACCAGAGCTCCCAACTCCCAGCGGCATCGCTCTTCCAGTCACTTGGAATACCGCCAGTTGTACCGAGAATCAACCAGACCAGCCAAGTGATGATTGCAACGGCGATGACAAATGGTACAAAGTGGGAGGTGATGACATCTGCAGCTCGCTCTACGGGAGCACGACGCGATTGGCCTTCTCGCACGGCATTAATGATTTGATCCAGCATCGACGTACCCGAAATGGTCGTGATTCTAATCTTGACAGGGGCACCTTTGTTCATTGTGCCTGAGTAGACTGTGTCGCCTTCAGATTTCTTAACGGGGCGTGATTCTCCAGTTAAACTAGATTCATCAAAGTTGGAGCTCCCGTCAATGATTTCACCGTCAAAGGGCGGGGAAGTGCCATGGTTGACGCGAACGACATCTCCGATCTCGAGGAGATCAGTGGCAATCTTGACGTCCCCATTTTCTGAGTCAACAAGGATAGCCTCATTTGGACGAAGCTTTCCGAGCGAGGTGACAGCATCTCCAGTCTTTGCCTTGCTGTATGCTTCTAGAAAGCGACCGATGAGCAAAAACATTGTCAGAAAGACAACTGCATCAAAATATGAATCATGCATCGATCCAGCAGACGTCTTGGTAGCTGCCAAGACGAGCTCGGCGATGGATGCAAGATACGCAATCGTAGTACCAAGTGAAATGAGCATGTTCATGCTCCCGAATCGTGTGAAGCGATGCAAATATGAAGTTCGGCTTCCCGGCCGCCACATGGATTTGACTTCTTTGATAGCTCGGCGATGAAAGGTGTCCGCAGCAAAGAAATAGACTGGGGTTGCGAGAATGAACAGCGCCCAGCTCAGTCGTGTGACATTCCCCGCCCACATCTTCCCCATGAGATACTTTCGTGTAGGATTGTTGGAGCTGACCAGACTCATGAAAACAATGCCGAGGATGAACGTAGGTATAGCAATAACAATACATAGCAACAGGCGGAACAGAATTCTCGTTCGCTCCTGTGCGTGCATCTGTCGCGCGCGCTCCTCTATTGTCGGTGGATGGAAAACCGAAGGCTTGAAGACTGGGTTGAGGCTGGAAATCGTGGAGAACACATGTCGAATCGTGAAGTTGGGCGGATCGGGTACGTATTTAACGTGTAGGACGGGTTGTGCGAGGGATATCGATGGGTCTTCGAGTGCGAAATTGTCCCTGTTGTCAAATGCGTCTTGGAGTCCCCGTATAATTTTCTGAGGACAGTGAGCACAGAACATGCCATCGACCCGAATTGCGACCGTTCTTTCAAAAGCCTCAATGGTTGTGGAGCCTTCTGGGACGATGCTTTCAAGACTAGCCGTGTATCCGACGTCCTCAATCGTTTCCTTGATCTCTGGAAGATGCTCTTTGCCTACGAAGACAATTGTTGCACTGTTCGATATAAGATTAACGTCGATTGTCTCGATCCACATGTGCTGTTCAAGTGCCCTTGTCACATTTCCAACACACGAAGAACATGTAAGTCCTCCAACCGAGTATGTCGCACGCCATCTCTCCGTCTTCTGATTTGTTGGGGATGTTTCTGATGCGGTGTTGCGGACTTCTTCCAACTTCTCCACTGCAACATCAAACCCACAGTCTTCAATAGTTTCGACAAGCTCATTGCACTTGTCCTTTCCACTGAAAATAACAACGCCGCTATTAGTCAGTAGATTTACGTCAACTGATTGGACCCATGGATGTTCCTGAACGGCGTGGGTGATGGCTGATACACAAGAGCTACAGGTCATGCCAGTGAGGGCAAGTGTCGCCTTGTAAGTCTTGGTAGTATTCGGAGCTTCGATAGCGATGAACTTTTCGGAGAAGGGCGACCTGGGCTTAGGCGACACGGAGTCATCCATGCTTGCTTTAGGTGAGGTTGTGATGACTGGATGAGGTTTGGCTGGCAGCGCGTCTGCGCTGTCCAGGCTGACTCCGCCCTGTTCTCTCTTGCACTGCTCGCACTGAGCCAAATGTGCTTCTTTCTTCCTCATCTCGTCGCTCGATCCGTTTGGCCTTTGAGGATGCAACCAGTAACTCACAGCACGCTCCAGGCTCGTATGCCACTCCTTAGAATTTCCCTCTGTGTACGAATCTCTGACCTCGATCGGATAGCTGACTGCCTTATTATTCTGAAACGTACTGTGAATTTCGAATCCGGCGGCTTCTAGGGAGCCGGTGATATCGTCAAGATTAAGTGATGTGGCGTGGCGTATGACCACTGAATGAGAAACGATGGAAACAAATACATCTTGTGGTGGAGGCTCGAGCGCACTGAGAGAAGCCTTGATACCGTCGACACATGACGGGCAATGTAGATTAGAGATGAAGCATGTCGTGGACATGGTATCAGCCTGTGGGTCGCGCAATCTGGGTAACGGTGCCGGACGGGACATGGCGACCGAATCGAGCAGCGGAGGCACGTCGGTTGTGCGTTATAGTCAGGCCTGCTTTTTCTGGAATGCCTGACTGGCTGATTGTGGGCTTAGTTGATGAGCTTGTGCGTGTGTGATGGATGCAAGTAATGGAAACTTGATTTCGGGTAGTAGCCAACAGCTGTTGTTTGGCAATCTAAGTAATTAAATACAGGACAAGGTAAAAGTAATGGAAGGAATGCCTAAAAAGAAACCATGCAGACACCTGAACCCCGTTCATATAGACTACCGATCGAATTTCGCGTGGATTCCACGAATATGTCATGAATACCTACCATTTTTCGCATTACGTCTACAAAAGGCAAGACAGTGGCGTCCGCACAAGTCGCGCAGCCACGCTAATGCCAAATCAGACTTGGTGGATTTCAGCACAAACAACGCGCTCCACTTATCGGTCAAGCGTCAAAAAGAAATCCAGCACAGAGGTAAGCTGACCAGCCAGAGGTTTCTCAAAATGTTTCCAGCGCGGATCCGCTAACATTTCCGCCGAGTGATGCCTAGAATCAGATTCAAGCTCTGGTTTGCCCCGGATTTGCCCACTGCAGGTATAGTACACACGTGGTCTGCCGTTTCATTTATAATATATCAATGGCAATCTGGAAATAACGGCATTCCTATGCGGCCCGTCATACGGGAAGACCCCATATAGTAGTGGTAAACCAGGGAGCCCATGCCGACGGAATCTTGCATCTCCACTGTGTGTACACTACGGCTCACAAGGCTACACAATTTCAAACCCTGTTCAGGTTGGTCAGCAGTACGAACACGCAGCCATCATCCGAGATAACTGAAGTCTACCACGACTGTTCACGGGATTAAATAGCCTTGAGCTGGGCTTGGCAAATACGCATTTGAGTTTTGACAGTAAAGACTTCAAACCGGCAAAGTTGCATATGGCGTCCTACATCCAAGTAGCTAGATTTTGTTCGACCTCCTATTGAACAAGCTCTGGGCCCCAGTTGGACATAGAAAGAAACTGGTCTCGGCAGCATTGTAGGAGTCGTTCAAAACGGGTCACCGAGAAGAACAATGCCAGTTAAAAAGTTCAAGCTTCCATCCTACATGCTCTGGCATTGGAACCGCCCATATGGTAGGAAAAACAAGATCCCGAGCTCAAGCTGCCATAGCGACTCATTTTACGCGTAGTGTATTGACGCGCTTCTCATTTTCCAACTCTTGTCCTGAAGATGAGTCTCTCATGATGCCGGCGTCACCATGCTCGGCAGCGACAGTTTCTGCGATTGGCTTGCCAGCCAACTCGCTCTTGATTTGCATTGGTGCGGTTGGTTCTGTACCTTCGGATCGTCGATGTATCGGTATGAATGCATCATAATATCGAGGCATCACCAAGCCAAGCAGAATGACAACGATGGTCAGGATAGATAAGATAAATCCAGCAATCATCATGGGGTCGTAGCGCAGACGGTGAAACTCTGGGAAGGCGAAGGACAGGATGATAGCCAGGACGGGGCCGCTTAGGTAGCGCAGCAAAAAAGGCATAAAGGCGGGAATTTTCCAATTTTTGCCCTGGCCAACAATGACATTTAGATCACGGCGTAGTTGGTTGCCCTGATGTTCAAATTAGATTTTCGGAGGGGCAATGGAGGTACGGACAATACTGACAGAATAGAATGTGAGATACCAAAACTTCCTGGTAAAAGCAGTGCGGTTCCAAAAGGATGGTGCATGTACATTGGGGTTTCGCGCTATTGTCACAGCCACCAGAGCCATGAGAAAGTAGAAACCGATCCCAGCGCCCGCGCCTGCTCCTGGGTTGCTGATTCCATGCGCAAGGCTGATACCTAGCACTTGTGCACCAAAAAAGCCTGTATTATAGATCACAAATGCGGGAAGTCCAGTCTGTTCAACAACGTCTTTCCAGCGGTAAACAGTAGTAGCGCTGGACACTTCACTCCATACGACAAAAATAAGGGCGACATTGTTGACCCATCGATCGATGCCGTCGAGCAAATAGTAGCCAAACTCTGTGCAGTACGGTAAACACCTAGAAATTGAGAGACAACGTCAGCAAATGCTCAAAGGATCGAAAGTTAGAGGAGTTTAAGCCTTCTTCCCGAAGGAAAAGATGCTTTCTTACTCACATGAGAAAACATATGACAGTAAGTGTGGTAACGACAACAGGTCGTGACGCCTTGACCAAACCGGAGTCGCAAATGAGCGTGACCACAACGTCAAGCATGACAAAGGCTGAGCTGAATCCAAGCACCACCAGTGTGAAGAACAGCAATACAGCCCAGAAGTTGGCACCCGGCATCTGCAGCACAGCTTCTGGTAATGTTAGGAATCCGACGACGAAGGCCCCTAGGCGTTCGCCGTCCTGAGGCCATCTGCCGAGGAAGCCAACAACACCGAAGACGGCAAATGCGGCAAAGTTCTCGAAAAGAACATTGCTACCACAAATGAGGCATGCGTCCATAACAGCGTTAGAGTACTTGGTGTTATAGCTGGCGTACGAGGTGAAATAGCCGAAGCCAATGCCGGTCGAAAAGAAGACTTGGCCGACGGCTGTCTGCCAGACAGTGCCCGAAGCAAGCTGGTCACTTCTCCAAGTTCTCCATACGAGATCGACTCCTTCTCTTGCATTATCGAGCGACAACGCTCTGCCAACGAAAATGATGGTTGTAACGATTGGTAATCCCATGGTGAAGTAAACGACCCGCCCTGTCATACCGACACCACGGAATATAGAGATCCAGATCAGGAACCAAACAAAGATGCTCCAACCAACAGTCTCACCAAGCAGCGATCCGTTGGGATAACCCGTAAATTGAGCCACTGAGTTCCCATCCACGCTGAGGCTTCCTTCATTAATCTCTCCACGCTGAAGGACGTCTTGGTAGTAAAATTCTTCGATTCGATTTTCCCATGGCAAGGGACTGGTGAAGCTGTACCGGAAATACTGCATGATCCATGCCAGGTTGACGGTAAAATACTGCACGACAAGAAAGCTGACAATTACAGGGCCCATTCCGACACCTTTCAATGAGCGATGTACATTGTTGACTGTAGTTGTCAATGGTATTAGTCTGCATCCCGTAAAACCCTCTGCTGAAGATAGTCTTACACGCAATGACGGTTCCGCCTCTATATGCTTGCCCAATAGCAACCTCCAGAATCAGCGCGGGAATGGCGATGAGAAATACGGCTAACAAATATGGAATAAACCATTGCAATCCGTAGTTGTTGTAAAGCACGCTTGGATACCTGAGCAAGTTTCCTTGTCCAGCGCAACCGCCCATAGCAGCGAGTAGAAAGGCTGCTCGTGAGGGCCATTCGTCACGACCATCTTCACCTTTTGCCGCAGGAGGTGCGATGTAGTCGCCGAGCTTTCGCAAAGTTCGCATAGCCATTGTGGAGGATTTTTTGCCAGGCAGTGGCAAGGAATAAGATGAGGCTGACCCTCAGAAAAGTGCTGTACTACCGAAAATTGATTGTACCAATTGCTCTAGTTCTACTTTTCGAAAACTCCAGATGGATAGAAAAATCTAAGCGCTTACTGTGGAGGTGTAAGTTACTTTTGTACCTTGCGCGGGACATGGACCACACTAGGACTGCCAAGAAGATGTAGAAAAACGGTCCATACCCACACACAATTGATCATTCGTGTTGATGGTGTGTGAGTTGCCAAGCATCCTAGAAGTAGTTTCAAACCGGTGAGTGGCCCATTATGCAATAGGGTGGGCCACGGTACCGCCGACGGTATCCATCACGGAAACAAGCTCCTCTTGCAGGAAAGATCCATCTGACGACGCCCATCACGCAATTGCTGTGGCCGGAATACCTTTCTATGGCAGTCTCGCGGAGGCCACCGTTGGGCGCCAAGCTTCCGCTGGGAAAAGTGGATCACCGCTTGTCGGCTATGGTCCCGGCGTACGTCAGAGAGAGTGGTTGAGATATTTCCGACAAATCATGGTAGACTCTCTTGCCGTCTTCCGGAATGCCAACGCTCGGCACAGCTAACTTCCGCCACCATTGGCACATTTGTATTATCCTGGTCTTTCACTGGGCCTTTGCTCTGTCATGAGGAAACCGGTATCAATCAAATTCCATCCTAGTGATGAGACAACTCCGTTGCGTGCCTAGCACCTGTGACGTGCATGTGAAGGCTGCCGATTTGCTGGCATCCGGTGCCGGTGGCAGCACACGTCAGACGAGGCATGCCTCTCTTTCACAGGAAGAGCAGCGCAACTGTATGATGACGCTTCGGCCGTGACGTTCACAGGTAGCGCACCAGAGCGGTACAAACTGCTTAAAGGTGCATCAGAGACGGTTCGGGAGCGGCTCCAGCATATCGGGTCCTGGAAGATGGTGGAGCATGTGGAGGTACCTTGCCTCCGCAAGACGCAGGTTGGTTCGCGATTTGCACCCTTCATATGCGGGCCCAGTGTCAGGTCGGCAGGAACAGCTTTGCGTACTACGTAACCAGCGCTGGGGATGGCGGGAAGCTTCGGTGCCCTTGTTCGCTTGTTCCTGAATGCTGTACTGGGACCAGCCTAGTCAAAGTCTGAAGCCTGGTTGCGAGCCTCCCACTGTAGATGCTTGACCATGGCTTTTTCCGCCTCTAGTTCAGCTTCAAGGGTGCTGACTCGGTACGTGAGCTCGGTGATTTTTGCATCCTTGGCCTTGACCGTAAGGCGGGTCACATCTCGTCCTCTTTTATACCCCTCAGTACGCTTCACGTGTTTTGCCAGCAAGGCCTTGAGCTCCTCATGGGTATGATTAGGCAAACGGATACTGGATTTTTGCAACAAATCAAAGGCTTCGTTGACCAGGTCCTGCTCTTCTGAGCCTTCATTTTGGCTAGAATTTGGCGTTCTATTGATAGAAGTACGGGGCGTTGAATAAGGCGTTCCCTCGTGGTGGGTATTGTCTTGACTGGCTGCAGAGGAGGGATAAGGGCTGCCTCCGGTCATCGAAATCCTTGAGTTACTAAAGTCCGCTTGAGTCCTTGGTTCTTTCTGGGGCGTGTGAAGTCCATGAACGGATGCACTGTTACTCTGGTCTGCTTCCCAAGGAAGATTGCGTCTCTTCGTGACGGGAGTGCTGAAGTTGGCTATCTTGGCAACTTTACTTGGCATCTCTGTCTGGGTCAAGATTTCATCCGCGTCGTACTCGTCTTTGACTTCCACAGAATGGTACTTGTCTAGGCTGCTGCCGATGGAACGTGTTCGCTTGCGGCTCGATGCAGGAGGGGTCGCCATGTTGGCAACAGCGTTCTCTCTTGCAGGAGCATCGTCGTCCCATAGGAAGAACTTGCATTGCTTTCCTGGTGGCTTACTACAAGTGCGAACTAGCACGACTTAACACTGATGGCGCGCAAAAAACACACGGGTAGGGAGCATAGCGTACACCATCTCCCATGATTGGGGCCTGGTTTTGAGGTTTGTAAGTGGACTGCGGGCAGTCGCGGAGTGCAGTCACCTGTCGCATGTGAGAAGGCAGCCCGGACTAAGGTGACGACTGGCCATAGTACAATTCCAGACGCCTTGGATGAACAGGCCTTTGGCGGTGCCCCAAGACCCAGACATGATGGCGTGTTGCAAGCAGCGGCAACGATGTTGACGGGACAGATGAATTGGCGTGGAGAGGGGTGGATGCAAGCTAGCGTCCGAGCGCGGGTCTTGCCTCGGGCGGGACGGGGCTTCGGGTGACGAGCAGGCCCACCTGCTCGATATGGGACGTCGCGTATTCTTTGCCTGAGGCCTTGTACTTGTGTATATCGACAAATGCTCGTTCGGTGACTTCGTTGCCTACTGTCGTCCTTGTTGGTCTAGCCGGTGTTCCTTGCCTCTGCCTGCCCGGGGAGTCCTGTACACGGTTACACGGCCGAGTCCCTGGCGGAAGTCCATCCATGTCTCCTTTTCTGCGCCCCATCCTCGTCCCCAGGCGTGGCGTTCGTTCTACATGCTATCAGTTGCCGTAACCGTGTCATCTCTACTGCTCTTTATGCCCAGGTGAGCACACTGTTCCTCTGTGTCGGCGAAGCGCGTCTTTCCACTCCTTACTCGGTTCCAAACATGTTGGTACGGACGGCAAGAAGACCACCACCCTCGCTCATACTCCTCTTCGCCTTCCTAGCCTTCCTGGGCTGGGAACTCAATCACGGAACTCGCCATGAAGAGCATCCACCGCCGCCGTCTCCTCCGCCTCCCGCACCCGCCCCTATCGAGCCTGAGCAAAAGCCGCACGTAGAGGAGCAGAAACCGCCCCGGTTGGCCCTTATCACGTTTGTGACCGAGCAGAGATCATACCTTCATCTCTCACTGAGGAACAAAGATCGTGAGTGGAGGCAAGCAGGCGTGTAATAAGGTCCTGCTGACATGCAGCGTGCCCAGACTACTCCCGCCGCCACGGCTATGACTTCGTTACCGACTACGAACAGCACAGCGAAACAGGCAATCCCGTCTACTGGAAATTCAACATGATTGAAAGACTGGTCAAATCCGACAAGTACGACTGGATTTGGTGGCTCGACTTCGACACGCTCATCACCAATACCGATATAAGTGTCCACGACATAATACACGACGAGTTGCAGAATGCCGATCGTGCCGACGAAATCGACTACATCTTCACAAATGATTGCAATGGCCTGAACCTAGGCTCTTTCGCAGTCCGCGCGCACGAGCGATCTCTTGAATTCATCCGGCGTGCGCTTGATCTCCGCAAAACAGATGAGGGCCACGACTACAGCGAGCAGGACGCCTTGGTCCGTGTCATGAAGGAGGAACCATACTTGGGAAGGTTTATCAATGCGCCTCAGTCGAAACTGAACGCATTCCCAGAAGAGATTAAATGCTACGAAGACGACAGTGGCCAATGGGAGCCTGGCAAATTCATATTGCATTTTGCTGGCGCGTGGGCCCACGTGAAGGGCGAGGACCCGACCGGTCAGCTTATGAATAAGTACAAGGATGACGTCATATGGGGAAAATGGGAGGACTTTTACTGATGTTGATGACGATCATGATGGCAAACGCAATTTGGAGCTTATCACGGTGGTTTATGGCGCATTGTGCATGTGGGGTTTACCTATTGTCGCGTTGCTCATTTTTTCGTCTAAACTTCGGACACCATTTAGCGTAGAGTAGAACCCGCACTGCCACTATGCCTTCGAGAAGGGTATGCTTCCCACAAGCCGGTCAAGAATGCACGACACCCCATGATCTTATTGGCACCCTGCAGTTTTCCTGTAACTGCATACGTGCTGCCTAATTGCTGACTGCCTACGCGCTTATTCAAAATGAACGCTACTCAAATTGACTTTCCCTGTTCGTCTAGGTTTGTAGCAAGCATTTGCTGAAGTAAGCGACTACGCCCCACTCGCGACTCTGTGAAACAATCAACTCGAGTGGATCGTATCTCCAATTCGTTAGTCAGACTCCTTGGGGTAATTTTCTCTATTCAGCAAGAGAACGGCGTCTGCGCTCAACGTGGCAGCATCGTCATGTCGGGAATAGTCAAGTCGCTATGTCCCACAAGTGCGGACTATAAAGGAGCACGTACAGGAGTAGACTACTTTATTCTTCTAGAATTCGACTCGGATTAACCACCAAAAATGGGCCTCACAACTATCACACCAGAGGCGGCCAAGGCCTTGACACAGTACATTGACAATAGCACAGAGCCAACAGCAAGCAGTGCTGTTTTACCAGCTGCTCTAGTCCATGTGGTCGATTTACAGAACAATGTCCTCTTCTCCCACGGCTCCAGCCCCTCTGATCCCCCCACATCCCAATCCATGGCCATCATCCAGTCCCTAACCAAGATCGTCGGTGCAGTGGCCTACATGCAGCTCGTCGAGCAAGGTCTAGCTACCCTCGACGATCCCACCACAATCACCAAATTCCTGCCCGAACTCGCAGCTAAGCAAATCTTAACTGGTCACACCGTTGACTCTCAAACTGGGAAGAAGCAGTGGCAGCTTGAAGATAGAAAAGGTGGCATCACAGCCCGAATGCTGCTCAACCACACCTATGGCGGCGGCCACACCTACTTCAACCAACTACTCCTAGACTACGTCCGGGATCTCGGCGAGGGGACATGGGAGAAAGCCAACGAAGCTAACGACCCCTACGGCATACTTCTCGCCAGTCCTCTACTCTGGCACCCAGGAACGCACACAAACTACGGACAGGGCCTCGACTGGATTGCTGTGCTAATCGAACGCATTACCAAAAAGTCTCTAGGCACTTACTTCCAAGAGAACATTTTCGATCCCTTAGGATTGAAAGAAATCGGGTTTGAAGCAGCATTCGGCGGAACTGCGACATCGCAGCCCGAGAACGCAGGCAAGTTCTGGCCTCGGAAAATGAGGACCGAACAAGGCTTCGTCACGCTAGATGCTGCGCAGCCCGAAGTCATCAAGAGAGCCGATGCGTACCCTGAAGGCCAGCACCACACTGGCTGCCTAGGTACGGGACTCGTAGCTAGTGCAAGAGACTACGCTCATCTCGTTACTGCACTCTTGCCACAGAATAAAGGTGTGGACCCTGTAACTGGACACCGCCTCCTTTCTGCATCCTCAGTCGAAGAAATCACCAAACCCCAGCTCCCAGAACATGTTCGTAATGACTCCCGTAGTCTTCCTGTTTCAGATGCCACGCCCATTTTGTGTCCTGTGGATTTGTCGGCTCCGCAGCTTGACCCGGATGGCAGCTATGGTCTTGGCTGTGGTGTGCAGGGCTCGCAGAGAGTACTGAAAGATGGGAGGAGGGGAAGGAGCAAGGGAACGGCGTATTGGTATGGTGCACCAAACTGCGACATGTGGATTGACGGGGAGAAGGGGATTGTGGTAACTGTTTGGGGGAGCTACTATCCATGGAACGAAGCTGCGTGGGTGGGGTTTGTGGCGGGAGTAGAGGGCTTGGTTTATGAGGGCTTGACTGAGTAGGGGAAGAATGGCGTGGACTTCTACATTGGTGGAATCAAGGAGGTTCTATGTAGCTATACTTTGATTTAGAATCATCTATCGTCTCAGGGTGGTTCTTGAGGCAGACTGTTTGCTCACACGTTCTAGATTAATCAGTGATGTGATGTTTGTAAAAGTAAGAATGCTAATCGCTGGGAACTGAGGGCATTTTGGAGCGAAGACGCTGTTATACTTTATTGGACATAACAAGAAGAAATATCTGGGCTTGGTTGAGCAACGAATTGGCCTTTTGTAGAAGTATATTCAACTCGACTTGTTATGAAGGTATTTAACAGTGAACCTCTTGGTGAAAGTGGACAGTGAGCCTTTTGGTGAAAGCAGTTATCCCTTCACTTTCAATCTATCGCACACCTATAGATATCAACCCCAACGCACATCTTTTTGTTCAATATCCTACTTACATCTACAATTGTTTTCAACTAGCTGCTTTTACGTGGAGTCTTTCTGCATTTAGTTCTTGGTATCTAGCCTGCGTCCTAATCATCCTGTTTACCCTTCAACTAGTTATGCTATCTATCGAAACATATTTACAGTAGCTTGAGGTAAGTGGCAAATTTCAGAACTGGATCTTTTCCAAAAGTGACATGAGGGGCAGCAGCGAGAAGTTGAGTCCCCGTGAGCACTGGACGATACTAGAGAAGAAAATAGATGATATCAAGCTGACTAAAGAGCAAAAGTTTGTGGATTCTACTTCTTCCCAATGTTTGAAACTAGGAAGATTATCCTAGATGTGATGAGGCCGTGGGTTCGGAATTCCAGGGAAGACGCTGGTTCCACCTGCTCAAGAACTTTATCGCAATGCATACCACCGATCACCACGGCTCCTACGTGCCGAAAAGCAAGACTCTTCCAGCAAACAGGATCATAGACTGCCGCCCCGGCTTGCATTTGTTACGCTACTGTATCAGAACGCGTCCTAACGAAAAATCTATCGTTTCATTTCTCGGAAGGCCTCCGGCTAGTCGGCTGCAGTTGAACAAGGACACACGGGACATCGCCACACAGGAATGTGAATCTTGTCTGGAGTCTGGGATGACAATTTCGACAATTCCTAGCGCTAGGACTCTGAGACTCGAGAAGCCACTGTTCAAGGAGGAGGAGTACTATGCCAACTTTGCCCATGGACAATGAAGAGCTGGGCATCATGAACTCTGAGCATATTCCTTCCAAAGGATCAATCCAAGGGTTGCTCCTTGGTCTAAATTGCGCAGTACATGGAGTCTGTAGAACCGAAGAAAGGATACAATAGGTTTAAAGTGCTACTGACGGAGAGGCTCACGACAGTGGGTTTTACGAGTAACCAGTTTGACGGGTCGCCAGCCAGCATCTCGTCAAATCGAATGATCAATCCGAGTGACCCGTCTCAGGATCTTCTCTAGCGCCGCCTTGAGATGGTTCTATGGTGCTTGTTCTCGAGATGCTGTGTCTTTCTGATACAATATCAGAGTCAATATGCACAAAGGTTTGAAGGCATCCCAGCTGCTGAAAGTTTCTTCTTCACCTAAATCTTCGTCCCGCGGCTCGATCGATACTCAAGCCTGGACTACAGAAAGATATGATCCTAATATAGACTACTTAGCAATACAGTAGTCATATTATATACTGCGTATCCCTACCATAAATTTTTGCTAGGCCTATACAGCCCCACCCCCGCAGGAATGTCAAACCTAAAACCTGTCACAGAGCCCGCCGCCAGCTGAGGTCTCCTGATACCCCTTCAATGATTCCACTTTTCTTTCACACTTCAGACCGGCACTTGCTTGGCCCGGATGGACGACATGCAAGGGACCTAGGCAGGGGCGGGAAGGTATGTATTGAAGACATTTATCCCTCGCAAGCGCAAGCCTGAGGTCTCGGCAGTGAAATTGCTTTTTCTTTTTGTCGATAAAGGCATAATGAGCCAATGGTAACTTCTGTGCCCATGTTCGATCTGCCGAGAGCCAGGTCACGCACACCGCCCGAGTATACAGGCTAGTGGGTTGCTTTTTGCGGCACATCACAGTGCATCGCATAGCCTAAAGACAAATGCGTGGCTGGCTGTGTCGGTCAACGAGCGTGTTCCTTCCATCTTGCAAGCGGTTAGACTGTTGTTGTGTCCATCTGCCTGAACCAAGCCCTCGGAAAAACAAAAGGGTACTTTACAGCTGAGGGCTGGAGCTCGTGTTACCACCGCCACCAATAGACTTTTTTCTTGGGTATTTCATGCTCGGGTGGTTTAGGCAACCTGCTGATGCTATGGGGAGATGATGGAGGCTTTTCATTTGATGGAAGACGGTAGCTGGGCTAGTTTTGGAATTTTGCGGTTCCCTAGACTTCGGTCACAACGGCGCGGTTGAAGCCCGAACGATGAACCACTCGGCTTGCATGTTTGGGGGCCGTTGTGGTTGTGTCTAATGCTGTATCCACACTGTCAAAGTCTAGACCGGCTGCGTTTTTTCCGTCCCCGAGACCCAATGGCGATGCAACCAGCGTGTACGCGTCAAGGCCGATGCCATCGCTTGGATTGTTGGATGGTACCGGCAGTGTGTTGAGGTGAGCGTACCCGAGAGCCAGGGCCAATGGGTGCGATGGTAGTCGCAACAGGGTGTGGCGCTTTGCTACTGGTGCAAAGACGGCTCCGTCGTCAGAACCAACAGTTCATGCCTACAAACTTTGCTTGCGTGTTACAGCGCAAACTGTTTGAACGACGTTAGGTTCGCAGAGCGCCACAAGCATGTCATTGTGAGCAGAACTACATTTTGTCCGTTGTTTAGCAAAGGGGTGAGCGCATGGGCATGTCAAGAAAGTCACTGTGTCGGTAAGAATATACTACACGGTTCATGCCTACATCAGAGGCGGAACAGCCCTTATTCGGGCCGATGACGTCGAGGAGAAGGATCCCGCAAGGCGTAGGGTGCACTTCGGGTCTGCCGCCTCATTTCAAAGGCCTGTCGGGTTTACTGCAATTGAATCCTGGGTTGCCGAGGCTTCCGTATGCTGTTTGGGCAACTAGAACACACAATCTGTCTCTGGCCAGATCTGCAGGACCATGCGGCCACGAGGAGTTGATAACAAGCCCGAAGCTGAAGCCGGGTCGGCGGGTCATCCGCGATTCGTGCTGAACCAAATAACTGGTGACGTTGGCTGGCGTACTGGGCGCTGACAGAGTCTTTGCCCTCGACAGTGGTGGGCTAGACACAGTGATGGCCAACAACAATGCCATGGACTTGGCCTCATGGATCTGACCAGATGGATCTACACTGGAATCTTATTTACCCCACGTCCATGTCGCTACTGTCATCGAGAGGGATAAGCTCAGCGCCGCCCATGGTTGTTTCCAGCAGACGTCACAGTCAGTCTCAGGGTAGGCCTGTCTTTCCCGGATGAAGATCTGAAACATTGTGTATGTACAGCAGGCAGCCTGGAGAGCTTGCAGTATGTGTCGAAGATGCAGGACGAACTCCCGTGTCTGAGTGAAGATGATCAACTGGTTCGCACTAAAACTGGCATGCTGGCACGTGCACGCTGAACTTGCCCAAACCCCGTCAGCAATCATCATGTCTTCTCTTCTTCGACACGGCCACATTGTCGCATTCGTTGCCGCTCCCCGCAGAACCTCTCCATCGGCATCGCTAGAAAGGTCGCTGGGCCCAGACCAAAACAAACCTGGACGTCTACGCGTGCCGACGCGTTTGTTGGGGCTCTCCACTTCCCATAAGGCGCAACACTAGCGTGACCAGAGGGGCTTGAAAACGCCGGGTGTTGCAGAAACGGCGGGCGCTGCTGACTCTCACCACTAACCGACGGCTCGCTCTCCGGACTTGCAGCCTTTTTGGACGCTAATCACTCTGTCCGGAGAATTTTGCTCTGCACGATGAGTACTCTGTATATACAAGACGTCTTCCCGCTCTCCGCTGAGGTTCTCTTTAAAGGCAAGCTGAAGGAAGTGGCTCTGGCCCCCACAGCCGTCTCTGTGGATCAGGCAGGGCCCGGATATCCCGCTATTGGACATCAGCAGCAAACTACCAGGGATCAGGACAGGCATCGAGTGGCCAATCACAACCTTCGATGGATGACAGTACATGGCCACCCATAGAGTTTTGCGCCAGCGATGTCAGTGAAGTTTATGTATGTCGTGACTCGGCATCTTCAAGAACTACCGATACCACCTCGGAGCACGACAAATACCTTCTCACTGCCGATCGCGGCAGTCAGCACCATCAGTTGCCCATTGCACAGCCCATCTAGCGGATCGACATGTTCAAGTGACAGTTTGTAGTATGGGTATACGTACTAGGTGTATGCACCCTATCACAACCTCGTCAGCACGGATGGCGCGGATTTGAAGACGTGGGGGATCTTGCAGAGGTCCTTCAGCCTGTGGTCTCTGGTCAGGGACCGCGCCGCATTGGTCTCTAGTAGGCGCTCGCGGCATCAGGCCGTTTGGATGCCGCCACACTTCGGGATGCTTAACGCTTTTCTCTCAACTTTTACGCGAATCAAGCCGCGCGAGCTGGCCCAAGATGTGATAGCGCCTTGGAACCAACACCAGTGCGCATATCATTCCGGTGCCTGGACCCGACAGTGACATCCTGGTCTGCAGACCCGCTCCTGCGTGCGAATCCCGGCCGTCTCTGCGCACCTCCTGCTTGCCTTGGCTACAAATCCACTGGGGTCAGGCCGCGCTAGAGAGCTAGGGTGAAGAGTCTCTGCAAGGGGAAAGTGGCCTGTGTTCACGACAGGATCGCCGCACCCACCTTGACTTATACTTGGGCGGCCCAACCAGGTGCCACTCCCAAGCCCAGGGCGTCGTCCTGCATCGTGCAGTTTTACTTGTGCCGCGCCGGTGTCCTCCTACTTTTACCATAACGTCCCGTCGCACGTTTTTTTTTCCTCCCTTGCGCTCGCTTTGGCCTCTTGCGCCTCTTATTGCATCACTGAACCTTATTCACTCTCTAGACCGCCTGCTTCTGGGCAAACCGCGACAATATCTACTCCACACTTCCGTTTCGTTTCTTTAGCCGTAACGTTTATTGGGCCCAATTCTGCAACTGCTGTCACAAGTTTCGCTTCCGCTCACGGCATCGTCTTCCAACTGCATAAACTGTAGCAGACCCAAGCCAATCCACTGTCGACTTCCGGAAGCCGCCCTGCCGGCTGGACCTCACGCATCCACCTTATATCATCTGAGGCAGAAGCGAGGACACCGCTGGGTAGGTTTGCGTCACACATGTACACAACGCTTTGGATCTCTCTGTGGTAGTAAGAGTTCGACGAATATCGCAATGACCAGCAATACTACATCAGCCGAAGGGCTTCGGGGCAACTGCCCAGCACCTTTCTACGACGTGTCACAATTTGGATTCGGCGGCTGTAAGTGTCCCCATTGTTGTCTGGCGTCGCCTATCGTCTAACCAATTCAGTTGTCGATGGAAGGTTTTGTGCACCTTATGGAAGTACGGGCATCACTTGCTGTCTTCCATGTCCACTTACAGACTTTCTGTATCCAGAGAGTATGTGTGCATAAAACAGGACTTGCCATGCATTTCTCTAACGACTTTCAGGCTTCAACACTACCTACCAAGTGGCTGAGGCGCTCAACGTAGTAGGACTTGTCCTCCTTCTGTTACTCTTGATCACATATACCTTTCTTCCAGCCGAAACGACACGCCGGCATTATCTCAGCTACTGTCTTATCGTGGCCGCAATCCTCATGGCAGTAGGTCTTTTCCAGCCTTGTGGCCTTCTTCCACTAATTGTCAATAGCTTGGTTTTGTTATTCCCTTTGGCGCTCGGCCAGAGCAGTGCTACGATGAGATTACTCCCAACGACATGTACTCTAGCCTCACATGTGCTTTCTCTGGCGCCTTTCTCATATCTGGTGGTTTGTCTATGGCGGTGTGGATCTTCATCCGCGCCCTCTCCATGCACCTTCAGATCTGCTGGGACGTCACTCCTGGAAAGAGGTTCTTCTACTGGGCGCAAGGCCTAGGCTGGTCCGTCGCAGCGGGCTTCTTCACCGTCACCATCACCATTACCGGCGTCTCCTTCAGGTTCGGAGATGTTTGCCACGTCAATGCTGAGCACTCAATGAAAGATTTCTGGGGACCCTTGCTAGCCATTGCGGGTGCAGCTATGGTCATCCAGATCGGAACGTGAGTCAGCCATGGGTTTTGCCCATGCAGGTTTGCTAACGGATACTTAGGTTCGTATACTGTATCAAAGTATACCTCCAAAACATGTTCAGCGACGAAAAAACTGAGACACAAAGTAGCGCAGGTTTCCCCTCCTACACAACCAGCATACGAACCCGTTCGGCCCGAGCTGTCTACCGTCGCGTACGAAAAGTGCTGTACCTCCAATGGCGCGGTATCACCATTGTCGTCTTCATTCTCGTGGATGTCATCTTTTTCTCGATTGTCTTCATCTGGTTGAACTCTGTCACTAAACACGCTACCAACAACGTCGCGGAACTCTATCCGTATCTCCTATGCCTGATGCGAAACGCAGACGATCCATCCCCATGCTTCCCGCTCGGGCAGGACCTCGCCATCGATCAATCCACAGTTACCGCGGTCTTGATGATGCTTTCAATTGCTGGAATACAAGTGTTCCTCTTACTTGCTCGGTGGAGCATGGTGACGGGATGGCGGGACTTGATCCGAGGAAAGTTCAGCAAGAACCGCGAGTTTGTTTCTTTGGATGCCAGGAACCCAACCGAAGATATGCGCCATTTCGAACTCAAAAATTTCGAGCACCAATCACCTCCAAACGCACATATGGCTCCTGAGATCGCAAGTTACGTCATGAGCAACCCGCGGTCTGACACACCCGAGCACTTCCACCAGGATGTTGAGCGGGATTACAAGAGTCCGCAAATTAGCTTCTCTATGCCGAGGGCACAATCTCGAACGACCACTCGCGTGGAATGGGACCCGAGGTCGTCCATGGCCAGGGGAGGACTTGGGCTACATCCTCCCGACTACGATTCTAAGATCTGATCAAAAATATGTTAAAAGAAGAAGAAAAAGCAAAATACTGTTTCCCTGTTTCTGAAATGGATTTCATTGTTGAAACCTCACATCCAAGGGGTTCTTCCATGTGCTACAGTCGTTTCAACCGTCTGATTTAGCCGGGCACCATTCTACCGCACGCGACCACAATGTCGACTTCAATATCACAGTGGGGACGCCGATACTTTTCACCATGCATCTGCATCCGACTATGGAACCGACAGCATGTGCTCTACGACCTACACAAGTCACAGGTATAGGTCAGCTTGACTGCAGTACTGCGGTATCACATACGGCCATATGGTGCACAACAGTATTCTACACCAATCAGGCTGGTCCTTTGTCCTGCTGCGCACAAAATTATCCGTCATAGCACAACGCTTCATTCAGCCGAAGTCCGAAGTCTACCAAAACGTCTTCTCACACATGGTCGCGTTAGATTCGAATGCCCCTCTTATACATCCATTGCAATCAATAGACAATGGCACGGATTCACTTCCACTAATCGCCTCGACAAATGTCTGTATACGTCTGGTTGAGAAACACAAGAACCACCACGTTACGCAGCGACAAGGCGAAAAAAAGCCTCTCACGATCTTCCTTCACTCTCCACATTCTGTCTTGCATGCTACAGCACAATGTAGCCAAGCAGTTATTGTATTGCTATTTAGTTCGTTGTGGCCTGGGCCTTGTTTCAGCGATCTTTCCTATGTTTCAAGATGTTCATTGCATATAGCCAAAACTTAGTTGCAGCAGTTCACAACTTTATTTTCCCACATGAGCGCCGAAGCCAGTCATACCTAGGATGTGTCGGAGCGCAATTGTACAATAGACAATATAGAGATACCCATGAAAACTCAAGACATAACTCCTTGGTCAGCGCTGACAAACACCTGTCCGTCTGCTTTGGCACAAGGCATTCGGAGGTCCCAACACTGTCTCAGGAAGAAGGTTCGTTGGGAGATGTGGGGCCTGTCACATACCCGGCAATATGGCTAAATGAGACGTGTTTGAAATGCCGATCCAGACAGGGTCAAGAGACATCGCGTAAGAGCATGGTCGAACACAATAGAGAAGATGATCCAAGTCAAAAACGTGGCCATGGGAGAGCTAAGCCCTATGTAGCGTTCTCAGCACACGACAATCAAGGGGATCCCCTTCGGCTGTATATCGTCACTGAGGGTTTGCTCGTACAGACGGCTCGAGATCTTGGCACTATTCCGTCTCAGTATGTCACCATGCAAGCGATGATCTTTGCTGACCTGTTTTTGCCAGTAATGGACAAACCAGTCTTGCCGTGCTGACGCCTCACCTTTCAACCATGCCACCGGATACTCACTCGCGCTGGATTTGGGAAAGGCCTTCACTCGTTTCCCCATTTGGTACCTCTGGCGCAATATCAACGGGCAAGAGGGCTACCCATCAATGCCATGCGGGTTCTGCACTCTACACGCTTTGTTGAAAAGGGCGAAATGCATTATATTACATGCACTAGTACTATCGTACTTTTCTTCTTTATTTTCTACCTTACATTTATCTGTTTATTTCTCGATCCCTGACATGGCTAGAGTAGAAATTACCATAAATCTCTTTTTGACTTGTCGATCCCGGTAAAACAACTAGGTAGTGTTCCTTCAGGGGACATCCTTCTCAACAAAAGAGTAACACAAAAGGGCACCCCCAGTTTCCAGAACACGGTTCGTCGGGAACACACGCGACCAGCTGCAAGGAAAACGCGGAGGAACCGTGATGAAAAGAGAAGGTAGCTTCCTGTGTGGCACTATTTTGTGGAGATACGAAGCCACCCATCCAACGGTCGCCCCTTGTCTCTCTCCCCCTGGCCGCCGACTGTAGTACCCGAGAGCTGGCCAACCGCGACCCTGCTTTAGGTGCGTGTGTGCCAGGCATTGAGCGCGCGTGTGTGCGTGTATGGACGCGTTCTCGGAGCGACGAACTTTGCAGGAACAAGTATCTGGGCCGCGCGGGCCAGAAAGGCGGCGGCCTCCGTCCGAGTCGCTGCGCTTACGACAAGGATTCGCGGAGGACCAAAAAAAAAGTGGGATGTTGAGAACGCTGGCAAAGGATTCCAATTTTGGTCCAACTATCATGAGCAGGGCTCAGATTGAGGCTCGTTCACCAATCCCATCCCACACGTGCAAGCGAGATGAAATGACGGGAGAGTATCCTGGGGTGCGGATGTAGAAGGATGGTTAGGCTGGAATGGCGCCCGTAGTGTGATGCGCACAATAAGTCATTGCATGAGGTACTTGCGTGCTGAGGTAAGAAGACAAGACTGTCTGTGTTACCCTAACTATTGTTCGAGCCTAGAGGAATTAGGGTCATGTGTCCGATTGTTGGAAAGAGAGAACAGGGCTGCATGCCGCTGTGCGCCACGCACGCTGAGCAAGGCAGCCCGCCCAGAGAGAACTATGTAACTTTGGAAACGCGTCTCAGTCTCCGCCGCCATGCCCCTGCATATTGCTGGGCATCGCTGCGCGGGAGCTAAAAGGGTACTGACGTCGGTTGGCTGCATGTCACCAGCCCTTTGTCTCTCGGTGCGTCAATCTCTCTTGGGTGCTCCGTTGCTGGATCCTTTTTGCCAATGCCAACACGAAACTGTTGGTTTTCGCGTAATGCGTTGCATCCGTCTCGCTCAAGCGGCATGACGATGTTGTTGTACAACGCGTGGAGTCGGCGACGAGATGTGGGCGCGC
The DNA here is from genome assembly GCA_005212705.1 of Curvularia lunata. Taxonomy (NCBI): domain Eukaryota; kingdom Fungi; phylum Ascomycota; class Dothideomycetes; order Pleosporales; family Pleosporaceae; genus Curvularia; species Curvularia lunata. Next base: position 239,324 of record PELC01000024.1, on the reverse strand, counting down.
CATCGTGCATGCAGCGAATCCTTCGTAGGCAGCAAGTAGCCTAAATGCCCATTTTTTTCTCCTTTCCCAGTATATACCATATAACGCCATTTTGTGTACGAGTTAATTGCTTCTTCTGGATCTTGGTTGTCCCACTTCTGCGGCTGTTGGTAGGCGGGCGGCATATTTTGTGCGCTTGTATAGACAGGGATGTAGGTGTGAAGACTGCTGTCAGCTACCTAGCGAAACTCATGCTATAGCCAGCAGACTATAGTTCAAGTGTGGATTCGAGAGATACGCAAGGCCGGCATAACTAACGTATTACGCAATTCAAGTGGGCGCTGGCATGATAGGGCGATACGAGTTGATCAATAGGTGGCAGCCTTTTGCCTCATAGCGTAGCATGAACACGATGTCGCAACGTCGCGGCTGTGTACACGTAGTCTTCCTTTTCTAATACAGACTCTCGTCTAGTCGTGTTACTTGCTGTGCCACATGCTGTTTGAGGTCGTCTGTCGTTTTCACGGGATTCTCAACTCTGAAAATTATCCAGCTTTGTCTGGCTCAGTCGCCTCTTTTACTCCATATAGTATATTGATCGAGGCACTTACATTAATTTTCAGTGATTGTTATTGATTTAGGAATATCTACTGGGTATAGCTAGAGCAATCACGCATAGAAGGAGAGTAATAAGAGGGGGTGTACCCAGAAGACTAATCGCATATGCATGCAAGAGACCGTATTTAAAAAAGCATGCTTGGTCCGTTTCAGTGACTACGCGTTTAATTGATGAATATGACTTTCCCTGCGCCTGCATAAGCATCAGATTTAAGCACCAAGCGCAACACGTAAGTCGCCCTGAGACATTGCCAGTAAGGAGCTTACCAATGTGCGTCGGGCTAATGACAAAGAGAAAGACGGGACTAATCAAGGAGTAGAAGTTGTTAGGCATAATGGCTTCTGTAAGGAATTGTAATCGAATGAATGTCATGTTGACGAGAGAATATCCGTCAAGAGAATAGTCTAACGGCACACATACTAGACATAAATAACGGGCTCAAAAAGCGATCCAAACGCTGTATATAGGATGTCATCTATCTCACCTTATGTATAGAGTATGCTACAAACTATCTTGTGTCTTCGGCCTGTTTGGATTTGAATTTCTGGTTCTACCTTCACTTGATTGAAGCCGACATATTGTAAAAACCACCTTGAACGATGCATCACAAACCGACCCATTGTAAGTCTGTTAGGGCTCCAAACATCAACGTATATACCTTTATGTTAGAGTCTTAACCTAGAATGTATACGAGGCAACGTAATATTGGAAGCTATACTCCCTATGTTCTGTTTTACTGTTGAAGACAAGTTTTTCATCAATTTCCGTCACCTTCAAGCATAGAACTAACCATCGCGTCTAGTCCATACAGACTTTCCGAGTTGGATACTTCATGTCATTTAGCGGTTTGAATCGCTGGGGCCAAAAGTGACGTTGGCACCTGCATGAGTTCACAGAACATCTATTGAGGAGGTTTTTTTCTCCACTGTCAGTCATTTACGAATAGCTGCTATCCAATCCTAATATGGCCTACCGTAACGGCACAATGATCTCTCCGACGTAACACTAAACAGCTGCACAGCCAGCCTGCAGTAAGACTGCAAAGGTGAGAAATCGAGAGAGGTGTTATGAAAACATGTTCCCAGTAGCCATGCTCCTCCGATACAACACCAATCAAGCCATTTCATCCTTCTAGCTCTTACTCATAGTCGTCGTTGACTGCAAGTGTTGCTGACCAAGTACATCAGCAATCATTGGCCATAGGGCGCGCTATTGGACATGTCCGGTTCGGAACTCTCGGACTTAAGCAAACGTCACAGCGAATAGCTATTTCGTATGAAAGCAACACCCCGCTATGGCGCGCGAGTATCGGCGCCTCATTTCCCCACCATTATCATACTTATCAACGGCAACCCCAAAGTCTGCTTGAAGTTCTTGCACATTCTGAAATGATATACTTGTATCATCCTTAACAAAAAAAAAGTTCTTGAAATTACCGTTGTGCATTTACTTCGCTGCAGTCGAGATTGCGGTTCATCCCACCAGCCAAGGACGATCTGCAGGCATCATCTTCAATATTGAAGATAGACAACGGCCTTTCTTTCCCTCTCTGCTCAGAGACTCGCTAGTATGGTCGCAATGGGAGGCGGACCAGACATTCCATCTCGTGACGGGGCGTCGAAAGAGAAGGTGTTAGTACTATGTACATTACCATGGCCGGAAGAAATAGCTGCACATGGAATCCAGGCATTGAAGGAGGCTTTCAACGATGTGGAAGTTAGGTACTTCCATTCAAAGTTTGAGAATGGAAAGATGGAACCGTTGGATGTACCAGAAGGTGAGTAGGAAAAAAGCAATGACATACCTAATGCGCGTTTGTATATGGTATTGTGGATCATTACGTTTTGTAGGGACGTATGCATTGGGTTTCATGAAGCACCTGCAAGATGCTTTACTTTTTCCCCGATGTGCCGCACGATCTCTTAGTACGAAATGGTCCTCCAGGTTTTACTAACATCCTATCTTAGAGTTACTCCAGCGAGCATCCTACCTAACGACACTCTTCTGGCTGCCCCCAACCCCAGACGCCATACCTTTTACAAAACTCATTCAATTCTTCTCCGCAGGCACGAACCACGTCGCCAAACATCCTATCTACACGGATTCCAAGATCCCACTATGCTCGGCCAACGGGGTCCACGGCCCGCAAATCGCGGAATGGGTCGTCATGATGGATCTGGTGCATAGCCATGGCTATACGACACTGTACGATAACCAAAAGAAGAAGCTTTGGGATCAGAGGGTAGGAATGAGCGTGAGTGATCGTGTGGGCAAGAGAGTCGGAGTGTTGGGCTACGGTAGTATCGGTCGACAAGGTACGTCGTGTGTTCTGCATCAGTCCCATACTACAACATACATTAACTTATCCGCACAGTTGGCCGCGTAGCAAAGGCAATGGGCATGGATGTCATAGCGTACACGGCGTCTCCGCGCAAAACACCAGAGTCCAAGCACGACAACGGGTACATTGTTCCCGGCACTGGCGACCCTGACGGCAGTATCCCAAGTGCATGGTATAGTGGAACCAGCAAGGAAGATATCCATGAGTTTCTGAAGCAAAAGATTGATTTACTAGTGATAGCTGTGCCATTGACGTAAGTTTCGATTTAGCAGCAAACAAATTCATGGATTATAGATCGACACAGTAGCTAACGCTGGAGCAGCAAAGAAACAACTCACCTTTTGTCGACGGCAGAGTTCGAGCTCCTGCACCAGTCAAACCCAAAGGGCACCTATGTCGCCAACATTGCCCGCGGCCAGATCATAGACCAACCGGCTCTCGTTACTGCCCTGGAAAACGGACACATTAACGGGGCAGCCCTAGATGTCACCGATCCCGAGCCGCTACCCAAGGATGATCCGCTATGGGATGCTCCCAATGTACTCATTACGCCGCATTGTAGCGGAGCAACAGATGTGTATGCCGACCGTGGGTTCCAGTTGCTCATTGAGAACATTAAGCGGGAGAGAAGTAGAGGCAAACTGATCAACGAAGTGAACCGAGACAGGGGATACTGAGAGAGTGCCCATAGCTCTGTAGTACAACAATCAACTTGCAAGATTCTTGGTAAATGAATATCGGGTATGTATGCATGAGACTCCAAGTGAAAAGACAACATTCCCCTGCGCCTAGTTATACCCTGTCTCTTGTCCTTTTGATTCTAGAAGACATTCTCCGTCTTATGTGTCATCACCGCCTGAACAACCCAGAGATCATGCCACCAGCCAGGTTCCTCGCAATACCGGATCCATACATAGCATTCGAAGCAAAACCCGTTGCCTGGCTGAACTTGTCGCACCGTGAGAAAGCGAGGGTATTCGTAATCGTAAGAACGAGCGCGATAGCTATGTCAAACGTCAGCCTTTCGTCTCTCATTCCAAAGAAGAGCGCAAATTCCACGCACCCACAAGCGTCAACCAGATAAATTCCAGACTAACGAGCGCCACAATGGCGAGCAGCACCCACAGCACCGGCTGCGCATACAGTGCGAGCCAAAAGAAGCGCTTGTCCGTCGCATTGATCTGGCGCGAACTCGTGTCCTGATCCAGGCTCTCGAAGACCCAGCGCCCGTCGCCCGTACTGGCGTCAACTTCGTTCCACCAGCGCAGCCCGACGAGCCGGCGGCCGGCAATGTTCTTGAGGTAGTAGAAGTCCATGGCGAGGAGGAGGATGGTGATGATGAAGATGAGGACGAAATTGGAGGTTAGAAGGCGGAGGCCTAGGAGGTAAACGACGAGGGAGGCTGGCGGAGAGAGTACATGTTAGTTCCTATGTGTGTTTTGGGAGGCGCCGTATATGGGGAGCTTGTTATACTAGGCATGATGTCGTTAACGTACATGTGCGGAAGAAGAGAAAGGTAAGCAGCGTGATGGGATGACTGCTGAGTCTCCAGCTCAGCGAGCCGGGCGCTGGCTCTTGCTGTGCGGTCTCCATTGTCCTTTCTTTACTATGCGCGCGAAGAGGGATTGGCGTTGGAGAGTTAGATTTCAAGAACAGATGTAAGATGAGCTTCACGTGGCTTTCCCAGACCCAACGACGCGTCGGCCATCGGCGTTTGAGATGGCTCCCGCCGCAGCTAACCCATCCCCCGCACGTCATAAGGGTCTCACGGAGCACCCGAGGTATGGAGTCGACTGCGATGCAATTGCGTCGCTTTTGGTTGCATTCCACGGTGCCCCAAGCTAGACAATCGCTTACATAGACAAATCAATCACAATGGCAGCGCCCATCATTCGGAGGGCCTGCATGTACGGTATGTAAATACACAATCCCGATCCCCAATCACCCACCTCGGCAGCACCAACGCGATGGCTATATACCAACACGCTCCCATGCAGTCCCCGCATCTTCAAAGAAGATGTTGGAAAAGTCTTTCGCCATGCACGCCGACAATGTAACCTACGACCTCGAAGACAGCGTTGCACCGCACATGAAGCCCGCCGCGCGCTCCAACCTCCGTGACATCCTGAACAAGCAGCGGCCCGCCGGCATAAAAGAGATGTGTGTGAGGATAAACAGCGTCGATACAGGTCTCGCTCTAGACGACTTGACAGAGGTGCTCAAGGGCCAGTACCTTGACGCCATCATGCTGCCCAAGTGTGAAAGCGCAGTGGACTTGCACTTCGTGACGGATGTGATAAGGCACTTGAGTCCAGAGCGGCACCCAAGCAATGGCAAGAAAGGCGATAAGGAGCCCTTGCGCATAATAGCGTTGATCGAGAGTGCAAAGGCTATCCAAAACCTGAGCTCGATATGCGCCGCTTCGCCCTACCTCTCGGGCTTAGTCTTTGCAGCAGAGGACTTTGCAAAGGATATGAGTCTTACCCGCACCCCGTCTCTGACCGAATTCTTGTATGCGCGAAGTGCGATTGCGACGGCAGCGCGCGCGGCTGAACTGCCAAGCACCATTGATCTGGTGTGCACGAGCTACAAGGGTGAAGAGGGACTCAAGACGCTGGAGGAAGAGTGTCTGAATGGCAAGGGCTTGGGCTTCAATGGCAAGCAATGTATACATCCGAGCCAAGTTGCGGTATGTCACAAGGCTTTTAGCCCTGGGGAAAAAGAGCTAGAGTGGGCAGTGAGGGTAGTCATTGCAGATGAGAAAGCCAGCCAAGCAGGTCGAGGAGCATGGACGCTGGATGGTAAGATGATTGATGCGCCCGTTGTGAAAAAGGCGCATGCGGTGCTAAAACATGCCGAGGTCTGTGAGATGGATGTTAATGCTGTAATGGACCGGTGGAAGAACCAAGAGCCCGAGTAGCAACTGCCAGTGAATACCAGTATTCTTACATTTATAAGTCTACATACTTGTACTGGCCAAACCGATACCCAGTTTTGATACTTTACACCGTGATCATGACACTCGCGTTCTTGTACCAGCTCAACAACGGATTGTCCCCGTTCTTTGTAGTCGTCTCCGCAATATCTGCTCTGCCGGCCATGAAGTCTTCGTGAAGATAGGTGCGTGCAAAACGCCCAGTGATAGCCGTGTACATTGGTTCCATGACTTCGAAGTCGGTAGGAAAGAGAATATCAAAGTAGCCTTGGTGAACCTAGGTCTTGTCAACACAAATGCTCAAGTTAAGCCTGGGGAATGCAATCACTTACAAGAGGCGTGGAGACCGGGATCATCTGTCTCTTATACCTAGTCTGCACAACTGGAGCGTTGATGCCTTCGACTGTGTCACCAAGCTTATGGAAATCGCTGCTGACCAGCTTGTGATTTGGGAATTTCTCGTACAACGTGTAGAAGAACTGCATCAGTCTTGTGGGGATGTACTCCGGCATGCTCATATTGGAGCGAAATGGTATCAAGCTCCTCAGATTATGCATGAGGCGCGAGCCTTGAAGTGGGTGTCGGTATGACGTGCATGCAGCATGTCTGCGTTCCAGGAACTGGCTCACAAGGGGGTCAATGGTGCGGGAGTAGTACTCAAAAAGCTCGCCCCGAGGATCTATGACCACGTGCGATTGATAGGGTAGTCCAGTCTCAACGTCGTACTTTAGTGCATCGTGGGCAAAATTGTCGAACACCTCGAGCGCCAAAAAATAGCATGGCGAGGAGACATAGATGTTCCAGTCGAAGATGCTGCGGTTCACAATCTCCACCCTGTCGGCATGGCCTCTTGCATAGGCGGAGTGACCCAGGCCCTTCTGCTGTAGGTCGGCAAGTTGGCTGGAAATTTCGATGATCTTGTACTTTGTCCGTTCGTACACGTCAGGATGTACGTCCCTGATGAAGTCGAGTATATTCAGCATCATCGTTCCATTTCCCGCTCCCATTTCATATATGTTGAGGTCGTGATACGGATAAAAGTTGTACTTGTAATCTTCGACGAGGTAGCGCGCAATTGCTTCGCCATAGTAGGGAGAGAACAGCTCGGTTGGAGTATGCCACAGCTGTCGCAAGTCATTCGGCTCCCGGTAATCAAGTTCATCTTCGAAAGCGGTGTAGCGGTGCCTCAGTTGCTGAAAGAATTCGTGTTCGGAGCTCATGGCATTGAAGTCGAACGGATCGCCTGGAGAGAAGATGACGACTTGTTTAGAAAAGTAGCCATAGTTTGGGTTATAAAGACTGTCTGAAGATGAATTAGCATGTTTACTCGTTCAACAAAGCAAGTTCCCTACCCTCTATAAAGTCCCGTAGCAGCATCTTGACTCTCCGCGGTCTTTCCCTCCTACTCCGCAGCATATCCGACGTGACCATTGGGTATCTCTCAAACTCTTCAGTCCTCTCATGGGGGAACGCATTCTTCCTCGGAGTCCATCTGCTCTCTCGTGTCGTCTCGCCCTCACCCAATCGTGTGGCTTGTCCTCGTCTCTGGTGGTGCGGAATGCGGGCAGCTGCGAGAGCTGGTCGATGGCCGCGGGCGAGGCATTGTGACGCCCGGTGCGAAAACAACTGGCGAAACAGTTGGGTGACGAGCGGCGAGTCCATTGGCGCCGAAACAATCGTCACAGGCGATCCGCGACGGCGTCAGAGGCACTGGCAGTCTTCGCGCGGGCACACGTGAGGGAGCTTTGCGGGCGGTCATGCCAAGACGGACACAGCAATCGCCAAAACTCCGCCTCCGACTATCTTTCCTGCGACGAACGATCTCCCATGTGACAACCATGTCGGATCGCTCAAAATATTATATACTAGGAGCCTTCCTGCTAGGCGCGGCTGCGGCGACTGCATACAACAAAAGACTGTCTGCAGAAAATAATAACAATGGTGGCAAAAACCATTCGCTACTTGCACAGCAGCAGAATTTGCTCTTACAATTGGCAAAAGTAAATGATCTGGATGCGCTAAGAAAAGGTCTTTTGGAGGTAGAGCGTTCGCTGGTAGAAGGCGCAGGTGCCATCAAAGAAGGTATTGAGGGGTGCATTGGCAACACCCCTCTCATCAAGATCAAGTCGTTATCCGAATTCACGGGCTGTGATATTCTGGCAAAAGCAGAGGTATGGAAACCTGTGCTTTTCACAGACTGTCCTGCTGATGCGTGATGTCCAGTTTCTGAATGGGGCGGGCAACAGTCCCAAAGATCGGGTGGCTCTTAGCATCATTGGAATGGTAAGCTCTAAATCGTATCAGTAGAAGCTGATGCTTGGTTTTACTCATAACTGTAAAGGCCGAGGGCAAGGGACTTCTTATCCCACACTCGGGTGATACCATCTATGAAGGCACAGTGGGTAGCACAGGCATCTCGTTAGCAGCCATCTGCAGGGCGAGGGGTTATAAAGCACACATGTCAGTTCGTTGGTTGACACACAAGACGTAGGCTAACAAATAAAAGCTGCATGCCAAATGACATGGCAATCGAAAAATCAGACCTTCTCTTAAAACTCGGCGCTGAGGTTGAGAGGGTTCGACCAGCACCTATCGTAGATCAGAAACAGTTTGTCAATCTCGCGAGAGCACGAGCGGAGGAGCACACCGCGAGCGCTGAGAAGCCAGGTCGTGGTCTTTTCGCTGATCAGTTTGAAACAGAAGCCAACTGGCGCGCACACTTTACCGGCACGGGGCCTGAGATCTACGACCAAACCGGCCATCGTCTAGATGCCTTTGTTAGCGGTGCGGGTACAGGCGGGACCATCTCTGGCGTCGCCATGTTTCTGAAGTCTAAGCTGCCTAACCTCAAGGTCGTCCTCGCTGATCCTCCAGGCAGTGGCCTGTTCAATCGTGTCAAGTATGGTGTTATGTTTGATGCCAAGGAAAGAGAAGGAACACGACGAAGACATCAAGTGGACACAATCGTTGAAGGCATTGGTATCAACAGAGTGACACAAAATTTCGATATCGGCCGTGAGTTGATTGACGATGCCATCAGGGTCACGGACGATCAAGCCATCTCCATGGCGCGGTGGCTAGTTGAACATGACGGTATTTTCGTGGGAAGCTCTAGTGCTGTAAACTGTGAGTCGTGAAATAGACGAACATAGACAGTGCTAATGTGTGCAGGCGTCGCCGCTACAAAGCTCGCAAAGACTCTTGGACCAGGTCACCGCATCGTCACCATTTTATGTGACAGGTAAGGCCTTTTCTTATCAAACCGATATACTTCTGACGCTTTACAGTGGTGCAAGGCATTTGAGCAAGTTTTGGAAGAGCACAGAACCTATTGGCGGCGCAGAGAACGACGTGTCGCTAGAAAGCATCATCGATGCTTGAGATACTGTCTTTTCGTTGGTCTGAGCAGAGGCCTTCTTCAAGTCCTCCGACTGGCTAAATCAGCTGATTCTCAAGACTCGGGGCTCATCCATAGAGTACACTTAAGGCTATCAGAAACAAGCTGGCATATGGAGCGGGAGCTATGCATCAATAGAGCACATCGTCAGGCAGCACGTGGCGATACGTGTCGCAAGGATGAGCACATCATGGCTGCTTCAGTCATCACCTTTCATATGGAAGTATGTATCATTGCGTAAAACTAGTCTCCTATAACGAGGCTTCACACAATGCGCACGTGACGAGGTGAAAGACAAAGATCGACCTTTCACCAGGTAACCTCCCTTTTTAAGAAATGTCTTAAGTCGTTGTAGGACAACAAAGAGCAGTATTCGAAAACACTTACTTTCATCTTGGCCCATGCTTTATCCGGTTTGTATTGTACTTTATATACTACAATGTCCTCCCAACCCTATTCACTTACACATTTTCCGCAAAAACTAAACGAAGATACGCGTAAAGCACATCCCCTAATTCAACCAAAGCTCTTTCTGCTTTAAATGATATCAGAACCTCAGAACGACAAAAAAAAAGACAGCAAAACAGCGTATACAACTCATCTCCCACCTCACGACACTCACAACCATGCCTCGTCAGCCCAAAACCCCAACCCCCAACGGCATATCCAAACGCACCAAGCCTTCCTCCAACCTCTTTGAGCGGCGCCTCAAAAACCGCACCACCATCCCTCGCCACCCGGCCTTCGCCGCCAAATTCTCCCAAATGCGCCTCAAACTCGCGCCCATCGTGCACGCCGAAACCGGCCTACCAGCCCCAGACTACCCCTCCACCATGCTCTCTCTCTTCCTCCTGACAGAGCCCCAACTCGACGACCTGGCCTCCTACTACTCGCAATCCTCCCCTTCGCACCTCACCCACGCGTACCCTGCTACAATGAACTGGACACATCCTTTTCTTGATACGGACAAGACGCTGCCTGCGGAGTGTCGACTGGATGATTTAGAGAGGCTGAAAGTCAAAATGAGGATGTTTGCTCGGTTTATTGGGTTGAGGGGAGCCGAAACGCCGGTGTGGGAGTATGAGAGGCAAGTGCAGATTCTGGGGGAGAAGATCAGGTGGAGGGTGAAGATGGAGGAGGGGGAGGAACAGAGGAGGAAGGCGTTTGAGAGGGCGGCGGGGTGGATTTGATGGGAGAGAAGAGGGGATGGGGAGGGGATTTGGAAAAGAGAGTTTGGTAGTGGGATTTCTTTTACCTCTGCGTTGAAGCGTTGGCATAGCGAGTTTTTATGCGGCATGGTTGTAGGCATTTATTGAAAAGTCGGAGTTTTTTGTCGACACTTACAATCACTTTTTTAAGAAAAAAAAACCCCCCATGCTCTTTGGTGATTTACTACTACTACGTGCTACGCCAAGGTGGTTGATTGAGAGGACATAGACAAAGAATAAATGAAGGTGGTGATGTCCCTGTGAAACCAGAGTTTGAGCCGTTCTTGTCTGTCGGAACTATGGAGTAGGGTGGCAGAGAACAGAAGACAGACTAGAATCCAAATAGCGTCTCTATCTCAGAGTCCTCCATCTCGACTATTCATGGCAAGCCGCACTACACGCTTCATCCTCTCCCCGCCTGGGATATTTGCATCCAGCACACCACTCTCTGCAACATCCTTCTGCAGTCTGATGCCCGCATCATGAAGACGGCGCTGCTTAGAGTCCATATCACTACTCTGAACTACTACAGTCCTCGCGCCATCCAGAGAAGGGTCATAAAAAGGTGAATCCGGACTCGTCGAGTTGAGCGAGAACGGGCTAGATGGCGGAACACATACAGTGCCCGATACCGGTAAATCTCCCGATTGAAAATACGCCTTTATGTGCTGCCAAACACAATTATCGGTTGTGGAAAGAGTGCAATGCCCCGCGTGGTCGCTGATGAGGAGGCCACTTCCAGGGAAAAGACTGCTCATATACCGCCCACTGCGAAGGGGAGTAACAGGGTCGGCAGTGTTGGAGATGAACAGGATGGGATTCGACGTGTTTGAACCAAATGGCCCTCGGAATCTGTGATTTGCCCGTATTTTCCAGCCTGCACAGCGCATTCGTAGCGTGGACCAGTATGCCCCAACTGCAGGGGATAAGGATTCTAGCATTTGCCAGTACTCGGTGAATTCCTCTTTGGTGAGGTTGCTTTGGTTGTCGCCTTCGCCGCACAAGACGGAGATGGTAGAAACAATGGCAGATGCTGCAAGATTGGGTTCGAGGGCCCCATCAATAGGGCAAGAGTATACGTGGGTATAGTGATAAGCCTGAGCAAGCTGATCGAGTTGGCCACCACCTCCTGCTTCGATATCTGCAAGAATTTCCGCAATGAACGGGAACACGACGCGAGGTAGGTAGAGTGAGCTGATGATGAGCATCTTCATGTCAGACCATGTGAGAAAGTCGGGCCCGTTGCTCGATATCATTGGAAACGGATCGTGATACAGCGACTGTACAATTTTCTGGACACGCTCTTCGATATCAGTAACACTAGAATTCGCGGTTGCTAATGGGCATTGCGTGGGACCAGCGTTGAAGCAGAATGTATAAAATGACCATAGTGCCTTTTCGGCGTCTATAAGGCTCCCGTTTCCCAGAGAATGGTTGTAGTCGTACTCGCTGACGACTCCATCAAGAATCAGACGACCAACGCGATTGGGAAACATGGAGGCAAACGTCGATCCAAGATAGGTTCCATACGAGAAGCCCCAGTATTGCAGCTTGCTTTCTCCCGGAACGTAGGCCGCGCTGTGAGATGCAAGTCGTTTACCAGCCTTTTTGGCGGTAATCATGCCTACCTCCTTTGCCACGTACTCAGCATGCCTCTCAGTGATCTCCAACATGTCTCGAGCAACAAACGCTGTGGACATGTACTGCTTGATATCAGGGCCACTCTGTTCTTGCTCAGCAAGTTTGCAAGACGCTCCAAAAGCATGCATCATCGACCATAGCCTCCCGATTGCTGCATCTGAGCTTCCCGGAAGGCCTTCATTGCTTTCCCTTAGATTCCAAGACCACACCGAAGGCTGGTCTGGCATGCATAGGGCGGCTGGCTCCGTCCAACCGATTCCACGAGGGTCAAATCCAATGATGTCAAAGTACCTTGCGTCAGGCGAAGCGGTGCGCGGAGGATCGTCAGAGTCAACAATCTCTTGCAGTGCTTTTCCCACAGTGAGCGCATACCCTGCGCCTGCACCTCCTGGACCGCCAGGATTGAGCAGGATAGGTCCTCCATAACGTGGATCGCTCACTGGTACTATAGCAGGTAGTTTTGTGATGGCGATGCTAATGGTACGATCGGGGTATGTGCCGTTAAAGTAGTCCAAGGGCACCTTGAGTTTTGCACATTCAAAGTAGTCGAAGCATTTGTGGAATTGGAGATGCTCGCTCGCTGAGATCTGGTGGCTGATCAGTTTCGTGACACATGTTTACGATCCGTCGGTTCAGCCAGTCGCTCGATCGCACAGATGCGTATACTATGGTAATGGATCGATGTCGGTTGAGGTGACGTTGAAGGAAATTATGCCACCCAATGCGGTAAAAAGAAAAATTCAATACGGCAATCCTGCATGCATAATTCTGCACCATGTAACACTCTTCAAGCCAAAGTGTTCTCGGATTAGCACAGCGGTCTGCTATGCGACTTGGCAATTTGATGGTATTCGGCCTGAGAAGTGCATGTATATGGGATGCGACTGTCAAGAAAGATTCTCTACATACCTCATTCCAATCAAAGGAAGTGGCATGTGAAGTAGACCTGTCCCCCGCAAACAAGGATAGGGGCCACGTGTTGGATGCAGGAAATATAGCGTCGACGGCTGCGAGGCACACGAGTGTGATGAAGGTCGCAGACAAGGCAGTTCGGCAGGCCCGAAGCCGTCGAGGCTTGATAGGCGCGGCGGCATCAACCGACCCGTTCCATGTCTTCATCGTGTTTGTGGGTGCAGTTATAGTAAGGGGCTTTTACAAAAGCAAATCAACACAAACGTAATTGAATCAAGTGTAGGGATGGGAGGCTAGTAGGTGGAGAAGAAAGCATGTACAGTAGTGAGGCGGAAGTTTGTCAAACTGTTGCCTGGCAAGCTCACCCAGCACATGTACGTCAGATCCGACCAAGCGGCGAGCCGCGCCTGACAAAAGCAGACACACCCGTGGATGTACGTGAGAGCGCATAGCATCCCGCAGTCCTCTCCATCGCTTGCAGAAGCCTGCATTCATGGCATGCGCTGGTGCTGCAGCTTGAGCAGAAACTAGGTATGCAGCCTGCAACCAATGTCACAATGCGCGGTTTTATCCGGCCTCGAGGCTGCGCGCTCTCGGCATTGCATTGTTATGCACAAGACTGGATTGTGCATCAGGCCCTATGCAAAAGCCATACAAGAGGGGATGGAAAACTGAGAGCAGCCATGTCGCAGAGTTTACTCGTGCTGTATACGGACCTTTGGGGACGGCAGAGCCTCACTATAAAAGCAACGTGATGCTGGCCATGTGATTGGATCCAGGCCTAGCATTGGTCAACGCTGATCCCATACCCTTTTCAAGTCCTTTTTGGACGCACAACTTGGGATACATGGAAAGCTACTGAAACTATGAAGAGACAATGAAGAACAGTTGTAAATAGGCCAAAGCCATAGCGTATGACAAAGACAGAGCAGTAGCACCTCCTGACTCAATGGGTATCTCATCTCTCAGTACCAACCACCCTTGTTGCTAGCAACAAGCATAGCATATCACACTCATAGGAACGGCAACGCGCACAAGAACCCTATCCGTGTGGACTCGGGTCCAATCCCAGGGGCAGCCTTACCCTGAGCTACCAGGGTACGACCATCTGCCATATCTGAAGCACAAAACCGTGGGGCCAAGGGTCGTTACGCGCTCTACCATTGCTGTTGGCCTTGGCCACCTTCTTGTCCGCCGTAGGCTCCCTGACCGCCGGTGTAACCGCCACGAGGTTGATAACCTCCGCCTTGCGAAGGGCCCCAGTTTCCGCCACCGTAACCTTCTTACATGGTCAGATTGTCGTGGCATTAAAAAAAAACATTGGATGCTTACCACGGCCACCGCCACCATAGCCTAGCAATATGATCAGTAAATTGACCTAAAAGTCCATTGTAAGAAGCTTACCCCCTTGTCCTCCACCGTATCCTCCACGGTATCCACCGCCGCCTCCATAGGCGCCGCCTCGGGGAGCACCACCAGTTGGACGGTCAGAGGCCTTATCGACACGGATTCTACGCCCGTCAAACCTAAACAGGGTCAGCATATTCCCTCTGCTGACTAGGGAACGTGTCCGAAGTCTCTCAGGCGAGAACATGAGGAGCGAGGACTGCATACTCCTCATTGTTCATGGCGGCCATGGCGGCATCAGCCTCAGTTTCCTGTGCGTAGCGAACAAAGCCAAAGCCTCGACTGCGACCAGTGTCGCGGTCCTTGACGACAACCTGTGATGGTGAAGTGAGTATGAGTGTGGTGAGCGTAGTGGTGACTACTAGTCACTTACAGCCTCTTCGACTGGACCAAACTCTTCGAACTTTTGACGCAAAGTTTGATCGTCGGTATGCCAGGCAAGGCCTCTGTGATGCGTCAGCCACATAGTTCACTGAACCAGCAAGGACTGTGCACTTACCCAATGAAGAGCTTAGCCATGTTGCAAGTGATATCGAACACTGAACGGTCTCAATACTAGCTCTCGCAACTCAAAACAAAAAGGAGGCGCGACGCAGAAAAGCTCAGGACATGTGTTGACAGGATAAAAGGGACAAAAGGGAAAAGGCCGAGGAAGGCGAGGAATCCATGGCGGCTTCTTGTGCAGGCAGTGTGTAGCAACGTGACAACGAACATTTAGTATTGTAGCACCGGACTGGTCAGACGAGGATCGCGCAGGCGACTGTTGGGGATGAATGGGTATGCAAAAGCAGAAGGCGACTGCAGGGCGACGGCAAAAATAGTGATGGCACAGGACGAAGAGCAGAGATGGGCTCAGCGTCTAGGCTGGCGGGGCAGGCGATGATATGAGTACCCCTCCACCAGGTGAAAGAGCGCTAACTACACCTATCCAAGTCGACAGGTAGGTGCACGGACGGGCAGCAGTGGTATGCACTGTACGGGTGTTTAGCCAGTATGTTTCGCAGCCGGGAAATGCCCTGCAGCCAGCAACGCACACGAGTGGCTCTGGCTGTGAAGGGCTGCAGCTGACAATGACGGGAGGAAAATACTGGTTCTGGCGCACATAGTGGCAGGCAGCTTGGTTCGCGTTAGTGTGTCCCGTGTCTGTCTGTTCATGCTGGGGACATGCAGGCGGCCTTTAGCTCGAGCCTAAGCAAAGCCCGGGTGCAGGGCCCTGGACGAGCCAGAGACGACTAATTTTCTGATAGGTGCCTGGAGCCATGGTTCGTCTGGCGTGGACTCGAGAGTGCCGGCATGTGTGCGTGGGCGCCATTGGACCAGTCTGAGATGAGGTGCGTGTGCATGCAAATGCCAGCGCCCGCCGGCGACGCGTTGGGGGGGCTCAGCAGGGCAGTGATCTGCGGACGAGGCTACCGCCGAGGGACTGGCGCTGTCGAGTTGAAAAGCCAACGACGGGCAGGCATTGGACAGAGGGTGGTGGTTCAAAGAAGCTTATCAACTGGGTCAGATGGTGTGGAGATCGGGCCTAAAGCCTCCACGCCTTCTGCAACCCAAGCGGCTCGTGCGCCTCAACAGCTTGCCATGGTCGCACAAGCACCGCTTAGTCGACAGGCACTCGGCTGCTAGCTATTATACATAGCGTAGGGTGTAGCATGGACGTCTTCATGACTTTGTGGCGCCGTCTTGACCTTTGGTGCTGGCTCATCTTCCCGCACAAGACGAACAAGGAATGCCGACGAACCAGAGCGATGGCACGGATAGTCGATTCTTCGGTCCTGGGGTATCCTGCACCGTATACGGGCACGCATTACGAAATAGGACGAGCGCTACTAAAATTTTCCATCATCCGAAACAGTTCCGCTTGCGAATGACACGGCTGGGACGCTCTTCTGGAGATGGCTTCTGCTGTTGCTGACGCAGGGTCGACGTTTGTGCCAGCATCTGACTTGGAAGGCTCCAGGCTGGACGGTTCGAAAACGGGTGTTCTCAAGCGATTCTCTCATGGCTGTTACGCAGGCTCGGCGTGGAGTGACTCTGTGTAGAGGCGGAGACGGGGAGTGATGAATAGCTGGGGTGTTGCCGGGTGGGTTTCACCCGAATCAAGGCAGTTTGCTTGGTAGAAACAGTGCGGCTGCCATTGCTTCATAGCCGTTGCACCTGCCGTGGGCTACAGGCACATGCCGCTTTGCTTCCTCGGGCGGCAGGCATGCCCCAAGACAAGCTGGCAACCCTTCATCGTCCCCGCTTTCAACTTCGACACTGGACCGCCCTTCCAAAGACTGCCCGCCGCCTGTCGACTACGATTGCTCCATGAATTGCATCCCCTTGTCTCATCCCCTGAAGCTTCCCAGGCACGAAATGTACAGGGGCTAGTCTAGAATGGACATCCTCAAGTGGCTGGAGGAGACAGAGCAGCCCCAAGTTCCCCAAAACACTTGCAGACACAAGCATCCGCAAAAACAGCCCAAATCAGACAGCTCACTGCTCGAACCCCTCTTTTTGCAAACGGCCTCTGTACAACAAGATGTGAGGGACAAGGATGCCCGTCAAGTGCCTGTTGTTTCATCAAGTGACTGTTCGTCGAGCAGCCGCTATGTTCGCAAGCCCAGGCGCAAGACACGTCCCGAGCGCTATGAGCCAAATGTACCTAAATGCTCGAGACAAACGACCAAATCCAGCAAGGCAAGACACAAGTCCAGGCAGACAAATGGCCAAGGGCCTGGCCAGTTGGTGCAGAGCTACAGAGCTAAGAATGTATCAGGAGATCGGCTTACTGTATGATGTCCATGCAGTAGCCCAGACCCTCACAAAATATATCACGATGCTGATAGCAATTGCAGTTGCGGCCTCCAGAGCTAGGATTGTTCAACAAGGGTCGGACGTCGACTGCGGCCAGAGGCCGTGGCTGTAAGTCTTCCAGAATCACCACAGATGCCCAGGTCTAGTTGGGCGAACTATCAAGAATGGAGTTGACGACCTGACAGTGCCTGATCTTGTCTTTTCGGAAATGAAGTTTTTGCAAAAACACGACAAATCCAAGTCTCCGCCCCAACCAGAAGTACCGAAGAAAAAGCGCAAGAAAGATCACACGCACACAAGGGAAGGGCAAATTTCATCTTTCTTCGGCTCAGGACATCACAAATTAAGAAAGGGGTCCGGAGACAAACAATTTCGCCAGAGCAGCATGGGCGACACCAAGCGGCGTCCTTGCGATCGGACCCCAATAACTCGTACGGTTATACCGACCATTGAGCTTGGTGACCGGGAGCCATGTCTGGACTTTGAGAGCCGACAACCTCATCATCATAGCACGAGTCGTGTTTCTGGGTCTGAGTCCGTTCGAGCACACAGCACCATACCAGTACCGGTTCAACTTGGTGATAGCACAAGTCATGACCGACATCTTTTAGGCCTCCATGGACATCAAAAATCTCAGACAAGCAGATATGAGAGCCTCCTCAAGCGGTCGGGACTTTCTCCAGTTGCTAAGCAAACCACAAGCAGCGCAAATGGACGCTTCCAGGCATCCTCGCTGGCTCCATCACACAGTAGAGTCTCTAGGCCGCAGTCATGCCCTCAATACTCGTCATCTCCGTGGCGAGTGAATCTCGTGGATCATTCTGAAAAGCTTCAGCGTACTGAAAAAGCCTACTCCTCGTCGTCACTACCACCAGCTATGCCTCAGATTCTGAACGTAAATTCAGATCAGCGTTTGTCAGCAAGTCGCTCGAACAATATGGAATCCCGAACACCCCTAGAGTTCGAAAGGGAAGCACATCCCACGAACCGGTGCCAGAGATTCGATGGCGGGCATCAAGACTTTGAGAAAGATGCCGAGACATCTTCAGACTTTGGAAGGGTTCTCCAGGTCTGCAAGGAATCTATTCACAATCAATCCTGGGTAACCCCGTCACGGAGACAGGAAATCTACATGCCAGAATTGTCGTACCCAGCTCAGTCCGTAAGAAAGCAGCACAGAACGAATTCGGGTATATCGACACGGCGGATTCCTACAGTACGTTTTGCCGAGCCGCCTTGCCAATACCCAGCGCAATCAGCCTTTGCTGGCCCTGGCATCTATGAGCAGCAGGAACAACGTCAATATCCCATTTGGGGAGTCCCTGGAACAGGACACTTGGACGATTACCCACGGGCTTTGGAGGAAGAATACGGGGATGAGAATAGTGCGTTGTATTACGATGATCAAGACCCGGATTGGAACATGGACGACATGCTAGAGGCGTCCATGTTGCATGGGTCTGACGATAACGGTGAGATGGGTATGGCTGGAAGCGTTTTCCCCATGGACAATGTCAATGAGGACCGTAGGCCTGGTAACGATGTTGTGGCGCCTGGGTTCTGGCGGCCGAATAAGCTGTATTGAGGCCGAAATCACACCACTGTTTGCATACTACATTGGGCCTGGCTGCCATCCGGCGAAGCGAATGCCCATGACTCGAGGCTTACAAAAGCACCTACAGCTGCATGCATATCAGTGTACACTTGTTGTATCTGTAGCATATGATTGCTTCGCCCTGGAAAAGTGGCCTAGCGGCGGAAGTGGGCTGGTGTCTGTGCACAAGCCTGGGGGAAGTTCCGACGGCTGGACCGCAGCTTCGTTGTTTTTTCCATCCTCGGCCCTGGGCTATTGCACGGGAAGGACTCCGGCTATGCCATTGCTCTGATCCAGCTGACTGAATTAAGCTTGTCCATGCCCACCCATCCCTCTTTGCTGCGGCTCTGCTCTGCACAGAGACTAGGCCTCCGCCCCGTGTCTTCTTTTCCTTTTTCGTTGGCTGTCTCATGCAGACGGTCGGCGGTGACGTTGGTCACAGTGGCGCCGCATTCCCAACACAGCTCCCCGCCTGCCGGTAGCCCCACTAGACCCCTCAACGACAAAATCAACTCTAGGGCTCGTCTACTGGCAGGGCATCTCAACTCCGTTCCATCTTCATCAGCAATCCACACCGCTGCCCCGAAGAAACCCACCACCATGTCTTACACCACCCGCAAGATTGCCGCGGCCAACACGCTCGAGCACCGCATCTTCATAGAGAAGGACGGCCAGCTCGTCTCGCCATGGCACGACATCCCCCTCTACGCCAACGAGCAGCAGACGGTCCTCAACATGATTGTTGAGGTGCCTCGCTGGACCAATGCCAAGATGGAGGTATGCTCGCCTTCAATTGACTGCACTCGCCGTCTTTTCGAGTGCCCAGCCAAGGAGCAAGACGCTGACCGTATCTGCAGATCTCCAAGGAGGAGCCTCTCAACCCCATCAAGCAGGACATCAAGAAGGGCAAGCTCCGATATGTCAGGAACTGCTTCCCCCACAAGGGCTACCTATGGAACTACGGTGCCTTCCCCCAGGTACGATGACGCGATCCCGATGTCGGACCACACACGAATACTGATACCCTACAGACCTGGGAAGACCCCAACGTCGTCCACCCAGAGACCAAGGCCAAGGGAGACAACGACCCGCTCGACGTCTGCGAGATTGGCGAGCTTGTCGCCAAGCCCGGTGAGGTGATCCAGGTCAAGGTTCTCGGTGTCATGGCTCTGCTTGACGAGGGCGAGACCGACTGGAAGATCATGGTCATCAACGTCAACGACCCATTGGCCCCCAAGCTCAACGACATCGAGGACGTCGAGCGCCACCTGCCTGGTCTCCTCCGTGCCACCAACGAGTGGTTCCGCATCTACAAGATCCCAGACGGCAAGCCCGAGAACCAGTTCGCCTTCTCTGGCGAGTGCAAGAACAAGAAGTACGCCGAGGAGATTGTCCGCGAGTGCGCCGAGGCTTGGGAGAAGCTCATCACTGGCAAGACCCCCAAGGAGGATATCAGCCTGTACGTGTATACTGCTATGCTGCCACGCGAATATTACTGACAAATCTGCAGTGCCAACACCACTGTTTCCAACTCGCCTGATCGCACCGATGCCAGCTCGCTCAGCATCCCCGCCGGTGAGAACAAGGCACCTGCTCCCATCGACCCCAGCATTGACAAGTGGTTCTACATCTCTGGTGCCCCATCCAACTAAATCTGACGGATGTGTGCCATTGGTTAAGAAGCAAATCCAGGGAAGCGGCAATGGTGCAGTGCTGCATCGATCATGCCTAATGGCTAATCTGGAAGTCTTTTGTGACCACTATGGTAGATAAAAGTGCATGATGCACTAGAAAAAATGGTAGATAGAATCATCAGCAGAACCATCAAATCGTCATGCAAGAGTTCCAGTCAGAAAGCTACCGTGACGCCAGCCGATGCTCTGTGTGGGTCTGCGTATATATGTACAATGGTTTTGTTCGTAATTCTTTGCTTAATTGCCTGCTAGCTCCTCTTTTCGAGCCAATGACCGCGAATGTCTATCCACCTCCTCAACAACTTGTGGTATGCGCATGTTGCTCAGATCTAGGTTCATTTCTTTGCCGTCCTCTGTGCGCATGTATTAGCCATTGTTCGCCAGGGCTCGGCCGGTAATACATACTGAACTTGACACCCAGCGTCGGAGGCTCCTTGCTGTGTCGTGGCAGCATCTTGGACTCAATCTTCATGCCATCGGAGCGCGCATCCGGCGGTATCAGCGAGAGGAAGAGGCGGGCGGGTTTTGAGCGCGGGGAGAAGGGATTGAAGGTTACGCGAACGTCGGTAAGGAATCTGGTGATCATGGCGGCGATGGAGGGAGGGGCGATACACGCCTATTGAGCATGTGTGTCAGCGGTTTTCGAGCACAAGAAGGTGTGATGACATACCAGGTGTCGGGCAAGACAGGGTGGATTCAGCAATTGGCGTCTGCAGTCTTCCTGGGTGCACTTCCGTGATACCTTATGTCCGTGCTTGAGATTTCCTGCAAAACTACGGCCGGGCGTTTAGACATGTTGCGCGCTTTGACCCCCACCAAACGGCCCACCGTAGCGTCTCCGTCATAGGGCAACACTTGCATATAGCCACCATTGCGCTCCCCATCCTGGGCCAACACCATGGCTCCCATTCCCTCCACCACCCAATCCCTCACCACACGCCTGAACGCCCTCGCCGAATCCAACAAGGCTGTCGGTCAGCTCATACAGCGCCTCGCCAAACTAGATTTCCAACCTGGCTCGCAGCCACTAGATCCTGCCGAGGGGGATATAAGGTTGGAACTTGGTGCTGAGATACACGAGACGCTCAAGGGAATCGAGGAAGAACTTGAGCTTTTGAGACAGGAGGTCGAAGACATTACGTCTCAGGGTGGTATTGCTGGGCGAAGAAGAGATAGTAGCAAAGACAGCGAGAGGAGCAGACTTGCAGTATTACTCGCAAGACTGACTGAGGACTTGAAATCGTGAGTGGAAATATGCTGGTCTGTCTATATATGTTTTGGATCTATTGCTAATACAGCCCTCTCCAGCTCACGAGCACAGTATCGCAAAGCCCAACTGGCCGCCAAACACAACGCCGACCGCGCAAAACTCAAAGAACGCGAACTACTCTTCTCAAACCTACAATCAGGCTCTTCTACCCCTTCGTCTACCTATCGCCAAAGGAAACAACAACAGGGAGTATCAGAGGGCGATATTGTCGCCCAAGCCTCTTCAGACGTTACTGCTGCCCTACGAAGGACCCACCAGTTGATGCGAGACGAGCTTTCCCGCTCACGCTTCGCCCAAGAAACTCTCGAACAATCCACCAAAGCCCTTGAAAACCTCGGAGAGAACTACGCCGACCTCAATACCTTGCTCGCCAACAGCAAGAACCTGGTCTCAACACTACTACAAAGCCAAAAGAGCGACACCTGGTACCTCGAAACCACCTTTTACATCCTCATCACAACCGTCATCTGGCTGATTTTCCGGCGCTGGCTCTACGGACCCCTGACGTGGTTTCTCATCTGGCCGCTCAAACTTATCTTCCGCATCGTCTTTGCCGTCGCACCCGTCGGCGCCGCCAGCTCAAGCGTCGCAGCATCCTCCTCTCCCTCGTCGAAGACTCTCATCGTCCAACCTAGCGCAACAGGCGGCCCACCCCGTCGCGACCCCAACGCTCAACCACACTACGTTCCTGTCGGCCGTGGAGGCGGAGCACAAAAGCACGTGCGGGATCCTAGTCCAGAGGGATCTTACTCGCAGCAAGTTGGCAGGATGGCGGAGCAGAATCAACAGCATCAACAGCAGCAACAAGAGGAGGTGCCAGACCACCCGCAGTTCAGACAGCCGAGGAAAGAGGAAGATGAGGGCCCCGTTACGCTGGGTGATGGGACGGTGTTGAAGGAGAGCAGCAAGCCGAGGAATCCAAAGAAGAAGATGTGGGATGAGGATGTGGAGAGCAGGAGGATGGAAGAGGCACAGCAACAGCAGCAGGAAGTGGGGGGTGAAAGGAGGAAAGATGAGTTGTAGACTATAGTTTGTACAGTGAAAATTACATGGTTATTGTTATTAGTATCATCCTGTTGGCGTGGTTTGTATTCTTGCCTTGACTGATACATTTCATCACCTCGAGCACACATGAAGGCATGACATGTTCTTTGACCATTTTAAACCCCCTTTCTTTGGGCGTGTTAGATTCCAATCGTTCGTCCATCTATATAAAGTATTTCATTGCAAGAAAAAGAAATCGTTCATCTTCCTTGTTGGAAGGACTGTTAAAAATTGGAAACAAAAGAGTCCAAATCAAGAACGCCATATATGCATATCGTGATAACGGGTGATTACTAGCACCCTAGTTATCCTTTTGAATCTTGGCCGCAACCACGGCCTTCTCAAGCGCCTGCACCACATCGGCGACAAGATCCGCCTCGTCCTCAACACCACAGCTGATCCTGACCAAATCGTCGAACACGCCTGCAGCCTCGCGCTGCTCCTTGGGGATACCGCCGTGCGTCATGGCGCTGGGCACTTCGACGAGCGACTCTACGCCGCCGAGCGACTCGGCGAGCGTGAAGATCTTGGTGGCCTGGCAGAAGCGCTCGGCGGCTGCATGGCCGCCCTTGATGCGGAATGAGAGCATGCCGCCGCCCATGCCGTTGCGGTGCTGCTTCAGGGCAATGGCGTGCTGAGGGTGGGATTTGAGGCCGGGGTAGTTGACCGAGATGACGTGCGGGGAGGCTTCGAGGGCCGTGGCAACGCCCGTAGCGTTCTTAGTTGCCTCGCGCGCGCGGAGGTGCAGCGTCTTGAGGCCGCGGTGGGCGAGCCAGCAGTCGAAGGCAGAGGGGACGGCGCCAATGGCGTTTTGCAGGAAAGAAAGGCGCTCGTAGAGCTGGTCCGAGTTGAATGCTGCCGCGCCCATGACGACGTCCGAGTGGCCGTTGATGTACTTTGTTACGGAGTGCACGACAATGTCGGCGCCGTGGTCGAGCGGGTTCTGCACGTAGGGGCTCATGAAGGTGTTGTCGACGACGACCATGATGCCGTGCTGGTGGGCGATGGTAGAGACTTTGCGGATGTCGACGAGCGTCAGCGTGGGGTTTGAGGGTGACTCGATCCAGATGAGCTTGGTGTTTGGGCGGATGAGCTCCGCAATGTCGACTTCGATGCTCGGGCTGAAGGTGACCTTGACATCGTGTGTCAGGGCGACTTTGGTGAAGTAGCGGTGCGTGCCGCCGTAGACATCGGATACCGACACAACGTGCGAGCCTGCCGCGAGCGATTGCAGGATGTTGGCCGTGGTGGCGGATCCAGAGGAGAAGGCGAGCGCATAGCGGGCGTGCTCGAGCGCAGCAACGGCCTTTTCAAAGTTGTCTCTGTAGGAGATTCGCGTCAGCAGAATATCCAAGTAATCTGCGCCCAGAAAACGTACCGGTTGGGGTTGGACGAGCGCGAGTACTCGTACTCGCCAACTGGCTGGCCAACGCTCTTCTGCGCAAATGTTGTAGACAGCGAGATCTACCGCCCAGTCAGCCAAATCTTCTAACAATAAAAGAACGAGGAAAAATAACATACTGGCTCAATTACAGCGCCAGTAACAGGATCGTGAGGACTTCCAGCGTGAACAGCCAGGGTCCCGAATCTGTGGACTGGCGACGCCGGGCGTGGCGGGGTATCGATGGGGTGCTCAGACAGCGTCATGATTATCGAATATCTGAATGCTCGGTTGCGGCAAAGAGACAAGGTGGCGAAAGAGACAAGTTTAGTCTCGGTAGAAGAGTGAGTGGTAAGAGTGAAGAAAAGAAGTGGAACCAAGGGGATGTTTTTTCCTTCTTCTCCCAAGATAACGGTCAGGCCCTCCCGATAATTATCGTGTCGTCTGGTATATATACTGGACGAATAAATATATTTTCCGAGCGGAGCAAAACGCCTTCTTAGCGCAACACGAAAAAGACGGCCGTATTTGTGCGGTGGTACCGATTCCGATCACGTATTTATTGAAGAAGGGGGTCGGTCGGGGCGCGTCTAAAAGTCGTTTTTTATGTAAACAGAAAATTTCTGCGGACACCCGAACAAAATTTCTTTGTGAGGATGATGAGAAGTGAGGAGGCGGAATCCACCTTCGCGGTGTGTTTCCCCTCGAGCGATCTTTATATACAGAATTTAGACCGGCCCGTTTAAGAAGTTGGTATTTCTCAGCAAGCTCGTGCATTATTCAGACCGGCGTTGGCACACACACCTCTTCATGCGGGCCGCTGGGAATGGTGTCATGGGTCGGCGCAGGGGCGCGTTGGTTTCGTGAGCAAGCGGGGATGGTGTCATAGGCGAATCGCCTTGCGACGGCCTTGGCACTCTGTGGATTACACATCTTCTGCGCCGGTTACCGAGCTCACCACATTGCTTTTGCTCGGACGAGCTATTGGAGATACCAGAGGGCACTCGTAGTACAGATGGGTAATGTATTTGCAGGTTGATTGTTTAATCTGGCTATTGACGGCTCGTCTTCAACAGACCTGGCTCTATCTTGCCGCTTACAATCCCTAGTATGCGCTATCTCCCGGCCTGCTCTTAAGCTTTACGTAGCCACTTACGCCCTTTTTGCGCATAGCCTGCTCGCCTTCAGAAGTATCTGTCTTTCGTAATGGCGACGCTTTCCTATTGGTCGTGGCGGAGGTAAGGTAGCTCCGCCCATCATCCAAACCCGCATTACCACGGCGCTTCTCACCAACAAGCACCGGGTCTTCGGCAATCAGGTTCTCCATGTCCTCCCATTCCTTCTGATTCAGAACATCCCACTCCTGAGCCTGTTGCTCAGCAAGCAGGAATGCCTTGAGCTCGTCGACTACCTTTGTAGGCGACAAGCCCCATCCGCTAATGTAGTTTGCATTCTCTGCCATGCCCAGGTACGAGTGTGATGTTGCGTGAGAAAGCTGCCCAAAGCCTACCGGTGTCTTGCGGAGAATAAAGCGAGACGACTTGGATGTGGTGATGTCCTTATCGAAGGGATTCTCCAGGCGCTGCGGATTATGTGACTCTTGCGCAATCAGTAGTCTATACAAGTTCCGACCCATCGAACATGTGTCTTCCCACTGCTTGAAGCTGTCCTTCATGCCTTGCGTGCGGCACAGCCAGGCTACGTCGTACGCCAGTAAGGAGACGCCTTCAATGAAAGACGAGTACGCAGGGGGATCCTCGGCTGAGAGATGGCTCAAGGGTCGATCGACAAAGAGGGTGCGGGGTTTAGGGAGGTGTATGCGCGCCTCAAGCGTGCGAGAGGCTTCTGGGCTAGCATTTGACGAGTGTGAGGGTGTGGAACCAGGAAAAGGTACCTTCTTTCCTTGGTACGAGGATGCTGGGCTGAAGATGGTGGGCTGTGGATAATCGCTATGAGGAAGCGTAATCTCGGCTGGAAGACGAATACCTAGGTAGGCTGCAACACGGACGAGCAGCTGAGCTACAGCAGCCAGCGAGGCGGACAGGCCATCTGGTGGTATGTCTACGCAAGAGTCAGTTTGTCATTGTATCGAGTAGTAAGCAGGGCCATACCATTCATGTCCCGGAGGTCGTGTATCCGTAGGCGCGAGCCAGGCCCTATGTTGAAGACCTCCTTGATGCTGCCATCTCTCGTCTTTCGCCGCTGCATCTTCAGACCCGCAAGCTTGGCAGCAGTCGTACACAGCTGCATACGCAAGTCTATCGTATCGTGGTGCATCTTGTCTGCATTGTAATCCAGCCTCTTGATCTTCTGCTGCACCTTGTCCAACTCATTCGCCCGCCGTGACTCAATGCCGTACGTGGCTGAAGAGAGGTCCGACTTCCGCTGCGCGTTGGCTGCCCGTTTCGCCTCAAGTTGCTTCCGGGTGGCCTCGATCTGTTCCCGGAGCCTGCCAGCATGTTCTGAGATGACTTTTACTCGCTCTTGTATTTCCGCCGTCTCTGATTTTGTCCGTTGCCAGTTCAGGTTGTTTGTGCATTCCTGTCTGTCCACCAGGAGTCCTCCTTTTGAGTCGACCAGAGAAACGTGTTGTATCGCCTGGTCCTCCGAGCCGTTAATGATGGCCTTGACGTGCTTCTCCACGCCATCACGGTCTATCAGCGTCCTTGCGAGCTCGATGCGGGGCTGTTCGAGGTATGCGCGGGCGCATGTCATGCAGTGGAAAGGCTGGCTGGGGCCGCCGCTCTTTCCGCATATGTCGCATTCCATGGCAAATACGTGGATTAGGTGATATCGCCTCCAGAGATTTTGTAGAGTGGTAGAACTGGGTGGTACAGCGAGACCATGTTGAGAGTTTGGCCGCGGGGGTCGACTGGAGCCTACGTATCCATGGAGATCAGCCAGTGAGGTGCCTGGTGATTGTATAAGCTATGTGACGGGTGGTATTTGTGTAATGTGTAGGTGAGGACATAAGGAGTGCACAAGGGGGCGAGCGAAGAAGAAAGGCAGCGTGACTGAGGCGGTATCTAGGTACCGGCGCGAGGCGCGAGTCAGACGCACCTTCCAACGTCATGCCGCGACTGACCAAAGCGGATCGCGCTAGGCACGTGGTGTGAACGTGAACAGCATGTCTCCAAACAACTCTGGAGAACGAAGGATCTAACCCTTTTTCATGGATGTCAAACCAGTGTCCACGCGCCAAGTATTCTGTTGACGGGAATACCACAGCGCTGCAATCGCTCTGCTAATCCACAGCACTGACCGCCGCCACAAGCATCGCGAATGAACAGCATCTCCGAGCCCGGGTGTGAACCATCTCTTCCAAGCCACGCTTTGCCGGCTTTACCCTCCTCGCCCCCTGTGCTGATTTCCTTCTCTAACACTGACGATATGGACAACGGGCCAGAAACCGAGTCTGGGCCGCACCAAACGCAAGATGCGCAACAGGCACTAAGACGTGTAAACTCAGATGAGACTGAACGGCCGCTCTCAGCGCAACAAAGCCAGCGTGCAGCCGATGACCAGGCCAGTGAAAACAGCGATGAAGAATCCGACGAGGACGATTCAGACCCTGCGCATAGGATCGCTGATTTTGACTGGGAGGATCTGCATCATCGGTATCACGAGGCCATGAAGGCTTGCCATGGGGAGGAAGCTGCGCTGATAGAGGAATGGGAGAACCTCATGCTTGTAACACTCTCTACATGGTCACACAAACAGAAAACACGCTGATTAATTTTTCTTTGTTCAGTACTTTCGCACGTGGGCGCAGTCGGGACACGAGCATGAGACGGATCGCACATACTCGAGGTGGGATACTGCGGTCCAATACGACTTCTTTACAAGATGCTAAGGCTTATTTACTTCCCAGACTCTGCACACGCACGGCCTACGTCCAACACTCGGAAGATACACTGGAGCAAAAGCGAAATCACTGTAAGCTGCTCTGAATGCAATTCTCAACATTCGATGTGGCTAATCCGGTGCAGATGTCAGCGTGGTGAGGGCCTTTGAAAGTGCGCTCAACCTCCTCAAAGCTAGCGGCCTGGGGCGCTGATGCTCATCGTCTTAGATGACATCTATCTCGCGCACCATCCGCCTCAGCAACCAGGCTCGCCAGTTTTTCTTAAAAGCACGGTGATACGGCCTGTTGTAAAGCTAGGATATTCATCGAGCTTCTCTACGTGGACTTCATCACGGGTGCACATCATGCGATGTTCGACCATGTAACAACTGGTGTCAACGATGAGACAAACGATCATCAATCGGAGGGAAAAGTTAATCCCACCTCACATTAAGCACACATGATACCCAGTCAAAATGCCAATCTAAATTTCCTTCAGTATCCGTGTTACTTCTATCAAACCTCCCTAAATTGACGGCTCGCGATTCTATGCCATATGCTATACTCAAATCGGCATAGCCATGAAACAAAATAGGCTTTCTATCATGTTGCCGCGATCTATACAGGACATGATTTCCCTCCGTGTCCTTCAGCTATGCAGAGAGAACTATAAAAAAAAAGTAGTAGACGCTCAAATCCTTCTTGTGTAGTGTATGCCCGAAAATTATTCCAAAGAGAGTGGAAATTTACGACAAGAGAAGAGCTGGATGAGTTGTTTACAAAAGAGGGTTGGAGCGGTACTCGGGAACGACGCCGTTGGTCTGCGACTTCTCGGCTTGGTTCTCGGTTTCGAGCTCGTTGCTGACACTGTCGTCGCGCTCGGCGAGCCACTTCTCAGCTTCGAGAGCGGCAATGCAGCCGGATCCTGCACTGGTAATGGCCTGTCGGTATCGCTTGTCTTGAACGTCACCAGCGGCGAAGACGCCCTCGACGCTGGTAAGACCCTCGCCGGGCTTGGTGATCAGGTAGCCGTCCTCGTCCATGTCAAGCTGTCCCTTGAACAGCGCAGTCGCAGGGTCGTGTCCAACTGCATAGAACAAGCCCTTGGCCTCCAGCGTCTGCTGTTCCTCGGTGACGTTGTTCTTGACCACGAGGTGTGTCATGAGACCGTTGGGCTTCTCCTCGCCCTTGATCTCGACACCGCTGGTGTTGAACATAACCTCAATCTTTGGGTGCGTTGTCAACCGGCGGGCGTTTGTTCGGCTAGCTCGTAGCTTGTCTCGTCGGACGAGAACGGTGACCTTCTTTGCCTTCTTGGTGAGGTAAAGTGCCTCCTCTACTGCCGAGTCTCCACCTCCAATGACGACAAGGGGTTGGTCGCGGAACATGGGCAGGGAGCCGTCACATACTGCGCATGCGGATACGCCGTTGCCCCAGTACTTGTCCTCGCCCTTGAGGTCTAACCTCCTTGCCTTTGCACCAGTCGCGACGATGATGGCATCAGCAGTGTGCTCCTCTTCCTCAATCTCTACGTCATCGCCCATGGGGTGTAACCAGTACTTGAAGGGACGCGACTTCAGGTCGACCTTGGCGACGGTCTGGGAAATGATTTCGGTACCGCAGGCTTCGGATTGCTCGCGCATTTGCTCCTGCTACTTGTTAGTGATTTCTGGCTCATTGCGTTTTCCTGTAGCCACTGACCATGAGCTTTCCTCCGCCAATCTTTTTGAAACCCGGAAAGTTCTCAACTTCGTCCGTGGTGGTCAACTGACCGCCAGCGGCGATACCGAGAGCCATGAAACCCTCGTACATGACAGCTGCATGCTGTTAGCATTAGATACCATTGCTCATGGAGGGATCTTACGGTTCAAGTCAGCTCGTGCAGCATAGATGGCTGCAGTGTGGCCTGCTGGCCCAGAGCTGCAAACGTCAGTTTGTATCCAAGCAAAAAAAGCTGCCGCAACCAGTCGCAAACTCACCCAATAACTAAGAAAAAGTTAGCACTTATTCCTGCCACAGGAATTCAGAGGTGACTTACTGACTAGTTTTGAGTGCATGTTCCGCGTTTGTGCTTTTGAAAAACTCGAAGCAGTCGAAAGCCCCGCTACAGGTGACACGCGCTGGTTGTGCGATGCAGCAGCAGCGATGGGCACGGAGAACAAGGATAGCGATCGAGGCGAGGTGGCCCTTCGGAAGATTGATGCGAACACTTTGGCGGCGTGTGCGAGGGCTCGCGTGCGGTGTAGTGTGCAAGAGTTGGTGGTGGGTGTGGGTCGTGTGCGGAATCAAGGTGGGATGGATGGGGGAACGAGGAATGACGATCGGTGTGTAGCGCCGTACGGGCGTCTTAAGTGACAACAACAGGACCAAGGAGAAGGCGCTGGAAGTCCGATCCTAGTATTGGCTCAGCAGAGGCCACAATTAGTGAGCCGCTGGCTTTGTAGCTTCGGGGGCTCCGCAATGCTTTGGGCGATGATGGAGCCGAGGCGTAGTGGGGTGTGTGTATTATTCAGTTCTGGACAAAGACCAAGCCTAGCCAACGTCGAATTGTGCCGAACAAGATTCTGCGCGTGCAGTTGAAAATGTAAACAGGATTAGTAGACGCAGCCTCGTCTCCAGATGCAGCAGATGTTACGCCAAAAAAGCTTCTTCCGGCAAGGGGAAGAAAAAAAAGTCGTTATGTACGCCATCGGCACGTCGCGGTGTCTTGCAGGGAATCTTAGAAATCGGACGGCGGCTAGACCCACGTAGCCGCAGCCGCGAATCTCTGCTTTCAAACACTGGAACTGCCGCGACGCCCATCACAGGAGGCGGTCGGAGTGCCGTCTCGAAGCCTCGGCTGCCCCATTCATCGGACCCATCGGGCTATTTGCCCATCCAGCTCGGGCGCACAAGTCATGAAGTAATCACAGTCCTTGGACGTGAGCATTCATTACGGTCTACTTTCTGTCTTGGTGTCGGCCCCGCGGGCAACATCTATCATTATCTCCCGGCCGAATGTCTCGCAAGATTGCTACCTAATCTTCCGCGCCTGGACGCTTCCGGAGGTTCTCGATGTTGTAGAGCATGTTGCGGAGAGCTTGTCCATCAGCGTCCTCACTTGCTATGTTGCCACTACGCCCCAACCCCTCTAATGCTTTTGCGAGGCCTGCGTCCTCCTGCCACGAACCTTGGGGTCGCAGAGAAAAACACTGTAAACTGGGAACCTACTTCAGTGTTAGACGTTACGCACAGCATACGTGGAGGCAGGCCACTTACTTGATCTTCACGCTTCTCCGTTGTTGAGCCTGGTTTATGGACGTTGTCTATCGACACCACCATCTGAACGGAGTCTGGCGGCCCCGCAATCAATGCAACGTCTAGTGCGTTGCCGTTCAGTGAGACGTACGATCCAGGTGCAGATCCTCCTATTGAAAAGCCGAAGAGTGCCGGAACCCCTTCACATGCTACGATGATTCTCTCGGCCTGTCAAAAGTCAGATATCAGGGTTTGAGGGATTGAGTGGACAGCAAACGCACCTCGTTTCCATGATATGGCAAAGCCCATATACCAGAGACGGCGATCTTGTAATTTGCGCGATCCAGATCCATTGGAACCATGTTGCGTTCCTGGAGATGGCCAAATGCAAGATCTCGAATTGCCAACTTCTCCTTTAACGAGCACGTCTGCCAGTCCCATACGAATAAGTCATCGTCTCCGCCACCAGAGACAAGCAGGCCAGATGGTGTGAGACACAGCCTGCTCACAAAGGCCTCGTGACCAAAGCAGAAGCCTTCAATGATATGGGCCTGCGGTTGACCTCTTGAAACTCGAATGTGCTCGTCACGATCAGCGGTTATGATATAGTTGCGCCCATTTACATTGGCGTAGGCGACATCTGTAAGCATCGAAACATGCCCAAGGAGGAGCTCGTGCTTGAAGCGCATAGGTTCTTTGGACTTTGCTATGCCCTTTGCCTTTTGCTTGAGCTGTTCTTCTAGCGTTTTTCGGTTCCGGCCAGAGTGAACGGTAAGAGTAGTGGCAGAAGGCTTCCAGTCCTTTTGCTCTGGTTCGGCTGCTGGAGTCTCAGGCTGCTCTGTCTTGTCATCTTCCGGAGAAGGAAGCAGTGGCAGCGCATACACATCTCCAAACTTGTCCGCACACAGGATTGTTGTGTCAT
Organism: Curvularia lunata; assembly: GCA_005212705.1. Classification (NCBI taxonomy): domain Eukaryota; kingdom Fungi; phylum Ascomycota; class Dothideomycetes; order Pleosporales; family Pleosporaceae; genus Curvularia; species Curvularia lunata. Next base: position 207,100 of record PELC01000024.1, on the reverse strand, counting down.
CAGACGTAACAGTGATCGAAGAAGGCCTCCTTGACATACATCTTGTCGCTATCAGCGCGCGCACTGAACAGTCTTCTGACTTTCATCTTTCTTACCTCTCGCTTAACTGCTCGAGTTGACCCTGAGAGTTGATTTGAAATACTCGGATGCATTTGTCCTCGCCGGTAACACCGATCAAGTACTGTCCATTGTGGGACAGCACCAGATCTGAAAAGTTGGACTTTTGCTCTTTTGGTTGTTCCAACTTAATTCTTTTTCCTGGGCGTTCCTCAGAGTCACTGCCCTGCTGCTCCTGCTTGTGTTAGTGACGTGTGAAATTCACCTTTTCTAGCAGAACAAGACAAACAAACCAAATCTCTGTAAAGAATCACAGGTCCGGTTACTCACTTCAGTCTGCGCTTGCTGCTCTGGCCATGTTGCTGTCGCTCCGCTGCTCGCCTGGGCCACCAGCTTTGGGCCACTCGAGCCGAAAAGCGTCCAGGCGCCTGAATCTTGGGAGCCCCGCGCAACAAGACACTGAAAAGGTGCAGCCATAATGTCGTGCTCAATGCTGCCTCGTCAAGGGCGTCCGCACTTTTTCTGGTCTCCGTCGCTGTCCTCTGAATGCGCTAGCGCGTTAGCGAGCAGGGGCCACCCACAGCCATACCACCTCAATTTTCGCGTCCGGAAACGAACTTTCTCTCTCCAACAACACCCACGACCCCGACTAAGACCTTAAACATCCCTTTGCGTCACCGAACACAATGGGGGGCAAGAAAGAATCCAAGGCCGCTTACTTCGAGAAGCTCGACTCCCTTCTTAAGGAGTACAAGAGCATCTTCATTGTCACCGTCGACAATGTCTCGTCCCAGCAGATGCACGAGATCCGCCAGTCGCTGCGCGGCGAGGGTGTCGTCCTCATGGGAAAGAACACCATGGTCCGCCGTGCTCTGAAGGGCCTTGTTGGCGACTACCCTGAGTACGAGCGCCTTCTTCCCCACGTCAAGGGTATGTTTTCCTGTATTCATGAACTTTTTCGGCACGGCACAGCGCTAACAATTCTATAGGTAACGTTGGCTTCGTCTTCACCAACGGTGACCTCAAGGACATCCGTGAAAAGATCCTCTCCAACCGTGTCGCTGCCCCCGCTCGTGCTGGTGCCGTCGCCCCCGGTGATGTCTACATCCCCGCCGGAAACACGTAAGACCATCTAGGACATGCGCATTGAATAGTCAATTGACAACAAGACAGTGGTATGGAACCCGGAAAGACCTCTTTCTTCCAGGCTCTCGGTGTCCCCACCAAGATTGCCCGTGGTACCATTGAAATTACCACCGAGTTGAAGCTCATTGAGGCTGGCAACAAGGTCGGAGCTTCCGAGGCTACCCTGCTCAACTTGTTGAACATCTCTCCCTTCACCTACGGTATGGGTATCTACCAGATCTACGACAACGGTCAGACCTTCGATGCTTCCGTCCTGGACATCAGCGAGGATCAGCTCCTTAAGACCTTCTCTACCGCCATCACCACCATTGCCACCATCTCCCTGGCACTCAGCTACCCCACCCTGCCTTCCGTCATGCACTCCATTGTCAACTCCTACAAGAAGGTTCTCGCCGTCGCTATCGAGACCGACTACGAGTGGGAGGAGATTGCCGAGCTCAAGGACCGCATCGCCAACCCCGACAAGTATGCTTCCGCCGCCCCCGCTGCCGGCGCTGCTGCTGCTTCCGGTGGCGCTCCTGCCGCCAAGGAGGAGGCCAAGGAGGAGGAGAAGGAGGAGTCCGAGGATGAGGACATGGGCTTCGGTCTGTTCGACTAAGCCTATCACGTTTGCGATGACATTTCTTGAGAGATCTCGGCATGGCTACGGCCTGCCGAACATGTCTTATGATTTAGACAGCCAACGAAAATACGATAAGATGAACTCAAAAGCAGAATACACCCGTGATGCTCACAAGGCAACGGCGCTCAGGCACAGCTCAGGTAAGCCCAACTCTTCTTTTTACTCTCTTGCCATGATTATTTTCTTTTTAACCCTGAGGTCCTACGGTGAGGATCAAAAATACAACAACAACACTCTAATTTTTTAATGAGCAACCTGTCATACTTCTTTGTTATCAGCTCTTAGTCTTGGAGCTCCGCGCTGACTCGAAGACAGGTTCATCACTTTGCTTCTGAAGCTCTATTTTGTTCTATGTGATACCTAGCAAATGCAGTTCATGCGGTGCTCGCAAGTGTTCCCGCCCTCTCAAGATCTATGCGTAACCAAAAACATCTCCAAAGCGCCTTACCACCCAAACTTTTGCACACACTCTCGCTCTGTATATTTCCTAGATACACATCCGCGTGTGACCAGGAATTGCCATCCTCATCAACTGCTAACCCTAGTGCATGGTTTCTCAAAAGCCGTGCTGCGACAGCCTTTGCTATGCCTTTGCCTCTGTACGCCTCTTCTGTATGTAGCGTAACCAAGGATCCATCTAATCCAAGGAATGTCCACGCTACCGGCTTGTTCGTCTGTTCTTCGAAAACAGCCATGCTCTTCAATGACATTAATGTACTGCGCGTCCGGGGTATGGACGTCCGTGCCTGCACAGTATCAATATCTTCTTCGCGCACCTCACCCCACCGCAATCCAGCAGGCAGCTCTCGCGTCTCCGGTAAATCAGGAATCTTGAACAAAAACTTGTTGAGCTCAGCATCTGGACCTGGAAGTTCAGTGCGTACCACGTTTGCTTCATACAGAATCTGAAGCACATCTTTATGACACGCCCCCAAAGTGACTACTTTCGGTAAAAGCAGATGACGCATATAGGTTCCTGGCGCCATCTCGTAGGCTCCAGAAGGCGGTGGAGTAGGATATTCCTTTTCATGCTGCTTCGCAAGATCTATGGCAGGCAGATTCTCAGCGCGCATCGGTGGTGTCGGTAATGTAGCCATGTAGTCTAGCAAATCCAAAATCGCTTTCTTACACTCCGAACAACTATTCCCTGACGGCGTGGATGAAGTATGCTGAGGTAATTCCAGTGTGCTGAAAATCCATAACTCTGTTTCTGGGCGCATGGACCGATCCAGATATGCTGCAGCCCAGCATCTTGGTACTGTTGTGTCTGCTGAGGTGGAGGGCGGGAATGTGGCCAGGATGTGGGCGTGGGTTGTGCGGTTGGGATGCTGTGTCCGGTACACGAGGTTGATGCTGCAAGGTAGAGTGGATTTTAGGGCGAGCTGGAGAGTGGAGGAAGCGGGTGAGTGGGTGTAGACTGTCATTTCTTGGCGGCGATGTGAAGGGTTGGTGGTCCTGGTTGCTGAGGGGTGAGACGACGATTTTTTGGATTTTGATTTTCTTTCTATGGAGAGACTAGGCTGGGGAAAGTGGACTGAGTCATATGGTGTATAAGTATAACTTGTGCAGGTACCTTCCGTGTTAGGGATGATGCGTGACTAAGGGTGTACAGACTAGGTTAACCAGCAAAAAAGTGTCAGATGCATTACTTGTCTTGTTCATCACGTTCTCTTGTGTTTTTGCTCGCGTAGTCATGCTTGTCACTCATGCTTTTAGTTGAATGTAGCGTGATGACGTCATTCGTATACAGTTGATTCTCGTTTGATTTCTGATGTCTAGTTGTATATTGGCAAAGCATACAACTTGGAAAATCCCAGCTTGCTCATGATGGTGATACTCTTACATATTATGAGTTCCGCATATTACTCTTGTTGGCTGAATTCCTGGGCCCTGTGTCCTGAGCATGACCCCTCTGAGGGTTGCTATACAAAGAGATGGCATGGTGACAGAGACGTCGTTTTGTTGTTGGACGCGCTGTCGAGCGCCACAGTTACAGAATGATGATTGGTCTATGAACACGAAAGGCAACCCGATATGCATGCAGCCTCGACTTTTAAGTATCTCTTCCAAATTAGACCGAGAGTACATATCTGGCATGCTCTAAATCCAAAGGCACCGTGCTGGGATAACAATAGACTGTGATATTCGTCAATGATTTGGAATTATCGAGATTACATCGTCGCAAGAAGTCAGTGTACAGTTCTTAATTCTCGGCGTGAGGGTTCCAGCAGAACATCTTATTCAGCGTTCGCGCATGGAAAACCATAGATTTGACATATTGCTGGTCCTCTCGACCCAGTGAGCGAGCAGAGTCCCAAATCTCTTCCATCTCACCAAAGTATGAATTGGTGCTCTGCAGAAACATTGGCATTGTCTCCGTATAAGTCAGGCGGCAGACCCTCGATAAGGACAAGAGTCCGCGTTTCAGCTCGGCGTGTTTGGCTTGATACCACCAAGCGTTATATTTTCCCATGTTGATGTCGATGTAGTAATTTTGAATGATGTTGCGGAGCTCCGCTGGCAGATTTCACAGAGATGGAGAAGACTTGTTTTCTTGGTAGCTGTCGTTTTGTTAGCTATTTTTCTGGGTTGAGTGAGATTGTTACTACCGTACGGTCGTATCTATCTTCAACAACATCCCCATCCTCAAAGTCCCTAGTGTCTTGACCCGACATTGTGTAAGAGAGCTATAGAAAGAAAGTCTGAATATCTGGATACATTAGGTTAATTGTTTGATAGTAGAATTTTTGGGCTTTCATAGTGTGAGGGAGCAAACAGCAGTCGGTCATTGCGCAGTGAGCGGGCTCACTTTTCATATTCATCAGCGAACGGGTCCTATTGCTGGCGTTTGCCAAAGATCAAAAGCAGAGCTCTGCCTCGAAGACAATCTGCTACGATCGCTCAATCACTAGAATCGCGCGGATCATACTTGCGGATCGAACTTTCGTTTGATACTCTTCATGCAATAACCAAAAGTCCTTTACTCAGAGACGTTTTCACTGCATTGACAAAACCTAGCTATGACCCATCCCTTATCTTTTATCCCAACACATCTAGAGCTTCAAAGTATCTTCTCTAAATCCTTTCACTTCTCTTCTCACCCCAATGATTTCCAGTATAAGCCGCATGTCATGAACATCTAGATAAATGGACTGAAACAACATAGGCTGAGGGGTAGTTCTAATATATGAAAAGTACAGTATGTGGGTCACTAAAAACGATGCTATGTTCGAACATCTGATAACAGTAAGAGGGATTTTATGAACTGCTTCTCTACAAATTTGCCAACTGTACATGGTGCGATAGAACATGTATTGTATTTAGTCACTTGGTCCTTTTCGCAGGATACTCTAGCCATGAAATGGTGGCCCACATACAAACCAGCATGCGCGTGACCTTTTCCAAACGTACAGCGCATTCCTTGCGAAGATTTGAACCACCAAACCTTGCGGAAAGGAGCTGGTTCTTTGCTGGCCATACAGGCATTTGAACTAATTCCATTCTGTAGATCAAAGCAGGGCGATGAGCCTTAATCAGAAATCTATATCACGACATCCAACGGTATGCAGAACATCCTTAGGATGAAAGTTGTTGCTCTCGACACGCATGATGAAACAAATGTCTGCCACTGAAAAAGACCATGGAGTTATCGCAGCTGTGCTATTAGTTGCGACACGCAGTGCATATTCCTAGCACGCATCTGTAATTCTCTAGCGTTTGTTCCCTCAGCTATCAATTCATAAAGAACGCTCTGAGAATTTTTACATGCGTAGAATGCAGCTAGTGGCATGCACCATACATGCAAGTTTCAATTCCTTCAGTGAACACTGCACTTCTCTCATGGTGTCAGCTCGCCCATGTCTGCCGTCCTTTTTCTATTACGTTTCCATATGTAACGTTATTGGAAGCTGAAATGCGAAGTCTGGATAGTCGGTAAGTAAGGTTCAACAACACGAGCGCGTATCGTGATCTGGGTAAGATGACACTGTACTTAGAGCCGCATGCAAGGAAAACGTGCTCAGTGAGCCGTACCCCAGATTCTAAAATTGACATCACATCATCGCTGGCTCAGCCCCCAGAGCGCCCTAGTATTTTTAAGGTTGCTGACGGTGGGGTACAGCCAGGGCTGTGCCATGCCCAGCTCAGCCAAGAACATCAGCACCTCTCAGCTGGATCTTGCATCACCGCCATCTCATTTCCCACGCTGGCAAGATTGAGCATAATACTCCCCTGGAAAATTGTCGGCCCGCGTGTCAGACGCAGCAAATTTGGCACCAATGCAAGCCACATGTGTTCGCCTGTAAGCTCCAATGTAACGCCCCACACGTTGTAGGAATGCTGTGCCACGCACTTGTCCAAGAGAAGAAAATACGTCCCCGAAAACTCTCTCGTGATGGCTTGAACATGGCTGGATAGAGCCTCAATCTACTAAGGTGAGGCCGAGCAAGGGCGGTGGCTGCGGCCCTACTCCTCACCGAGCATGTCTGCGAATAGTTTCAGGCAGGCAGTGTTGCAACAACAGTTCCGTTCGTGAGATAGATTTGCTTGGACAAGCAATTAAACATGATATAAATTGTGCCATCGTCGCGACCAAGAAGTCCATCATCAGCACAACAACAACCACTTCTACAGCAACATCTTCACATCTTCACAACAACTCTACTACCTTTTCCAACCAACTCTCCAACTTCCAAATCACCAAAACAACCCCCCAAAACCATCAAAATGCAGTTCACTACCGCTATCGCTGCCACCATCCTGGCCTTCAGCGCCTCCGCCTCCGCCGCCGCGGTCTCCATCCCCATCCCTCAAATCACTCTCCGCATCTTCAACGACCAGACTGGCAAGAACGCCGACACCACTGTCGCTGCCGACGGTGTCCCCGTCAGCATCCCCTCTCGCTTCAGCGGCAGCGCCATCGACAACAACGGCAACATCATCGGCACCTCTGCCCAGCTTGTCCAGTTCCAGGACGCCACCAAGTGCCAGCTTACCAACCTCAACGTTCCCGGCTGGGTCATTGAGCTCGATGGCCGCGCTAAGAACTTCGCTGACCTTGATGGAGACAAGACCAAGGCTGTTCCTACTTGGCTCAACGGATTCCAGTTTTCTTGCCAGAAGCCTTAAGTCATTGGATTGAAGGACACTCGGGAGTGAAGAGGAGGGAATATGTATGAGCATGGTTTCAATTTCTTCTTAATATTTTCACATAGCCATTGGTATCAGTAACACGGGATCATGGCGGGGGATACGGCTTGGGGTTCTTGTTTAGACTTTGACTTTTTTTGATAAATTTGGTTACAACACGATCCTTACCTCGAGCATAGATACTAGACTTTAGAAATACAAGCGCTTCATTCGCACTTCGCTTTGCACTCTGAACTCACTTTGGAAGCGTGAAATATAGCTGGTCTCTTGATTTCTACGACAGCTAGTTGAGCTTGGTGCAACACTCTTCATAACATCTACTCTCAATTCGGAACTACGAGATTCATAGGCGCTTCTTATTCTACAGCTGGTCTAACAACCCCATCGGCAACCCACTTGCCTTCGAATTTCTCTTGCAGCACTCTCAACTTGGAAAAGAAAACATCGTTGTCCACATAAGTACCCTTGAGCCATCGCTCGCCCTTTGACGCATCAAATGCCCTCCTTGCATGAAGTACTCTCCTGTTGTCAAAGACAACACACTCGCCCTCGTTCAATCTGTACTCATACATATTCTCCTGGGCACTCAGTAGCTTCTCATACGCATGCGAAGCAGCAATGAACTCGCGGAGGGAAGGCGTGGTGCTGGTACCGCTAGGTGCCTCGGCTGGGCCCTGGAATGGCGGAGACCAGTTTATGCGGCGGATGGAAGCACTGGTGGGTTCGTTTCCCTCGGGCGAGGGGAATGTTTCAATAACCGGGCGTGTAAAATGGTAGTGGTTTTCTGGGTGGTGGTAGTGATACGTGACAGGGAAAGTACATAGCGTCTTGAAGTGGCTTTCGGATTGCTCCCGGAGTTGGTGCGCAGCAGCAAAGGAATCAGAAAAGAAGGATTCACCGCCTGGAGTGCGGGCACGCAGCGAGTGGAGCAGTTGCAGGTGCGGCGGGTTGGAAGTATACAGAAGATCCATGTGCAGACCGAGATAGTCTGGAGTGTAGGCTATGTTTTCGGCTTTAGGCTTGGAGCGGACGTTCCATGTGCGGCCGTAGAAAGTTTCTTTGAGAATACCAACGCGGGAAGCAAGTGAGACAACGGATTCCTCAGATTCGGGCACATTCCTGATAAAGAGGAGGCCGTATCTGTGGAGGTGGGTGAGGGCTTCGAAGAGAGTTTCGTCCTTGGTCATGTAGTCGTCATATTCAAGCCATTTGTTCGCCCTTACTATCTCTTTGTTGTCCCAGAAGACTCGGTCGTCATGTCGCACACGACTGCTGATCTGTACTTCTGTGTCGAAGGCTCTGCGGAGCCAGTTCAGGGAGTGTCTGGTACGGTGATCCGGCCCAAATCCCTTGACATCGCTCTTCCATTGCACTTCGACCGAGTCTCCCTTTACATCGTCGACCACGGCTTTGAAAGTACCTTCTATATCTTCCGGGATGTCTGAGGTTTGGAACAGTTTATTCTTGCTATGAGGGTCCACGCATTGCACACATGTGCAGCTATCGCGAAGGAATGCAGCATCGAAATCCCTGGCGTGTCCGTCAATGTTCAATGAGATACTTTTGGCTGGAACGCCATCCAGCTGGTGCTCCTGCAGTAGCTGTTCTCGCGGTCTGGTTGGTCTGAAGGGGCCATGGGTAGCGGGGGTCCAATTAGCATGCTCGGCAGATTTCGGTGATCGCCAGCACGAATAGAAGCTGAAGCTCCGTCTTTGGACCGCAGCTGATATCCTGCAAGAGGTTGTAACATGAAGTTTTAGGTTCCTTACCGGAAGCCTTGTGATGTTGGAAGCCATGGTCGGCCGGCTGGTCGTAGCTGGTAAATAGTGACGAAATAAGGCGGGGTTTTGTCTTCTTTTCTGTTTGCAAGCTTGGTGCGAATGTGGGATTCATCGCAGCCCGTAGACCGAGGTCACCTCACACCTTTTGCCCGGCCACACCTCCAGTCGCATTCATCCTGCATACCGAGGGATCTGTTGAGAACACACCACGACGCACCTGACTCCAGCACGTGTGCCGACTGACGCGCTGGGCGCATGTCTGAGGGTGTAGCGCAGTTGAAGGATGAGGTACCGTCTTAACGCCTTTGGCCGTATAGAGACGCGATGGGCGCGGGGCTAATCTATGTCGCAGGGCTCCCAGCGGCAGGTAGTGATTGCAGGTGCAGTTGCAGGCCTGGTATCGCGGTATTTCCCCTCTCTCTCGCGCGTTCTTCACTTGGCTGACGTCGAATAGCTTTGTAATAGCGCCTCTCGATGTCATCAAGATCCGGCTGCAGCTCCAAATCCACTCGCTCTCGGACCCGTTCAGCGTTCGCCATGTTAGAGGCCCTGTATACAAAGGAACATTGGGTACTCTCAAGCAGATTCTGCGCGAGGAGGGCCTCACAGGGCTGTGGAAGGGCAACATCCCAGCCGAGCTCATGTACCTGACATACGGCAGCGCGCAATTCTCGGCCTACACGTATGTGTCGCATATACTCGAGGCTATTCCTCCACCGTACGCGCCGCCTGGCTCTGTGAGCAACTTCATCAGTGGTGCTTCGGCCGGTGCTGCTGCGACGACGCTCACATATCCGCTTGATCTGCTCCGCACGCGGTTTGCTGCTCAAGGAACTGAGCGCGTATACACATCCATCATAGCTTCTGTAAAACACATTGCGCAGCATGAAGGGCCTACTGGCTTCTTCCGTGGTCTTGGAGCTGGCATCAGTCAGATCGTCCCATATATGGGTCTGTTTTTCGCCAGCTACGAGAGCTTGAAGCCAATTACTGCCGCTTCCCCAGTGCCCCTACCGTTTGGCAGTTCGGACGCACTCGCAGGCATTATTGCGAGCGTTCTCTCCAAGACTGCCGTCTACCCGCTCGACACGACACGCAAGCGACTGCAAGTCCAAGGCCCGACACGAGAGCGCTACGTCCATCGGAACATACCTACTTATAATGGTGTTGTCAATACCTTAGCTCATATTTGGAAATATGAGGGACGACGAGGCATGTATCGGGGTCTGACGGTCAGCCTGCTGAAAGCAGCGCCTGCAAGTGCTGTGACCATGTGGACGTACGAGAGAGCCATGAGTGTCATGCTGGCCTTCGACGAGAAACATGCGGATTAAGATGTAATATAGGATTTCGTAGTACCTCTTGTTATGCGTTCCAAGATACCAGGCCCAGTCAACGTTTCAAGGCTTTAATCAATGCTACGGCTTTTCTCTCATCTTGCAGCATGTCGCTGAACCTGTGTGTGCCCATGTATGACATGCTAGCCTCGATCTAGCCCATATCGCCTAAAGTTGGGGGAGCAAGACGGCCGGACAGAAACAATATTTCCTAATCGGTTTTGGTGTTGTGCAGCTCTGGAACCAGGGACCGCAGCGGTTGACACAGTCATGGTACATCTGATTGACAATGTCACAAGATAGGGCATCAGGTTCTATGTCCCGATGTATCCATATACAGTCTGGCCGTCTGTTTCACTACTTGCATCACACCTAGCCTGTTCCTTGAACATAGAGGTGTACCAGTCTGGATGCAAGGGTCAAGTAAACCGGCGTGTTGGACTTACGAGCATCCTCGTCCCCATTTTCTCAACAACCTTCTTTCCATCCCGATCCCTTCAAAAACTAAATCCACGGACAAGGCATTCTCTCACGCAGCAGCCTGCGGTTTCTTCTTCGAGTACAAAACAGCCTTGTGCCGTCTTTCTTCAAAGCCAGCACTCTCACCTCGATGGCCTTCCATCCAGCAGTTCTGACAGTACAAGTCGTTGTCGCAGCCCAGGCACTTGAGCGTTGCATCATCCTGACAGATTATACACCACGTGTCGATCTCGTCGTCGATCTTCTTTTGCAGATTCGTTGAGACGGGCGGCTTCTTTCTAGGAGCAAACGAAGGCGCGGAGGGAAGGCCAAGGGAATCTGTTTGGGATGGTGCGGCGAGTGCAGCTAGGCGGGCGGTAAAGTGATCTTCAATGGTAGTGTCATACTCGGGTAGGTCTTGTGGTGCAGAAGGAAGAGTCAGACCATCATCTGCAGTGTCATCCCGAGTTTCCTTGTCCCTTGAGTCCGGCGTTTCGTTTTCTGAGGTAGGAGAGGGAGGATCGTATTTTTTGCTAATTTCAAGCTCTGCCATGACCTTTGCAATGATATCGTCGGCCTCGTCATCCTCGGTCTTCTTTTTGCCATCTTCGTCCACTTCATCGTCCGTGTCTTGCTTTGCGCCAACTTCTCCACCCCCAACATTGACTTCAATGCTCTCCCAATCTGTTAAACTCTCCGCTTTATCTTGACTGCCTTGTCCTTGGGTGCGATTATTCACTACTTCTGGTAATATTTTGCGCATATCTTTAAGGAGTTTTCCAACGTCCTGCTGCTCTTCCTTGGACACATCCCATTCCTTTCTGTCTCCGACAGCATCGTTCAATTCGCCCAGCAGTTCTTCCAGGCTCTTCTCGTCCTCATCGTTGAATTCGACAGTAGATCTGCCAACACCCTGAGCTATACCTTCAAGATAGCCCGGTGCACCTGGCGCCACTGTCGGCGCACTTGTATAACTCTTGCCCTCTGCCCGTGGCTGTGGAGACGACGCAGGGGATGCGGAGCCTAGGCGGGCGAATCGTGCCGTAAGATCGTCGGTAGGCTTGGGCGGGTCTGTAGGCGCTATGGACGCGCTGTAGTCGGTATCTAAAGTGACAGAGGACTTTTTGAGCGCGTTGAGGCGGGCGAGGAGATCATCGTCAGCAGAATTGGGATCAGGCATCGTTGTTTAGGGAGAAACGCCAGAGTGGGATAATAATACTCAGGTATAGACAGTGGTTGTTCAGGAAAAGAACTCTAGCAGGGTAAGTTATGACGAAGCGGTGCATGAAGCTTGGAGCTTGGAGCTTTGGGCGTGCGTGGATAACGCGGGGGAGGGGCACGCTATTCTCTAGACTGCGTAAACCCTCAATTGAAGCCCTATTCTCAAAGCTATGTACTTCGCGCCTCTAGTAAATTCACGAGAACTATGTATTTCTCAGGGACTAACAAACTAACTACCTAGATCAACCTTAGTCATGTGAATCCCTGTATCCCAATGACTCCGGGTTATCACATGTCGATTCCTACCGGACCGACTGTCGTCATACCCGAAGCTCCCAGCATCTAATAGCTCATCCTACAATTGCGTGCTTTTTCTACAAGTGATACACACACACCTGACCTCCCACCATTCCCTCCCAAACATATCTTTGGAGGCCCTTCTAACTCCATCCCCTCCATCTCCATCCCACACCCGCCCCAATGGCTCTCGCACCCAAATTCGCTGGCCAAAAGCTAGCTTCAGCTTCCATCCAACCCAAAGCCGTCCACACCCTCGAAATCTGTATGTATACAATCCATTGTTTCCTCCCAATTGAAACCAATCTCACTCCTCCCAACCCTCAGACCTCGACTATGTCTGCCCCTTCTCAGCCAAACTCTTCAAAACCGTCTTCACCACCCGCCTCCAGAGCACCCTCCTCTCCACCTACAATGACCGCGTCGTTACCATTTTCCGGCAGCAAATCCAACCCTGGCACCCCTCGTCGACCCTCGTCCACGAAGCAGCTTATGCCGTGCAAAAAGTCGACGGCACCAAGTTCTGGGACTTCTCCCAGAAGCTGTTTGAGCAGCAGAAGGACTTCTTCGACGTGAGTGTCGTTAACGAGACCAGGAACCAGACGTATAAGCGACTGGCAAAGATAGCGGGAAGTGTGGGTGTGGATGAGGCAAAGGTGTATAGCTTGTTGGAGATAAGCGACAAGCCGGGTGAAGATGGGAGTATGAACTCTGGAAATGGGGTTACGGATGATGTTAAAGTGCAGGTCAAGGCGAATCGCATGACGGGAGTGCATGTGACGCCGACGGTGGTGTTTGATGGGATTGTGAATAATGAGATTAGCAGCAGTTGGAGTGTGGAGCAATGGGAGGAGTGGCTGGCCAAGAACGTCAAATGACTACATGATGAAGATAGGAAGAGGCTTGAATGCAAAATGTAAATTGAGAAAATACTGAATTACACAAATGGACATAGATGAGTCGGGTTATCATCCGGAACACCCCACCAAACACCAATCCCCACGAACGCAAAGGAAGTGCTATGCTGTGCACGTAGGCCATGTGTTGTACGCCAAATCCTCTCCATGCGCGTGATGCGAAGATCATTAAGCCAAATCAACCCGTCGCAGTCAGACATCCAAGCCCGCAACGCCGAGGACCAAACGCTACCGCCAAATCTCCAATGCGACGCCAACGCAGAAGACGGAAATTTTAGTACGCGAACCCGTCTGCGCCCTCCATATCCACATCTCCGTCGTCGGTCACCTTCCTAGGTTCTTCCATGTCCTTCTTGAATGCCGTCTTCTTGGCTTCCACCTCATCACGGCTGAGATCCTTCATCCAACTGTTGTTCCTGACGAGAATCTCTTGGACCCTCTCCCGACGCTCATCATTGAGCTTCTTGTACTCCTCGCTGGGCTTAGGGACTGCCTCACTGACACCTGCGCGCACAGAGTCTGGCTGGAGGAAGTATTGTACACCACCCGTACCAAAAGGCTCGCTATTGATGAACGTCATGACGTAGGCAGCAGGACTGATGGAAACAGTTATCTTGTCATCGTACTGGACTTGATCGAAACGATCGTCTTCGGAAAGGCCTTCAGCCTTGGCCAGACGCTTCTTCAAGTAAGGGTAGTTGACACGTGATAGATCGACCTCTTCGGTGGGCTCGACGGCCATGTACGAGGCGACGTATGCCCGCCAACGCTTGATTCGGTCTAATGTGTTGAATTCAAAGGTAGGATCGTCCTTCTTAAACAACCTGACATATGCTTCCATTTTGGCAGGATCCTGTTGGGAGATTAGCAACGCATTGGCAACAAGATTACTGTTACTTACATAGGTGATGCGGTATGTGTCCGCATCCTTGGCAAACTTCTCAACAGCTTTTCGGTAAGCGATCTCGCTCTTGTGCGTCGTAGTATCATTGACGCGGTCCTTTCTGAAAAGGTTGTAGATGTCAAGGCTCTTGTCCTTGCTATCCTGGCTTACAACGACGAGAGCAAACCGGACCAGTGAGCTGAGCAGCCTGTCGAATGAATACAACTGCCAGCCTATTTGCAGGTAGTATCGACGGAGTGTCTCCTCGATGAAGCTCATTTCAATGTCTCCAGTGATCTGGTCCTGGAACATGTCCAGAACTTGCTGGTAGTAGTTTGCTGTCGGCGAAGTGTCCTTGAAGAAGTCTTCAGGCTGCTTGTCGAGCATCTTGAGTTTCTGCGCTGCCTTGGGCTCCTTGGCACGCATGACAAGTCTTTGTACTTCTTCCTCACTCTCTTTGAGCTTCAACAGCCGCTCGTAGAGCATTACAAACATCCGGAAAAAGCAGTAGATCGAGGCATTAGCGTACATGTTGTACTCCACGCGACGGTAAGGCTCTTCGTGCTCGAACTCCTTGTCGCCAAAGGCAGTCGGGGTGGCGGCGTATTCTACCCAGTGACTAGCTGGTCGATCTCCACGTGGGATGGAATTGGAGCTGTCGGCAGCGGCCTCGTCTTCCATGGAGTTGTCTGGCGTGCTATCCCGGCTGGCAGAGGCAACGCTATCTTCCTTGTCTTTCCGCGACTTGCTACGGGGATCGAGAACATCGCGACGAAGGTCACCCTTCTTTGTCTTCAACGAGCGCTGAGAAACATCTTCGTCTGGAGAAGGGGTGTCTTCACCGGAATCGTTGGGTGTCTCGCGTCCAGAAGTGTGTACCCGCTGCTCAAATTTGGCCGAGTCGATGCCAAAGAAGAGAGGGACAAACTCTCGGATGAAAGGTATAACCTTTGCAAACTCAGCACCAGTGCTGTTGTCGGCGAAAGTAAGCATCATGCGAGCCACGTCGAACAGCACCTCTTCATCCTTGAAGGAGAAAGCAAACTGATAGTCGGGCTGCGATATTTCCTGGATCTGTTGGAGGCGCTTCTGTTCTTCGTAGCGAACCTGGATCTCATTGGTAAGCGACTTGGGCTGGAACTGTCGCTTGTCGGCTTGCTTGACTGTGATGCTTTGGTGATCCAATGACTTCCAGAAGATCTTCTGAGTCTGATCACGCCAGACCTTCTCCCATTCTCGCTGAGCAGCCTTCCAGTCCTCCAATTTTGTCTTTAATCGATGGAGGAGGACTGGAACCACACTCCAGGGCATCTGGAAAAGTTCCTTGATGACATCTTTGCCCCTCTCACGACCATAGATCTTCATGATAACACGCTTGTAGATTGTCTCACTCTGTCCTCCAAGTCCAGGAGGCAAAGTGAACCCAATCCTGTCTTCAGGCTTCATCGTGAGCAACTGGTTGGCAATGGGTTCGAGCTGCTGGATCGTGCGACTGCAAGCCTCGATGTTGAAGTCATAGTCGTGGCGTTCCTCTTCAATCCGGTGCAGACCCTCTTCAAACGTATTCTTGCGATGCGCGACGAAGCCGGAATCTTCGGAAGCCCATGTTGGGTGAGACGCCCATTCGTCGTTCAATACAGACCGGCAAAGCTCATCACGTCCACTGCATACGCGTTCCCGTTCGCGCCTAGGGAGAAGGCGATAGCTAGGACCCAGGCTTCGGCAATTGGACAGTGAGACACGAGAGTTGACAGTCTTGGGGCGCGACTTTTGTTGTTCATCATCTTCGCCCATGAACTTCTTGAACCAGGCAAAGAGCTCCTGGTTGCCGCCGATAAAAGACTGAGCACGGTAGAGCAGCAGTTGCTTGTCAATCAGATCCTGCGAGTAAAGATTGCAAAGCTTCAAGAATTCGTTCATGGTATTCTTGTTTCCTATGAACTTCTTGACGCGATCAAAGAATGCAAGCTCGTCTTGGCTGGGAGAAGTCGTCGTCGTCGGTGGCATTGGCTCAGGCAGGGCAGGTGTCAACGTAGGCGAGACTGGTGGGCCATCCGCGATTGTCTGCTTTGTAGCATGTCCGGTCTTTGCGCGCTTGAAGTGGTTAGCAAATAGATTCTCGGAACATGCAATGCGCTTAGAAACAGGAAGAACGCCGTGACTAGATCTGCTCGATCTGTCGCGTACGTCTGAAACAGTCGGAGTGAAGAATTGCAAAGGGAGCGCATCCTCAAGACCGCAAGGCAAGCGGAACCTGTCACCACCACTGCCATGTGCGATGATGATACTTGTCGCGGCGGCGTGCGTGACCATGAGGAGCGGAAGTGAAGGAGGCTGGAGCTTTTGCAAAAGGAAAGGATAATGAATAGCGTCGGGATTGTGCATGCATATTGCAGAAAAAGAAAGCATGGCGGCATGTTGTGATTCAAGCCTTGCCAATAGGAATGTGGGATCATTTACGTACCTTGTTAGCATTGACCTGGTTGTAACCACCACGAACATTCGAGATTGGCGGTTCTTGGGACATAGGTGCGGGCATAGGTGCAGCTATAGGTCCTTGTCGCTCACGCTTGCGCTTGTTGTCGCGATTCGCCGTGGGTGTAGGTGCAAAGTTGCCCATGGGAGGCAAACGCGAGGTATCCGCACGACCAGGTGTTTGCTGGTTTGCTGCCACACCATATCCTGGTTCACCCCTCACGTTGCTGAGCATAACCGCATCTTCAGCAGCGTTCTTGGCTGCCTGTTGTTGTGCCCTATGATGAGCAGCCGACTCTGGCAGAAACTGTTTGAAGTCTTCGAGGAGATCGGGCGCACCGCCGAAGAGCTGGGTGACTTGTGCGTATACGTCCTGAATAGGCTTTGATTCTCTTTGGTAGGTCTGTAGTATCTCCAAGAAATTCTTGTAGATATCAGGATGAGCCGCGAATCGATTCTGCGCCATAGTTAGTGTCCGTGCTTGTAGATCCGCCTTGAAATAAATGTCATTTACCTTGATCTTATTGACGTAGCTGATAGCGTGATTGAATTCCACTGGTCCCCGTTTTTCGGCTGCGGGTCCACCCATTTGGGGGAGTTGAGCAGAGCCATTCAGGGATTGCCCTTGGGGGGTGTTAGCATCAACACTGGGCGACATAAGCGAGCGCCCGGTAGCAACGGAGACAGCATTCTGCAGCTGCGAAACACCTCTTTGCTCTTGCTGGTGAGCTAGTGGGGCACCTGAGCCAGCAGGATCGGGGTGAGGTCGCGAGTTGACTTCTGGCGAATGCGGTGGGTGACCCTGTTGTCCTTGCTGCGGTCCATACAAAGGCTGTCCCAAAGAGCGGTTGTTTGGAGAGAACATGGTTTCTTGTCCCTCAGGTCCTTGAGGTCTCTGCTGCTGAGGCCAAGGTCGGCCTTGCGTGGTTTCGTAGTAGGCACCCTCGTGCTGTGGAGCATTGTTACCGTTGGCAGCACCGCTCCTTGGCGGCGAAAGTGGCCTTGGAGCAGGCATCGTCGAGACCATAGTGCCCATGGGTGTTGTAACTCGAATCGCATTCGGGTCTCCATTTGTCCCACACTCAATCTTGTAGCCGGGTGGGAGGAACGTGTTGAATCCTTGAATCAAGGCCGGGTTGCCTGCGAATAGAGTTGATACTCTCTCAATGACGCCGGGAGTGTCAATGGCACCACTCTTGAAATCCTTCATAATATCAAGGAATCGATTGTAAACGTCGGGGTGGTCCGCGAACTGCACCTTCACTTGGTCGAGATAGCTCAATGCGTCGTTGAGAATCGGCTGCTGTCCCTGACCCATAGCCATGGATCCTGGAGGTCCAGCAAAGGGCATCAGCATCTGAGCTTGGGTCGGCGCTTGTACCGCGTGCTGCATTCGGGGTGTCGTCTGCTCGTGTTGTGCAGGCGCATTGCCGTACATTGGGGCAGACGCGTTCGGGCCGCCGCCCATTGGAGGCGCAAGTGAATTTGGGCCATTCATCTGACCAGATTGTCCAAGCAAACCATTCGGACCGTGTATTGTTCGCGCGGACGGAGCAACTGCAACCGGTTGGTGGATCTGCATTGGCGTCGAATGATTCTGCATCGCGGCGTGCTCGCGCTGCTGGCGCTCATGGAGCTCTCGGTCCCGCTGCTCTGCTTCGCGCTTGACAATTTCTTCCTGCTGGTGCATGGGATGCGCTTCCATTTCCCTTTCCCTTGCTTCGCGCTCGCGCATTTCTCGCTCCCTGTCCACGTTCGCTGCCTCCGAAGTCGGCATGTGCTGTTGCTGTTGCGGCTGGGGCTGCGATTGCGACTGCGGTTGTTGCTGTTGTTGTAGCGTTTGCGATATTCCCGGCAACGAGTATGGAGGCCCCTGAGGTCCTTGGTGACCCTGCGCTGCCGCGTCAGAAGAAGGCGGTCGCTGAGCGGACATATGGGGCGACGAGTGCTGAGGTTGCGCACTCAATCCCGGGAGCGTAGGGAGGTTCTGATTGTGAGCAGCCGCGGCGCTTGAAGAATAGTACCCGGCGCCTGTGATGAAATTAGCACCGTCAGAGTCGCGTCGTTCGCATGTGCTACCTACCCGATGGTGGCGGAAGTACTGGTCCCGGACCTTGCGCAGGTGACGCATGAGGTGGGGCCTGTGAGCTCGCGTTGTTTGGTCTGTTATCGCTCGCAAGGTCAGCTTTTATTCAGTCAAAAGATGGCAAGAAGGCGTTTTCAAAGCTTCTCCACCTGTGTTTGCCATGGTGGGTGGGACAAACAGAAAATACGCACCCATAGGGACCAAGAGGCCGTGGAGCTGGCGCTTGACCTTGCGCTTGCTCCGGCTGCGGTTGACTCTGCGCAGACACAGCTCCCTGTGCTGGCGGCCACCCGTCTCGATGCGCTGGATTCATGTCGGCTTTACCAGGCTCGCCGGCGTTAAGCAGATTCGCGTGCCCGAGAGAATGAACGCGTGTGGATGGCTTCAACGGGTCAAAGAGTGGTGGAGCTCATGGACGTTTCGCGATGTTGTGCAAGGTGCTGTCGGGTGTTGTAGGGCCCCGGACTAGATCGTGGGCGATCGTTGTTGATTAGGAGGAACAGAGCAGCCCGAGCTGGCACTGGAGCCGGTGTTGCTCGGGGGAGCACGCCAAAAGGAAAGGGGACGATGCCGCAGATGTATGCGACAGTAGCAAGCGACTCAAAAGGCGCGATCAATCAGGGACAACCGGTAGTCGCGATGATGGAATGGTGGGTGGCATCTGGTTTCTCAGTCAGGGACCGGCGGGATAACTGGACGGCCCGAAGGCGGTCAGTGGCAGAAAACCAGCGCGTCATCTAGCCGAGCAACTGCGCCCACTCACAGGAGTCACGTGGCCAGGGACATTGGGACTTGCATTCACACTATCATTCACGCACTTGCGATGTCTCTCAACATGCTCATCTTGCGATGTCTTCGTTGTTGCTGTGCTACGACTGGTTTCAAACTCGACTCCGACACATGTGATTGGTCTGCTTTTCAACCCTGACAATATTGGAAGATCATTCAAACTTTCCATTATGACTAGCGTCGCAGCCATGCTCTCATGCATGCGCTGTGTGGACTGTCTACCTATTGGGGCAATGTGAACAATACAGATCACCATGTACGATGCCCCGAATCTCCACTTCCACCTACACACCAAACGGAGCACGATTCCGCTCTGACCAAACCGCCAACGCCTTTCCCAGCTGCTAAATAAAGAAAACTTATGGATACTCATTACACTTTCCCTCAGCCTAGAAAATCCATTGGAAACTCTCCTTGACTTCGAAGCCAACCTTGGCCCTGTTTGAGCAGTCAGTATCTGATTTGTTGACAGAAGCGTTATGCCTGAGGTAAAAACGTACCTGATATCAGCGCTGCTCGCACCAATTAGTACCTCGAAT
Source organism: Curvularia lunata (assembly GCA_005212705.1). Taxonomy (NCBI): domain Eukaryota; kingdom Fungi; phylum Ascomycota; class Dothideomycetes; order Pleosporales; family Pleosporaceae; genus Curvularia; species Curvularia lunata. Next base: position 187,343 of record PELC01000024.1, on the reverse strand, counting down.
GCTCCCTCTTCTGCGATCCAAGCGCCAGTCTGGCCCAGACTTGTATCAAAGTAGCCCACTGAGTACTTGTTCAGTTTCAAGACAACGTCCTTTGTTTCGCCCGGTTGCAAGAATACTTTGCCGAAAGCCTGCAGTTCCTTTTGTGGGCGTGGCAGCGTCGACTTGATGTCTTTTACGTATGCCTGAACGATCTCGTGGGCAGCTACAGACCCTGTGTTGGTGACTGGCACGGTAATGGTGATGTCGTCAGTTTCAGAGAGGACAGTGCTACTGGTGCTTGGAGATCCGTATCCAAACGTTGTGTATGTGAGGCCATGGCCGAATGGGAAGAGTGGTGCGATCCTGGACCGCTCGTAATGCCTGTAGCCCACGTAGATTCCCTCTCCATAAATGGTCTTCAGGTTCTCGCCAGGCCAGTTGTGGTACGCTGGGTTGTCCTCGATGCGGACTGGGAAAGTCGTTGGCAGTTTGCCACTGGGGCTGCTGTTTCCAAGCAGGACATCCGCAAGAGCATTGCCAGCTTCTTGACCTTGATACCATGCTTGCAGAATCGCAGGGGCTTTGTGTACCCATGGCATAGTGACGGGCGTTCCTGACTGGTTGACAACGACGGTTCGTGGGTTGGCAGCAAGAACTGCTTCGATCAGGCGATCTTGAGAGCCATTCTTGGGAAGATCCATTGTTTGGCGGTCATATCCTTCGGACTCCCACTCCGCATCCAGACCGATTACCACAACCGCCACATCGGCCTCCCGGGCAATGTCTGCAGCCTCCTGCAGGCGATCAATCTTATCCTCCTCTTGATATCCAATACGGCAACCGCCATAGTCGTGACGTCGACCAATAACAGAGACTTTCGAGGCGGGCCGTACTTCGTTGGTACTCTCAATCAGGATCTCAACTGGCTTGCCTTCCTCGAGGTAAATAGACTTGAGGACATCCTCGGAGGCAGAGAACATAGCCTCGCCTTCTTCGGTCCAATCCCAGTTATCAATGAACATTTCGCCATTGATGAACATACGACCTGGCCCCACTGACGCAAAACTGAAGCTGTGGTTTCCAGTTGACTTTGGTGTAAGTGTGGTCTTAACCTTGAACGAGAAGTCTGGAAGTAATTCCATAGGCGCCGAATCCCATAGCCAGAGATCTGTGCTGACCTTGTGTTGAACAACAGCAGGTTCGCCTTTGAACCTATCCCCTTTGTAGTACTCTAACCGCACACCAGTCTCACCGTTTGATGTGCAGTAGGGAGAGGCTAGTGGTAGCCATTTTGAGCTGTCGCAGCCTTGCGCAAATGTGAGCACACCGTCGAATCGGTTCTGGAGACCTTGCCAGGGGGTGACGTTGTAGTAAGGGTTCAAGCCAGCGCTTCCTCCACCACTGGCGATTGCACGCTTGGCATTTGGTCCTATCATTGCAATCTTCTTTGCATCCCTGACTGGCAGAACGTTGTTCTCGTTCTTCAATAGCGTCAAACCTTCGATACCGGCTTGGAGGATCAGATTCCGTGTTTCAATGTTGTCGATTGACCGTTCTGGCTCTTCGGGGGCCATGTTGTTTAGTCCTTTGACTCGATCGACAAGATAAAGTACCCTGGCAGCACACTCTTCTATATCCTGTGGGGTTAGCTCGCCATTGTCGAGGCATTCCTTGACTTGGTCAACCTTGCGCCACTTGGATGGGCCCGGCATCTCCACGTCAACGCCGGCTTTGATTGACGGTGCAGTTGCATATGTGCCTGTCCAATCCGAGATAATAGCTCCATTCCAGTTCCACTCGCCCCTGAGGACTTCCTTGATAGAATGAACATACTCGTCCGCATGAACACCATTGACCATGTTATAAGAGCTCATGAGCGCCCATGGTGAAGCTTCGCGAACGGCAATCTCAAAAGGTTTAAGGTAAATCTCACGCAGCGGGCGCTCTGCGATGATAGCATCATACGCTTGCCGCTCGGTTTCTTGCTCATTTCCAAGAAAGTGCTTGATGGTAGCGGCAACGCCCTTACTCTGAAGGCCACGGATGTAAGAGGCAGCAAGCTTTCCAGTGAGGAACGGATCTTCAGAATACGACTCAAAGTTACGGCCTCCAAGAGGAGATCGGTGCATGCACACCGTAGGCGCCAGTAATACCTGGGCACCACGAGCCTTTGCCTCCTCGCCAAGGTGACGGCCAACCTCTTCAATCATGTCCAAGTTCCACGTGGAGGCCATGGATATGCCACAGGGAAACAGAGCAGCCTAGATCCGTCAGCTGCAACCGAGTAGCGCCAAGCCGGAGTACGTACAGGCGTGCCGTTAGTGAAGAACTCTCCGCGAGCGCCATTGGGTCCATCTGAAGTCTTGATCGACGGAATGCCCTTTTCAGGAATAGCTACAGTGCGCCAGAAGTCGGCTCCTGCAAGCAACGAGATCTGGGAAAACGTCAGCTTGATTTTCGCCTACAGGGGGCCGCTCTCATTCCGCCTCTTTCATATATTACAAGACGTCAGGCGACACGTTAACCAGGCTAAGGAAACGCCACGCCCTTTGATTGCCGATGTCCGATGGACCAAATGCCGGAGTTTGCTGATTTTCAGACTCGCAGCGAGCGTGAAAGCGTCGAACTGCGGTCTTAGTAACAAAACTCTGATCCATTTTCAGAAGATCACCGAATGTCCCAGACTTGTTCCCAGAGTGAATTCCAAAACAAAAACACAAACATACCTGTTCCTCCAGAGTCAGTTTGGCCGCAAGGCTCCTCGCCTTGTCATCTGGCCTCTCCATCGAGAACAATTTTTTGCCCGCCATTGGTTCTTCTTCCGCTGGCGAAGCGTCTTCTGGCGTTGCAGCAGGCGTCAAAAGAGGAGTGTCGAGAGCCAGAGGCTGAATCTGGACTGCTGGATGCTTTAAGTCGATTTGCTTGATATCAGCAGCAGGGCTAGCGTTGCCCAGGTTGATTGAAGCCATTGAAGACCCAAAAGCCGAATTATTAACCCAATAACTTCGGGATATCTGGAGCGGATAGCCGCGCTTCTCGCCACGCCTTGCAAACCAGTGCTGAGGGAACGAGCGATTCAAAAATAAACCCAGACAAGAAGAAAGCGAAGGAAGGAGGGCGTGCGTGTATGGCAGGGCAAAACAAGCTAGAGAGTGCGGTACGACTCCAAGATGGTCAACTGAAGGATGTGGTCATCTTTTAGTACTCGCGCAGCGTTGGTAAGTTGATCGCTTCCCCAACGCATGGGCCCAAAGACAGAGAGGATGCTGGAATACCGGATCTATTGGAAACAAGCCTTGTACCTTGCCCACGGCTCGCTCGTCTCAGACGTCCCGCCAGCACCATTGGCTGGCGGGCGGCAATCAACCGACAGGAAACGCAACAGACCCGTCTCGATCTGCAGATAGGGTGGAGGCTCATGTGTGGTATCAATCTAGCGCTTGGCGTGCGGCTGGTACTGGGCGGCGCCGGAGGCTATCCTGCCAAACAGAAAATAGTTAGTAGCCCACGGTACCGCTGCTAATGCTCTTTGTGTGCCCCCACCGATATGCCCCGTGTCTTGAGCAAGTATACAGCCAGACATTGCGTGTGCAGGCTACACAAGGACAGGTGACATGCGGGTGGACCCCTACCTCTGCATGACACGCAGCGAGAGAGACAGACAAGACAAACAGAGCTTCGTGTACCAGGGTCAGCAACGTGGAGATTGATTCGTTGCCTCCTCTCTGTTAGACGGCGGTGATGGCGGTCCTGAACTTCCGAGACTAGTCTGCCAGGCACCTGTACAGCCCTCTGCAAGGCATATTAGGCAGTCCAGAGTGGCACGTCTGCGGCGCATGCCAATCAGTGGTGGAACAATATGGTCGTGAAGTTGTTGCGGCCCGGGAGGCGGGTATGTTTAGCGGGAAACCGGGCCACCGAGCCGTTTGGCTCGTTAGCTGCATATCACGTTGCCAACCGCTCTCGAGCGTGCGCCACACGAGGGGTTGCTTTGATTATGGTTCATCCAAGATGCGCCCAGATGATCGGATGGCGGCTATCTGGAAGCCGTCGCATCGGTCGGCGTTGCTGCGCCAGACCTGCTCTCGCCGTCGATCCTTATGTTGGTGATGAGGACGGTAATACTCACATACTGTACAATCAGGACACTTCGCCGCATTCCATGCCTTGTACCGGCACATGGCTAACCACGACGGCAATGTCATATCTAGTCATCATCTCTGATCCACTATCGAAGCCTGCATCACCTGATACATGACATCAACTCACTTGACCTGGAGTCAATCTACGCGAGATATCATGGCAAGAGCAACATATGAAGATATACTATGGTACCTCATCTCGAGCAAACTCTGTTGCATCTTGTTACGAGATGAACAGTGTATCCAAGTGACATGTACATGTCGGCTAGACGCAACATTTCTTTCCTCCTTCCTGAATTTTGCATGCGCACCGCTCAAACCACCCTTCGTATTGCAAGCTGAAGTCTATGTTACACCACCGCAAGGAAAGGAAATCAATGATGCGCATACACCTTCTGCCCCCCGATCCAAAATGGCACCGAAGTACCGCCAGATTGAGCAGATCAATTTCCCCCTCAGCCAGCCCTGACGCAACAAAACAAAGAGACACGGAAATTTTCTATTACCTATACTCGGGAGACCCCAAATGAGCTTTTTAATCATGTGCCGAACAGAATCCATGTCAAGGGTCCTCTTTGCTTCATATCAGTCAGCGACGGAAACTCTCGCCGAAGCTTGATCCTGATATCCATGCATCCGCACGCCCGTGACTGGGGAAAGATACACACGAGTGTGAGCAGGTTAGATCTCTGTAACTCGATGAACTGACGTCGGGCCGACCACCCACCCTTCTCCATTCTGCCTCGCAGCCAAAGCCAACATCAGTGCCCATCTCAAAGGTATCCACATGCATGGAGCGCTATGTGGTCAAACAACTAGCTTCATGGGTATAGATTTTGAAGTGACTATTGAAAATCATGTATGCTTTAGATGGACCAGCTGAATAACGCTGTGGTCAAGTGTTATCTTCACCAATGGCTTGGTCACTGGCAAGTCGCTATCTTCCTTTTCCTTAACGAATCCAACTATGGTTCTCAACAATCAAATCTACCAATCCTCATCCGCCTTCCGCCCATGCATAGCTGCCTGTCTCTGTCTCAATGCTTCTGCAAGTCCACCGGCGATGCTGCCACTGCTATCTCTCGCACTCTCCATGGTACTACCGCCGCTGCCACTGTACCCGCTATCTCTGCCAGAATCACCGTTGACGGCCTTCCTAGCGGCGGGCCGTTTAGCAGGTGGAGCAGGTGGTTTAGGCTTGCCGTTCGCGGGGCGAGCGGGTGGCGCTGGGGGTGGGGGAGGAGCAGATGTGCGTTCGACAACTTCCTCTAGGTAAGCAGATGGCGTCCAGCCAGACGCAGATTTGTCAAGACGCGAAGCCAACCACCAACCTGCAATTCATTTTGTTAGTCATTGACTCATCACTTGCTTTCTCGTTGGAGCAAAGATCCACATACCGTTGCTCTCCTTCTGCGTGACCAGAATGATTTCATCCTTCCCGAGACTCAGCTCGCCGGCACTCTGGCCCGCAAAGTCATACAATGCCTTGTACCGAGGCTCCTTCGGTTGAGGTGGTGGTGCAGCGCGCGCTTGTGGCATAGGCGGAGGCGGAGGCGGAGCGCGTGCTGAACCCGCTGAAACCTCACGTGTCTGAGCGCTTGTACCATTCGATAATGCAGCGACTGGTGCTGGAACAGGTCTGGGTTGCGATGCTGCAGCAGGTTGAGGCACGGCTCTCGGTTGCGCTGGGCGAGACGCGAGCTTCGAGGGTCCTCCACCTGGGCCACCGGGCCGTAGAAGCTTGCCCTTTGTGATGGGCTTTGCAGCAACCTGCTTACCCTTGGGAGTGGGCTTCGACACGGAGTTGGGTGGCTCTCCTGGGCCGGTGTGAATAGTGCCACTCTTGTACACATCGTCTCTCGGTACTGCAGGGTCTTTGACTGTCTTGACCTGAGCGGGCTTGCCAGGCTTCTTATTGTACTCGATACTGTAATTATGTTAGGCAAGTCTATGTGCTTGTCATGTAAGTGACTTACGTTTCGCCTATTCTAAGCGTCAGGGCGCCTCGTAGTACGTTAGTGAGGTGCGTGAAAAACTCGGTCTTGAACACGCAGTTGACGAGCGGGTCAGGCTCTGTTGGTGAACCTGCCCCTATCGAGAACCAGTCGTCCTTGAGAGTTGAACAGCTGATGAACTTGATGGCGCCCACTGGTATTGTTCTCTCTGCTTGGATCTGAACCTGGCGATTCACCATGACCTGCTTTACAAGGTACACGTTCTTCTTGGTGAGGATCAGCATACGAGCCTCCGGTTTACTTGACCGACCAAGCTTCGACACAAGCACTTCGGCTCGGCACGAAAATGGCACCTCTTCGTTGGATGAAATGCCAATGGCTTGGGCAATGATCTCGCCAGGGCCGCCATGGTTTCCAATGCCAAGATAGTCACCCATGAACCTTCGGGAGCCGACCAAACTGTACCTCCTCCTCTCTTTCCGGCCCTGAAGAATCTTGTGTCCTTGGTCACGCCATTCAATGAATTCCTTGCCTCCGTTAAGCTTTCGCCAGAATCGCTGTATCCGAATCGCGCATTCGGTTCGATAGCGTAGATAGTTCCTCCAAGCTCGCTGAATACGAATGGCCATGTTATGCCAGTATCGGTCGCGCATCGTCTCCAAAGCGAACAGGGTCTCAGGTGTCTTGATGAATACCTTGGTTGTTCCTATTTGGAACTCTTCAGCGGGTATGTTGGTGTCCTTCAAGATCTGCTTGGCTCCAGTCTCGTAATCACCCGTCCAAGTGTATTCTCCAGCGTAAGAGCACTTTGGCGACAACAGGAAGAATCGCTCCACAAATTTGTCAAAGGTTTGGCGCGATGCAAATCCAGCTCTTCGAATCCGGACGTTTTCTTGCAGACCCAGGTATTTGACCTGGTGAAGCACGTTTGAGTCATTGTATTCCTTGGGCGACTTATTCTCGTTTGGCTTGATGGTACGGATGTAGGACGGGCGAGCTTGCATCAAAGTAGTCACTAGGTCGTTGGCGGACGCTTTGATCTTATCTCCAGCAGTTGGTGGTCGTCGCTTGTTGTCCTGGTCGACCTGGTTGGGGAAGAGGGTGTGCACGAAAGTATTGCTGCTCTGGCCGAGCAGGTTCAGCAAATCCTTCAACAGCTGGTCCTTGTTCTTGTCTGTCATTCCGTCAATCGCATACGACACATCACCAGCGTAGTGTTTGATCACGAACTGGCCCTGACGAGGCTGGAAGTTGGGGTTTGATGAAAGAGCGTTGAGTCTCTGTACGAAGGTCTGGTCAGCAGCAGTCGGGTCCGCGTGCGCCGTTGCACAAGCGTCGTTTAGGGCGGCAAAGACACCCGGAGGGCGCTTTTCCTCGATCAAGTCGCAGACAATCTTGTTGTCAAAGTACTTGATGGGAGTCCACTTGATCTGTTCCCTCTCGTACTCTTCTTGCTCTGCCTTCAAAGTCAACTGAATGAAGATTTGCTGCAGCTTCTCGTTGACATAGTTAATACACAACTGTTCGAAGCTGTTCTTCTCGAAAATTTCAAAGCCGTAGATATCGAGGATACCAATGGAGTGAGCGGTGGCACCACGGGCTTGCAGGGATACATTGACACGCTCCACAATCCAGTCGAAGAGGTTGAAGTAGATGCCCTTGGCAAGTGCGTCCCGGACAGCGCCTGCTTGCGCGCAATTCAAGGGCACGTCGTACACCGAGCCTCGTCGTCCTCCGCGGCTTGTTTCCATGATGCGAATCGTGAGCGCCTTGTTGACGTGTGCAGCGTCAACTTCGAGAAGATAGGCCACGAAATCGACCACAGATTGGTCTACGATTGCTGCGTTGCCTGAATCGTCTTCCCGGAAAGATACGTTGCCTAACCAAAGGATAGCGGCAAGCATTCGGAAAATGTTGTCTTGCTCCGCCTGTGGCAACCCAATCACCTTCATGGCGTTCAGTGTGTCATTGAATTCGGCGTGGTCGTCGATTCCTGGGACATCGAAGCATTTCGAACGGCTGGTGTAAACGTAGGACTGCGGTTGTTGTAGACCAAAAATTTCTACAATGTCTTAGCACAGGCTCGCCGGAACAGTTGTGATCCAATCTTACCCCTGTAATGTGACGAGGCCGCCTTTGTAAACTGATAGAAAATATGGAAGTTACGCTCGTTCGTGATCTGGCCTACTACACGAGTCTTCTCGAGTAGGTAGTTGTTGATATTTGCTCCAACCGGCTCTCCTTGCGCGTTGAAGTGGATTTCAAGGTACTTTCCGAATCGCGACGAGTTGTTGTTCCTCAGCGTCTTCGCGTTTCCGAAAGACTCGAGTAGAGGGTTAGTGGCCAGCACCATGTCCTTGATCTCTTGAATGGACGAGTTGCTTCCGCCGGACACATTGGCAATGTACTGCATCAATCTCTTTGCGGCCTCCGTCTTTCCCGCTCCTGACTCGCCCGAGATGATCACACACTGGTTCTCCTTGTATGCGTTCATGTTGTAGTAAGCAGACTCGGCAATTGCGAAGACGTGGGGCGGAACCTATGCTCGGTCAGTTCTGAATACCTAGTCAGCTCTCCTGTGAGTCGCACCTCCAACCTGTTCTTGCCCTTGTAACTCTCCAGCACTTGGTCGGTGTATATGCCCACTGCCAGCTGTTAGCGTCGGCCGCATGCAAGCGCACATGACTCCTCTTACAGTCGCGGAACGGATTGACAGACACCAGGACGTGTCCGATATATGTCTGCGCCTCTTGTCAGTCGCTGTCCCAGTGTGTTGCGGCGTGTGTATGCGGCGCGGGGCTGGCGCAAGCGGGTCGACGCACGTATATCTCGCCATTCTCGAATCGCTTCTTCAAGTTGTCGTTGATGGCCTCATTGGAGATTTTGCTAATCAGTGTCAGGTCTGAGACACCGACCTCCTTCTTCTTGGTGGTCTCGAAGACGGCCTTGGTTGCGAACTGGGCCTTGGGGGCTGCCCTTGCGGCGGACTGGCCACCAACGGCCTTGCGCGCTGCGCGGTTGGTTTTCCCCTATACACCGCACTGATTAGCTGGGTTCCATCGTGGAGAGGGCGCTTTTTCGTGTACCATGATTGATGCCCGATCTCGAGCTGGCAGTGGTAGCTAGAGTCGGCCAGCGGTGGGGGGTTGTGTATGTACGGCAGCGCTTAGAATACCGCAGAAATGATGTCAATAGGCGTCAAGAGCCAAATGCTCTCGCTCGGGGTCGGGGGAGGGGTGAAGAGCGGCCGCTCAAAAGTGTGGGTGGGTGTGGTGAGTTGGCCGCGATCGTCTCGAAGTCGGGGATCAACGTCAGAGAGGGACCACGACAAGGCGAGCCTTCATTCGGGCACGTCGGAATGCCACTCGCCCCAGCACAGCCACAGCCCACTTGTCGGACGCGCAAGCTGCTGCGGCATATCATGGTACATACATAGTTGCCTGGCCTGCTCGGACACGGCTTGACTTGGTTATACTATACATCATCCTTTTTCGGCTGCACCGCGCTGCGTATACATGGCGGCGGCGGCTGCTACGGCTCTTGGGCAGCGTTTCTGCCTGACCTGCTGCCACCAAACAACAACAGCCGCCGCGTATGTACACGGGTGTCCGCTTACGTGTCGCTTCGTCACGCCTCAGGCATCCGTATTGGCATTCACAACCGAATCGTTCTTCACGGCTACAACTACCCTAACGCCCTGCGATATGCAAACCAGTCGTAAATGAGCGTTCGAATAAAGGCGAACACTAGGTCCTGCAACTCCAACGCCGCGGAAATGCCTATTGCCCTTGTAAAAATAAGCCCCAAAATCCCAAAAAATTCCGCAAAACGCCGTCGCTTGCCCGCTGAAAGCCATCGTTCAGTCATCATGAGAAAACATCGCCACCAAAACGCCCGACACTCGCCCAGTCTAACCGCCTAGATTCCTCAAGCTGAGGGCCGCCCCAGGAGTAGATCTTGGGGTCGACAAGGCACCCAAGTCCTCCCTGTTGGCACCACTCCACAACCACGGCATAGATAAACTCGATCTTCGCCCGCAGGAGGTTGCTCTCCGTGAGCTCCTTGTAGCTGTCTTCCTTGTCCGCTGAACCATACAGCAGCTGCTGCAGAGAGCCACGTAGGTTGGCCCGGGCTTTGACATGTTTCCAAGGCACACTGCCCGTCTCTTCTAGGAGAGACGTTGCGTCAAGTGGAAGGCACAGAAAGTGTCCGTATCCAGCATCTGACGAAAGAACAAGTTTAGTGTGATCGGGGAAATTGAACTGGAACTTGTTAGTTTGGTCTCTGGGGAAAAAGTGCCACGGTGCTCACCTGGAATGATCCATCATCGAACCCCCAGATCCCCACATTGCCCAGTCGCTGATAGAAGCGGACAAAGTTAACACGGGGATCCTTCCTCAGCGGCTTCTCCTCGTCGCCAAATGTTGCGCACATGTATTTTCCAAACTTGTGCCAAACCGTGCGAATCTCCTCGACGCGGCGCGAATCGAGCACTTCGATCTGCGATAGCCCTCGATCCTTCTTGACTGTTGTGTAGTAGTTCAATGCCACGCTTTTGGCGAGCTCTCGGTTGCCTCCGGCTTTGCGCAGATGGTTATATCCGTCCGTCGCGAATGCAATTGTGACTGGGTATTGCTCCTCCGCTGACAAGAGTGTTCCGATACTTCCATCGCTGAGAACATATCCGACACCATATCGGCGGCTGTAGTCAACCCACTTTGCGACAAATGGCAGTTGTGGTGGCTGCTCTCGCCTCGACTTGGTGGGCTTCTTGTCTAGTACCCTTTCGAGATTGTCACGGAAAGTCATGAGACGTGCCAGTACCGCTACTGGGTCGGTTGCAGGCATGTCAGAGCCAATCGTGCGGTAGCGGGTAGCACTTCGCGAAGTCGACGATTGAGACGACTGAGACGATTGAGACGACTGAGAAGCCGGCTCAGATTTGTCACTCTCCCGGGTGCTCGATCGGACAACTCGTAGTGGCGGCAGGTCAGGAAGTCCCGTTGACGATGTCTTTGCGGTTTCCTTGGCAGTTTCTTTCGTAGCCCTGGAACGAGTTGTCGCTCGCGCTTCGCGAGGAACACGTAATGGTGCAGGCGCTGTCGCTGTGTTGGCTGTAACGCGGCCAGGGTTCGAGATTTTGCGAACTGCCCTCAAACGAGTCGGTTGCTTGTCCAGAATCCTGTGTGCCTGTTCAGGTTCTTCAACTGGATCCGCATTCTCCTTGAGTGTCTGAATTGGGGGTTGCTCCCTTCTTGAACTCCTGGCCACACGGGCTTTGGTTCGGTCATTGCCAGTGGTCTCGGTAAGTGCGTGACCTTCTGATGATGATTCCTTTTCCTCTGATATCTCGCTCAAGCCTCCAGGAGCTTGGTGCGGCCACTGCACACGCGCAGGGAAAGGCACATAGACGACATCCTTGGCAAAGGGGATGCTGGGCTGTTTTCCAGCTTCGATCTCCTTCTGGCAATCTCTTGCTACCGTCTTGTTCGTCCTGCGCCCATATGCGCCAAACGACTTTCCGGGCTCGTATTCACCGACGGCGGAGGACTTGCAAAGCTGCCACCACTCCTCAGTGTATCCGCGTCTGATTGTAGAAGCAGTCGGTGGGCGGTTCTTGGGCCATTTTGGTATCCTCGAGGTGCATCCACTGTCGAGTTCCAGCGGAATATAGCCCAACTTGAAGAATGGGTGTGCAACAATCTGGTCAGGTGTCGGTCGCTCATCCTCGTGTACGAGCAGTAGAGAAACAATATCGCGCAGATCGTCGGTGATCTCGTTGGCGAACTTTGCGAGGTCTGGCCAGGTGTATTCACGCGCCTTGAGTTTTCGGTAAATGTCTTCGCGCTTGGCAGCATGGAACGGCGCCCTGCCGACAGCGAGCGTGTACATCATGATTCCGATGGCCCAGAGATCGACTTTTTCATCGTGTCCCTTGCCTGTCTTCTCCAGGACCTCTGGAGCAAGATAGTTGGGCGTGCCGCACATGGTTGTTCGACGGATCGCCCCGTAGTCGCTCTGTGACACCAACAATGCGGCCAAGCCGAAGTCACCGACCTTGACGTTCATGTCGCGGTCGAGGAACAGGTTGCCGGTCTTGAGGTCGCGATGGACAATGTTGCGCTGGTGAAGGTACTTGATGGCGCCGCATGTTTGGATCATGAACCGCCGGATCTCGGGCATGGTGAAGTACTTGCGCTTCTTGATAGCGTCGGCCAGCGAGCCGTTTTCACACAGCTCCAGAACAACGTAGGTGCTCGATTCAAAGGAAAAGGCGCGGAAGAACTCGACAATGTTGGGATGGGATAGCTTCGAGTGGATCTGGAGCTCCGTCACAAACTGTTGGGGTTGTCAGCACAGCTTGCGTCGCCATCGTTTCTAGGTAGATAGCACCTTTTGCGCCAGTTTGGGCGGCTCCATTTTGGATTTGACAATTTTCAAAGCGACGGTGCTGCTGCCGAGGTGCTCGTGGCCGAGCAGCTTTGCGCGATGGCAGATGGCGAAGCCGCCTTTGCCCAGCTGCGCTCCTGTCTCATACTGAAGGCCTTCGGGGTCCTGCACCACAGCCGGCGGGGCATCTGCGTGTATCGTCGAGGCAGACATTGGCGATGGAGTGTGAAGATGATGAGATGGAACCGCAGTGTTGATGGTCGTAAACACGCAGCGGCTTAGCGCCGTTGCTAGGGCCATGGGGTTCCTTCCCGATCCGTGCACGGCACTGCTGCGTGCACAATCAACCTTTGGCCTGATTCCGTAAGAGTGATGAGAGCGGCCCAATTCGATCTAGTCGTCCTGTGACTATTATGTGGCTTGGATGCATTGGACTGCATCGTGTTGCGCCCTCAATTCCATAGCTGCGGCTTGTCGTCGGCGGCTGTGGAGCCATGTCCGTCCGCGCTGTCGTCAGGCAGCTGCAAATCCAACGTCCCGCTCTAGAACATGCTCAACTCCAGCACCACGAAGCGCCATTCCCCGCCGTCCGATATGTTTTTTGCTCCGTAGAATCGGCAATGCACCTTTGTTCATCTAGCACTTGTGTATTTCCCAACAGATAACTGCAGCGTCGCCGCGACCGAACATGTCCCTCACTCTCAAAGTCACTTCGCTGTTCGTCAGGACGCTTGCGAAGCCCGTAGCTGTACGTCGGCATGCCGTCTCGTCTCTGGAACTGCGACTGACACGACCCAGAATGCCATCAAACGCAATGCGCACGAACACGAACGATTTCGCCGAGTATGCGTAAAGTTTGCTCAAGGACTGCACCGCGTCGATATGCGCATGCGCCTTGGCCTTCTCCAGGACCCCGCTGTCATCGATCGACAGATCAAAAAAGAAGTCGCTTTGGCAGAGGCCAGACGAAAGGAGGCGGCCGCGCCCACTGTCCTGACTGAGGAACAGGCCAAGGCGGAAGAAGCTCTTACGGAGAAGGAGAAAGAAGCTATCAGAAAGAAGGCAGAAGAAAGGGCCCGACCACGCATCCGGCCGCTCTCCGAGCAAAAGGCCATTGAGATGGGCGCAAACTTTGTCGCCGAAACCTTCATCTTCGCTGTCGGCATTGCCGTGATCCTTGTGGAGCAGTGGAGGCAACGAAGAAAGGCCAAGAACGCCAGAGATGATATCAGGGAGGATCTGGAGGCGGTACAAGCAGAGCTCAAGGCCGTCAAAGCAGAGCTCGAGGAATTCAAGACAAAGCACCCTGAGCCCGTGCCATCCAAGTTGTTGAGCTTTTGGAAGGGACATAGTGAAGGCAAGGGGCATTCCGAAGAGAAGAAGGTCGAGCCTACAAAGCCTGAGTCTACAAAATCCGAATCTATGGAAATTACTCCTGCCGCCGATGCAACAGCTCAAGCCGAGAGCCCGGTCACTGAACAGCAACCAGCAGAAAGGACTTCGTAAGCGAAGCACTAGAAACATACACGATAGACCTCACCTGACCCCCTGGACACTTCTTTATTGTTTCCATACTCTCCTCTCATGATACCCTCCCGGTTTACAGACGCAAACATACGTGTTTGCAGCACGAGCTCAGGTTCCATATATTCACATGTACGATAGCCATGTAAATAGCCATTGTTGAAAATTTATCACGGCTGGCCATATATAGACCGTAAAGTCCCGCTGCCCGCCTGGTCCAGTCGGTCACTGAATTAGATATTCTTGCAACTATTTCATCATATCGGTAAATCACCCTGAGTCTTTGCATACTATACAGTCGTGTGTGTGTGAGCAAAAATCAAGCAATCGACTCCCACGCGCCCCTGCTGCCCGACGTTTGCCTTCCAGATCGAACTCCTGTTCTACGGCTGACAAATGCCCCTCCTAGCTCGCAGACCAAATCCCTATTTGTTAGTCTTCAATTAGTTATTTGTGCTGGGAGGCCCACCCAATGAGGCTAAGTCGAGCAATTCCTTGACGATAGGGTGGGCGGTCTTGTAATATATATGCACCTACTTGAGGAGTCGTAGGTAGAGGAGATGCAGTGGTACAGTGGGATCACGTAGGAACAGCAAACGCAGTGTGCAGGTGTTAGTCCACCGCTCCTTCCCTATCCACACCTCTTACTCCTTCCGCATATTAACCTTCACGGCTTGTGAAGAGCCAACACAACCCGAGACCGGAATGCGACTGGCACCTTTGATCCATTACCATTACTCCAGATTACACTGCAGTTGTTCTCAAAACGGCAAAGTGAGCACCATTCCCTCCACTGACAGACATTTTGCTAAAGACCAAATCATCACAGTGGCTCCACCACTTCCATCCCACCATCGCCTTCACCCGTCCTCTAATTCTTCACTCGCTGTACCAAACCCGTCCCAAAGACGACAGCCAGGCCACCAGAAGCCCACGCTCATTCCCAGCACCCTTCCGCATAACAAAACCTTGACGGTGCCTCGAACAAACAGCGCAGCAAATCATTCCACCGGGACTCATGTCTTTACCGCCAGTGACTATTGCAACAACAACAACTACAACTACAACTACAGCAAGACCTACACCTCAGCAAGCAACAACCCTCTCCACACTTCCAACCTTCCGACCGGAACCACAGTCTCCACCCTCCTCCCCTATTGCACGACGGAACCGCCGCTGAACGAAGCCCAAGTCATTGTTCTCAGTGACGTAGTGGGCAGTCTGCGGGAACTCGTGCTGTTGGCTCTAGCGGCTGCCTCGGGAGACGCGGATAGCATGGATAGACTAGAGGGAGCGTTGGGGCGGCAGGGAGCGGTGGGTGTAGTGGATTTTTTCGAGGAGGAGTGGGAGGTTAAGGGGTAAGGTGAGACAGCACTGGCAGGGGAGGAGGTATTTGTGGCATGGTCATGCACGTGACAGTATGCTCAAGTATCCAACGTCGAGGCTGTGTGGTATGACTTTCTCTTTTCATGCACAAGTCAAGGCACCGAAAAAAGACAAGTAATAACTAAGTGTTTTTCTCTCTCTCAAATGATGGGATATCATACACAAATCGCACCTCATTACCATCTCCACCTCAACAGCTCTCTGACATTATCAGCGACGTCGTCCAAACCCCCTCTCACAATCTACTCGTCTAACCCGAACCACCAAAGGCTGTAATGTTAATACCAACACCCGCGAGCGCCGGTCCAACGTTCAAGTTCAGGTTGATGACATTGCTCTTGATCGCGTCTTCATAGTACGTCAGATGCTGACCATCCTTGATACTCGAGTTGCCGACAATCTCTAGGGGGAGAACAGCATCCTTGTACTTGTCGGTAATAAGACCCAGAATAACCAGCTGGTCGACACGGCTCTGCAGGGCGAATTTGTTGTCGCCGGGCTTGAGGTATAGGTTGGGAATAAGACAGTAGCCGATCTCCTTGCCATCGACACCAAGGTTCAAAGTGACATTGCCGAGATCGAGCGTCATGACCGAGGGGTTGGGAATGGTGACGTTGGCAATGAGGTTGGACCTGTCGGGGAGGAGGTTGTCGCCAGAAAGGATGCGGACGTCGCTGATGTTAAGGCCCTTGAGCTTGTTCAGACCTGGTCGTCGTTAGCATCATGTGCAAGCATATGTGGGGTCATTGCAGTACATACCCTTCATCGTGACAATCTTGTTGTATTTGACGTCCATTGTGGGAAGTCCAGAAAGGTGGATGTTGGTCTTGCCATCCAGATGGACATTGAACTCTTCACTGGCTAGGACAAGCTTAGTGTAATTGGAAAATGCCTCCTTGCTGGCAAGCGTGGCATCCTGATCAACCGTGACGGGCGTCTCTGCCTCAGACTTGACTGCAGGAATGTCGATATAAATGAAAGGTGACTCTCCTTGGAGAGAGAGGCCAGCGCGGAAGCCGTCAATCTTAGGGTGATAGCTGCTGTCACTCCTGATGACAGTATCCATCTTCAGATGGACACCATCCGGATGCGGGTTGGTGACTTCCTGTGAGAGAACCTCGATTGTCGAAGCATTGATCTCGCTTTGGGCCTTCTTTGGTATACCCACGTAGATGATTGGCAGCACAACAACCAATACAATGATGGCAAACACCAAACAATCTACCACATGTTAACAAACACATGAGCCGGTGGCATCCTCGGGATTCACTTACCACACCACCAGAACTTCCGGCAGTGGTTCTTCATGCGCCCCTTGGCACCCGGCTTCTCCCCTGGTGGGTACAACTTGTTCATGATGCCACCTCTGGCCTGGGGCGTGGTGTAGACATTGTCGGCATGTGTCACTCCTCCCTTGTCGTCCATTGTGATGGTTGTTTTGGTGCTACGGCAGGACTATCCTTGGGAATAAGCGGCTGTCGTAAGATGTCCCGTCGACCGAGGGACGTGAGAGTCGCACGAATTTTGCGGCCGGTCGACAGGCAGAGAATTAGACGAATGTTAAATAGAACCAGGCTACGAGTGGTAGAAGGCCCTAATCATCTAAGAAATGTGGGTGGAATGCGGGGAAAGGAAAGGGCAAAGACTTGGTAACCTGGGGAAAGGTGTAAAGACTTCACATGCACAGAATGAACCGAGAAACCCCTCTCATGCGATACTGGAATTGGCGATGCAACCAACAATAAGGCCCTGCCGGGCCAGCTCGAAAAGGGTACGATCAGTGACGGGCCACATAATGGCCGTGATGGAGACGACGGGTGACCCGAGAGTAGCCTCATCAGGGTGAGACTCCGAAATGCTTGCCACATCTCTGGTGCAACAGGAAGCCGAGGTCAGACAAGGCAGAGGTTCGACTGGCACATGCTTTGTTTGCTTGTTCCTGGGCTGTCCACGGAGCTCGTATAGCTCGGAGTCAACCGAGCCGTGAGTGGTTACATGGGCGGAGGCCAAGTGGCGTAGGGGCGTCTTGTTGTAATGCTTGGACAAAATGGAAATGGGCACGCGAACAACGGAAGAAGCCCTGGGTGGATCGGAGGGTGAGGTAGCAATAACCTACCCCAGGCCAGTCATGGCCGTCTTTTCTGAGTCGAGCTAGAGGCGTAGTGACATCCCTGGCGGCGGCGACCAATGCCAGCCGGGGCATACCGGTCGTCCATCTCAATTTGGATGCAGCGCCTCTTTTGTGCAGGCAAGGGAATCACCCCAACCCAGCAGGTGACTTGGTGCCGTCAACAGAATTTAGTCCGTGAGAGGATGGCTATCCCTGCGACTTCACATGAAGTTTGACGACGGGTAATTAAGGGAGCTTGCGTCGAGACAGCGCAGAGCCCGTAGTGTAGCTGTCACGATGCCGGCCCGCGACACGGTGTACTGTAGGGAGCACTTAGCAAGCTGAAGGGCGCCGTCGCAGCTCCATTCGTCGATCGACATGACGGCGTCGTGCTTTTGCAATCTCCAGCAAATCACCCCCACAGCAGTGGCATTAGTCGTGTGCGCATCTGCCGCACAGGGCTTGTCGAAGGATTACCGCCAGGCGCGGGTGGCGCAAACCCCCGTTCCTGGATCCTGGGGCCATTCTTTGCTGCCAACATCTATGCTGGAAGCCGTCAGAAGCATATCGCTTGCATGCGCTACCTGTCGATGGAAATTGCTTTCGGACGTTGCCGCAATGTAGTGGTCTGCATTGTTGGCAATTAAAGTCTCCGGTCAGCAATGGAGCGGCTATCCCAATACGAGCTAGTACGCTATATAGCCGGCCCAACTTACCGATCAGTCTTACACTCCACTTTTCTTCAACAAAACTCATAGCCGCCCAACTCAACGATACCCCTATATCGCATTCAATTCTGGCCTAGAATGATTTCCAAGACCTACTTATACTACTGCGAGATCTTTCACGAATATATCGCTGTATCTCCTCGTTGAGGCTGGTTAAAACGTCGACAGCGTTTGTCTAAGGGGTGGACATGAGGTCTGGAGAAGTCTGGGGGATCGCCCGCCCTGATTTACGCCAAGCGGCGCTATCTACAGTGGGCCACTGGAGTCAAGCTTTTGAGTTGACTCGCGACGTCGCTTGACATTTTGACAGCACCAGCTATAGCGCTACAACACAATGGCGCAATCGGACGACGAGGATGATTACATGAACATGGTGTTTGAGGATGCGCCAAAGGGTCCCAAATATGAAACTTCGCTGCAGCGCGCCGCGCGCAAGCGAAAAGAGGTGCGTCATAGTTCTGCGAACTC
The DNA here is from genome assembly GCA_005212705.1 of Curvularia lunata. Classification (NCBI taxonomy): domain Eukaryota; kingdom Fungi; phylum Ascomycota; class Dothideomycetes; order Pleosporales; family Pleosporaceae; genus Curvularia; species Curvularia lunata. The sequence goes on along the minus strand of PELC01000024.1, from coordinate 168,661 downwards.
AGCAGCCCTAGACTAACAGGCTAATAGGGCGAAGCTAGAGCGCGACAAAAGACAAAGGCCGAGCGTGAAGAGGAAGCCGAAGCCGCCAGAGAAGCTGCCCTCGCTACGGCTCTTCCAGAGACGAACAAGGGGTTTAAGATGATGGCCAAATTTGGCTTCAAGCAAGGTGACGCCTTGGGAAAATCGCAAGATGCGCGCAAAGAGCCGATAAGAGTCAGCATCAAGGACGACAGAGGCGGGATTGGCCTCGAGTCGGAGAAGAAGCGCAAGTTCAGAGAACAGTTCGAAGAGGCAGACCGACTGGCGAAACGCGCCAAGGAGGAAGAGGGCGACTACCTCGAGGTGATGCGACAGGAGCAGAAGGAAAAGAAGGCCGAACGCGACTTGGACAACGCGCAGAGGACAGCTGAGCGGCTTGCAGATAGGGAGGCGGAGGCTGAGGGCGCCGCCGAGACGAGCGAGAAGCCGCTCAAAGACATCAACGTGCTTTGGCGAGCTCGAGCACGAAGAAGAGCGGAAGCAAAGCGCGACAAGCAGCAGCGACGAGAGCTAAACAATAGCCTCGCATTGCGATTGCCTACCCTAGCGCCAGAAGACGACGACGATGACGACTCTAAGATCGCCCAGGGCCGGGACCTGGCGCCCTTCTACACCACTCTAGAAAACGAGCTTGAAGACGAAGATCCGGAACTTGCCGAGTTTGAGGCGTTACCCGTGTCAGAGCGTCTTCAGAAGCTCTTGCTTTTCCTTCGCAATAAGTATCGTTACTGTCTTTATTGCGGATATGAGTATCCAGACGTAGACATGGAGGGCTGTCCTGGAGTAACTGAAGAGGAACACGACTGAAGAGATTGTCCCGCTTCCTGATACAACTCTCCCTACAAGGTATAAAAGTAAACGGCATCACTCACTCTGCTAGTGACGTAGTGCGATAATAGGTAGAGTATAAAGGCACTGCACAACTGTAGACATCTCCAGTGCATTACAATCTGGACAATCCCCCGTCAAGAGTCGCTGCTAGAGCGTCTGCTAAGACGTCTGCTCGCCGACTATCCAACCGTAGCGTCTAGTTCGCGCAAGTCGTACGAGATCGGCGTCTTTGAACAGCCTAGCTAACTGTACAGAGACTCCTTAGGATATGTCAGATGCTGATAAGGACGGGTTCGGAAGTCGGAGCTTCCCTGCGCCGTCTTTGTGAGGGAGTAGCAGGCGCCAAGCGGACTCACGTGACCACAGAAAACGTTCTTCACATAGTCAGCAGGAACAAACGAGACAAAACCGTGGGAATTTAGTCTTTTATTACACCATGTCTCTGCGACGTAGGGAACACAAACCATTTCTGAGTTATCCTTATATTCTGGCTTGATCTTGTGAAAAACAGGCGGTAACCCTTAGCTACTGTCCATCACCAGTAGCAAAGTTTTATTTTGCAGACTATATACAAATCTCAAATTTGTCATTACAGCACATACGGCCATAGGACTTTGAAATCTAGGATACCCGTCCGATCATCCCTATATAAGCAAAGTACCGGCGGATTAGTAGTTAGGTGGGTGACCACTAGCGAATCCCCGCTGTCGTATGTTTTTTGATTTTTGTTGCTGAGTGCGAAGGTCACGTGAAAAAACTGCACCTGTGTGAGCGACATTGATATCGGCATTTTTTTTAAGAGCTCTTGTAGGCCGACCTTCAGCAGTCTCTTTAAACATACCCAGCGCCGAAATTAATTTGGTTAACGCGCTTTGACCGTTCACCAAATCCCGTGCTCACGCGCTTCGCGACTGCCGCGCTTCCAAACTTAGCCCCTAGCCATTCTTTGTCAACATTGACAACGAGTCGCGATTTCTGCCGCTGCAACTAGACAGCATGGAGCACCAAAGATGTTATGTGTATGAACCGCCGCAAACAGAGGACCGGGCGCCCAAGCGGCAACGGACAAGCAAATTCGACCCGCAAGCGCAGCTGCCCGAGCGGCTAGCAACGTACCGAAGTCTATGGGCACAACAGGAGGAGCGCATCCAAGTAAGACAAGAGCCTCCACTACTTCCCGCCGGTTCATCTAACACCAATGCAAGAGCACACTCGAGGGCGCTGACGGTGCGACCCAAGAGAAGATTGTGCAATTCATCTCCACGGCAAGTTCATCTCCAGATGAGCCCAAGTTTGCCATACCGACGGCGCTCATTGTCGCTGGGCCGAGTATTGCATCTCATGGACCCTTTTTCGAACGTCTTGGCAGACGGGTTAGGGATGAGAACAGCGCCTATGTCGTGCTGACCTCGAGTGAATGCCCCAATCTGAAGACGCTACTGAAGAACCTCATTAAGAAAGTGACGTTGCGCGTCGAAGATGACGATGAAGAGGATGCAGATCGGCCGTCTGCTTCCAGATATGGTCCGAAGCTTCTGAATTACGACCTCGGCCATGTCCAAGAATGGCATAAGAAAACACGCGCTTCTAGAATTGTGGTTGCTCTGCAGGACAGCGAAGCATTTGATATTGGGTTACTGGTCGACACAATTGACCTCCTCCAGTGAGTAGGGACGGTCGCTTCAACGATTTTTGCTGACCATTCTAGCTCATGGCTTGATCGCCTTCCCTTTGTTCTGCTCTTCGGAATTGCGACATCAGCAGAGAGCTTCGAGGAGCGCTTATCAGGCAACTCATTACGCTATCTCGAAGGACAGAAATTTGATGTCACACAGTCAGACGAGATCATTGAGAAGCTCTTTTATGCAACAGTTGCCAGCACAGATGTTGGCCTGCATGTTGGATCCAACATTTGCCGTCGCATGCTTGATCGACAAAAGGATCACGTACAGAACACGCAAGACTTCTGTGATGGACTCAAATACGCTTACATGTCTCACTTCTATGCCAGTGTGCCAAGTGTATTCCTCAGCCGTGATCTTGGTTTCGATGATTTGACGGCAGACGCATTCGAGGCCGTGCGGAATCTGCCGTCTTTCCGGCAACGCGTAGAGAGTATGCTGGACAGAGGCCGCACGCAGGAGGTGCGGAGGATGCTCGAAGACAACGAGTACCTCTTTAGCGAAATTACTCAGCACATACAATCTGGCCAAAAAGCCATGACTACCATGAGCCACGCTACCAAGGTCATTGCAAACATACGGGAATCGTTGCAAATGTCGCCCAGCGTGCGGCTTTCGTCGCTCTGGACCCGTGCAGCAGCTGGCGAGCTGTCTGGATCGCCTCTTGTTCGCGAGACGATGTTGTCCATCAAGAAGATTCCATCAGACAAGCTGGTGCATCTGCTTGCATCACTGAGAGATCTTGTAGGCCAGTACTTCTCAGTAGACATTGCTTCTTCTGAGCAGAAGCTGGAGAGCTTGGTGCAAAACACCGATGCCCCTCTCCGTACTCAGCACGATGTCCGCAACGATAGTCTCCGCACAACTGTCGTTGCACAAAAGGTGCTGTTGAGCAAGCACAAGGCAGCGCTGTCTGAACAAGATAAGGCCTACTCGGACCTAGTGACGCAGTTTCACGACGAGCTCGAGGCATATTTCACTGCTTCATTTGGTGACCCCAAGGCGCTGTTTCTTTCCGAGATCCTGATGTACGACCTCAAGTCACCTCACGCAGAAGTCTTCCAACCCAAGCCTCGCTTCGCTGTTGAGCGTGCGCTGGCTTCTCCTCACGACTACTTGGGCTGCGAGTGCTGCAGTGGTATAGATGGTAATCCGACTGCTCTTTCGGCGACGCAGCCCGCGACTGCTATTGTGTATCAGATGTACCTTGAATCCGGTACACTGATCAACGTGAGCGATCTATGGTCGGCATTTAATGCGATTGCGGGAGATGGAGTTGAGGAGAATGAACCCAAGACCATGTAAGTTTCAATTGCGTGCAATCTCCACAAAGATGTTAACTCGTTCCTAGGGCGCTGTTTCAACGAGCGTTGGCCGAACTCAGATACTTGGGTCTGGTCAAGCCGAGCCGCAAGAAGACAGACCATGTCTCTAAGATTATGTGGAAGGGGCTATAGTCTCCATTGCTAAGTATACCTCTTCATACCTATGATACATAATTTACATGCACTTCCTGCCTTTTACCGCATCTCGCTCTTCAAGCCTTGGGCGACGGCGCCGTGTCACAAATCGTCCCACAGTTCTTGCACTTCCTCTTGTCCATATCCGCCTTGAACGCGTTAACAGCTTCTTTGATTTGCGTGCCCAGATCCGTGCAGTGAAACGTTGCTTCGTGCACCTTTTCTCCACAATTCTGGCAATACCACCGCAGTCGATCCAGACTCCCTTCCGGCCTCTTCTGCTCCAGAACAATTCCAACAGTGTCCTTGAACCTCACTGGATTATGCGGAGTATTGGGTGGCAGCAGGAACATATCGCCCTCGTGGATGTGTATGTCCTTGAACTGCTGGCCTTCTGGGAGAGATTGATCGACCACTTTGAGCAGCATGGAGCCTTTGTGTTGGTAGAACCATTCTGCCGTCTCGTTGATGTGGTAGTCGGTGCGTTCGTTGGGCCCGCCGACAATCATGACCGTCACCGAGTCGTTGTAGACGCAGTAGTTGTTGATGGGCGGTTTGAGCATGTGCGAGTTTTCGGCGACCCTGTGCGGTGATTGTTTTAGTAGTTGTTGGAGACTCAAGAGGAGTCGCAGACAGGTATTCTCACCATTTTGGAATGTTGAGTGGCGGACCAAGCAACCTTCTTGGTATTGAATGTGAAAAGTAGCGCTGTGAATGGATACAGAGTATCCTTGAGGCGGGTCGTCGCAACGCGCTTTGGATGAGCCCTGCGGCGGGTCTTAAAGCTCGTAGCGCAACCATTGTGACCACGGCACTTTGGTGCTGCACAGTATACTGCGGTCCTTCTCTTCCTATCCAAAGATGCCGTGCACTTCCCGTGAGCACTCTGTGAGGTCCAAAGGCAAGTCGAAGATGCTAAGGGTCTAGGTGTAATGGAGAGGCGCTGCACGAGTGGGGCGCTTATCGCCGCGCTGCGCCCCGCATATCGCGGGCTCGTGCATCTCATCACTGGTGCGACGCGAACGCCATACTTGTAACCCTATACGACACGTCTCGTGACAGGTCAGCACAACCTAGCTTCGGTTTCTCCCCAGCGAGCGGACCCTTTATCTTTCTCCTTCCCCCCCTCTATTCCTCCTGTTCGCTAGAATAAAACTCAGGACAGCGCCTTTTACGGATACATCTGCCGCTCGCTATGGACCACTCGCATATGGATCACGGTCATATGGACCACGGCCACATGGACCACGATATGCCTGGCATGGGTGGTAGCGGTCCCAAATGTAACATGAATGTACGGACACCACTCTCCTAATCCAACCTGTCATGACTCTGAATCTACACACTGTGTGGCTGTTTTCCCTAGTCGGTAAACACACTGCGTGGCCATTTCCCCTAGCCTGTAAACACACTGAGCGCCCGGTTGACACGAATAACTAAACAGATGCTGTTCACCTGGGACACGACGGACCTGTGCATCGTTTTCCCCTCGTGGCATATTTCAGGCACGGGGTCGCTCATTTTCTCGCTGCTCGCCGTGGTGCTGCTCACAGCCGGGTATGAGGCGGTTAGGGAGATGTCGAGGCGGTACGAGGCGTATGCGAAGGGGGTTTTGGAGGGTCCAAGAGGTGAGTCTGATATTATTTTCTTGAAGGAACGAATGCAGAGTCATATTAGGGAGTAGGGGGCGATGAGTGATGTGACTGCAGGCGTGGATGCATCTTTTCTTCGCTCCTCCTCTCTCGTCTTCCTTTTTTCTTAAGATTCTCTTCCTTGAGTTTCCAAACACTCACTGAGGCATCTACGCGCCACCAAAAGACGACGGTCAAACAAACGAATCGAGCTCATTACTTGGCCCAGGGAGAAATGGAAGTCTTGGGCGCAGCAGCGAACAGCAGATGAAGATTATCAAGGCTGTCCTATATGCCGTGCAGGTCTTTTACTCGTTCTTCATCATGTAAGTGTATTGGCTGAAGTGGTGAGGTTTGTGCTGATCAGTTGCTCAGGCTGCTCTTCATGACATACAACGGTTGGATCATGCTGGCTGTTGCGGTGGGCGCGTTTGTCGGATACCTCATGTTCAGCCAGTCCTCGTCTACCAAGTCGGTTGCATGCCATTGAGCGAGTCTTGTCCGAAGACAGCGGTGGACGATTTGCGGAGAGTTGGATGGACAAGTCGTCTTACCTGCCGTCGAGACCAGGAGCGGCGTCGAGTTGCCGGTTCGTGCAATTCCTGCAATATCCGGGCGAGGCAAATGTATGACGCCAATGATATGAGGCCGGACAATTCTGCAATACTGGCATTGGCGCGCTCTAGTAGTCGGTAGATGATTAGAGATTCTAGAATCTTATGTTGGGAATGTTAGAGCTGCATGGCTATATGATTGTCGCATAGAATGACTTGACTCGAGTCATCTGTTCACCCACCGTGGTACTCCAACCCTGGTGGATGAGTAGGCAAGGAATGTTCGTTCTTTGCTGATCGACTGTTGGCGTTAGATCTACTCATCAGATGTGACTCCGAATAACTGCCCGCCATCATCCATCTTTGCATTGCTTTTTGACGCTGTACTGCGCTCGTCGGCATGAATTGTCCCGAGGAAGCATATAGCCTATTACAGACTACTCCAATGCAGGAACACAACCCATCACAACGAGGGCGAGACGACGAAAAGTCGGTATAGAAACAAAGCCTAATTGCACGACTGTGGACTCGAGCTCTTCAGACGGCAATTTTGCCCGCTGGTTGGTCGTGTGTGCGAGCAAAAGCCGATCGGTCTTTGATGCCATCGCGCGCAGTTACCCAAAGCAGCATCGCGAGATTCGTGATAATTCAACGCCTGAATGCAACACCTTGAGGCCATTCAAGCACGCGGAGACGGGCTATATCTTGCCTGGTGTTTGAAGGGTATGAGGCTAGACATGGTTCTCACGTTGCATGTGTGCCACGCCCAAGCCTTCACATGCCAAAGACGTCGCCCACGCGTGACTTGCCCCAGGTTTCCGCCTGCAAGCCCCAGTTCCTCGGCCGGCCGTCCGCTGGGTACGCTGCACTGCGCCGGCGCAACCCACCAACCAGACGACCTGGAATTCTGTCATGCGGGCGACACGCACCGCCTTCACATGCAACAGGCACAAGTTGCCAGACGTCGGCTGGGAATAGATGACGCCAGGTTGCTTGCGATGCGTGAGGCTCGCGCTTTGGCCCTGCAAACACGCGCCGCCTGATTGGGCCCGCCCGCCGCCGACTGGGGCGAGACATGCGGGTTAGCGTCTTCTCCACTTCCGAGGCACAAGTTGCTTGCGTACAAAGCAGAAGCCGGTCCCCCAGACTTTTCCTCTTGCTCTCCAGACTCTCACTCATCTTCTGTTTTTGCCCCCTTGTTTTGATCTGCATTCCATCATCATGCCCGAGAGAGTCATTGTTGTCGGTGCTGGCTGTAAGTAACCATCGCCGCTGCTGCATCACGCCGCCCATCATGCGCATGACTGACAACACCTATAGTGTCCGGCTTGAGCGCTGCTCACACCATCTACCTTGCTGGAGGCAATGTTGTTCTCCTCGACAAGAACAGTGAGTTTGTCTTCGGTTTGTACTCTCCACGCGCGCATAGGCTGATCCGCCGCAGACTTCATGGGAGGCAACTCCACCAAGGCCACATCGGGAATCAACGGTGCTCTCACCAGGACACAGGTTGATGCCGGTATTGGCGACAGCGTCAAGCAGTTCTACGATGACACACTCAAGTCTGCGCGCGACAAGGCGCGCCCAGACCTGATCAAGGTTCTCACCTACAAGTCGGCCGCCGCCGTCGAGTGGCTGATGGACGTCTTCAACCTTGACCTGACTCTCGTTTCGCGCTTGGGGTGAGTTCTCCGGTGATAGCCGACCTAAAAAGTGCATACTGACAGATTCCACAGCGGTCACTCCCAGCCCCGAACCCACCGTGGCCACGACGCCAAGTTCCCCGGTATGGCCATCACATACGCTCTCATGCAGCGATTCGAGGAGCTCGCTGAGCAAGAGCCCGAGCGTGTCCAGCTCGTCAAGAAGGCCAAGGTCACCAAGGTCAACACCGAGGGCAACCGCGCCACTGGTGTCACATACACCTTCAACGGCGAGGAGACAACTCTCGAGGGCCCCGTTGTCCTGGCCACCGGTGGTTATGCCGCCGACTTCACAGAAGACTCTCTTCTGAAGAAGTGGAGGCCAGACACCTACGACCTCTCCACCACCAACGGCGCTCACGCCACCGGTGATGGACACAAGATGCTCATGAAGATTGGTGCCAACGGCATCGACATGGACAAGGTCCAGGTCCACCCCACTGGTCTCGTTGACCCCAAGGACCCCAAGGCCAAGACCAAGTTTTTGGCCGCTGAAGGTATGTACATGCACTATCAAACCACACGCATCACCTGCTGACATGTCCAGCTCTCCGTGGTGAGGGTGGTATCCTCCTCAACAACAAGGGCAAGCGCTTCTGCGACGACCTTGGCCACCGCGACTACGTTTCCGGCATGATGTGGGGCGAGAAGGACAAGGGCAACTGGCCCATCCGCCTCGTACTCAACTCGAAAGCATCCAACGTTCTCGACTTCCACACCAGGCACTACTCGGGCCGTGGCCTGATGAAGAAGATGTCCGGCAAGGAGCTTGCCAAGGAGATTGGCGTGAGCGAGAAGGAGCTCCAGGCCGAGTTCCAGAGCTACAACGCCATCGCCAAGGGCGAGAAGAAGGATGAGTGGAACAAGAAGTACTTCCACAACATGCCTTTTGACATCAACGACACCTTCCACGTTGCGCAGATGGAGCCTGTGCTCCACTTCACCATGGGTGGTATCGAGATCAACGACCAGGCACAATGCTTGAACTCCAACGGCGAGCCATTCGAGGGTCTGTACGTCTGCGGTGAGCTTGCTGGTGGTGTCCACGGTGCCAACCGTCTTGGTGGCTCCTCGCTCCTCGGCTGCGTTGTCTATGGTCGCGTCGCTGGAGAGTCTGCATCCAAGTACCTCTTCCAGCAGGCACTCAATAGGGCCGGTGGTGCTGCAGTATCTCGTCTCGGCCAAATCTCGCTCCACATTGACCCATCGCAGCCTGGAAAGGTCTCGGTGGAGTGGGGTAACGGCGTCAGCAGCTCCCAGACTGCCGCCAGCTCGGCAGACCCCGTTGCACAGCAGAAGCAGGTGTCCGCTGCCCCCGTTATGTCTAGCAAGGCCGACTCAAACGACCCCGGCAAGGTCTCCAAGCCCAACGCGCCCCAGAAGTTCACTATTCCTGACAAGGAGTTCACCCTCGAGGAGGTTGCCAAGCACAACAAGAAGGACGACCTGTGGATTGCCGTCAAGGGTATCGTCATGGACGTCACCAACTGGACAGACGAGCACCCAGGTGGTCCTCAGGCGCTCTTCAGCCATATGGGCAAGGATGCGTCGGAGGAGTTCGAGATGCTGCACGATGACGAGGTCATTCCCAAATATGCGCCTGAAATTGTTATTGGAAGGGTCAAGGGTCAAAAGGTCACTCTAGAGTACTAGAGTTTGCATTGTTGTCTGTACTTATAGCCTGTTGTGAAATGATATCATTTACTTGTTCATAACCGTCTTGGAAATGTTGTGCTTTGATCAGTATGCTGTAGGATGTGCATGGGTTGTGAAGACGAGCCTGCAGGGCGCCCCGATAGAGCGACCCCTCGTACCGCAAGCTGGTCCCTGGTCGCAATTTCCCCAGACCACGAATGCCACATCTCTTGCCCCTAGAACAAGTCCCCAACAAGATGACTACCAGGGTCCAGTCTCCTTCGCACACCACCCTTTGAACCCCAAAATGCTGCGCCGGTTATTTTCTTTCTTTTCCAATAGACAATGACGACATACGACGAGTATGGCGTTCCCGTTGGCGCATACTCTGAGCCAGAGAGTTTAACATACCAAGCCTGGAGACTCGCGAGGGCATTCTTCTTGTACCGGATACGACCTGCCGTGCAGGAGAGAAGAAATGCCTTGCGGAACTCGAATTTGAGTCTCCGACAGCTTTTCACACTTGCGAATGCGCTGGTCGTAGTGTGGTGGGTTGTCCTGTACTGGGGCGAGCGAGGCGTATTCAACAGCGCCGTGGAGAGCTGCCATTGGGACAAATGGGAGGACTGGGTACGGATGCAGTGCGATTGATGAATAACGTATGTCCAAAGCTAACGGCGGCATACAGGAAGCTGGTGCAAATCCCCACAGGCTCATCTTCGTCGCCGACCCGCAGCTCATCGACCCGCATACGTATCCTGGTCGCCCGTGGCCTCTGAATCCCCTAGCCTACAAATACACCGATCTTTATCTACGGAGGACATACTCGCGCTTCCAAACTATCCTGTATCCCGATACCGTCTTCTTCCTCGGCGACCTCTTTGACGGCGGCCGCGAGTGGTCGACACGCACGACGACCTCGCCTGAGGAGCAATACCGGAAATATGGAAATGACTTTTGGCAGAAGGAGTATATGCGTTTCAGCGACCTGTTCTTCAAACACTGGGGCGATGGAGGCATGGACGCGCGGCCTGGGCAAGCAGGGAGGAAGTTGATCAGCAGCTTGCCTGGCAATCACGACCTGGGCTTCGCAAAGGGAGTTCAGATTGGGGTCAGAAACCGCTTCAATGCGTACTTCGGCGACGGGAACAGAATCGACGTCATTGCAAATCACACCTTTGTCTCTATCGATAGCGTATCGCTGAGCGCGCTGGGCCAGGATTCACCGCAGCAAGTCGAACACATCTGGCGACCTACGAAAGATTTCCTTGAGGATGCGAAGAAGCGCAAGAAACGGCTTGTGCAGCGCGAACTACGTACCCAGCAGGGTCTAAGGCCATACCCGCGAATGGATCACCACGAGATCAAACTAGAAGACCTGGCAAAATCTCAGCTCCCACATGCAGACGACGACGTGACAGAGTTTCCGACAATTCTCCTCTCACACGTCCCACTCTATCGCCCACCAGGCACGCCTTGTGGCCCTCATCGTGAACATTGGCCCCCGACGCCTCCCCCGCCAGGACAGCCGCCTCTGGAACATGACGACCGCAATGCAATTGCCGTGCGCGGCGGCTACCAATACCAAAACGTGCTCAACCGCGAGATCACGGCTGACATTGCCGAGAAAGTGGGAGATATACATTATGCTTTTTCGGGCGACGACCACGATTACTGTGAGGTAGTCCACAGAGCATATGCAAGCGCTGGCGGCGGCATTAGAGAAATTACCGTCAAGAGCATCAGCTGGGCCATGGGCGTCCGTCTCCCCGGCATCGTGATGCTCAGTCTCTGGAACCCCGTCGACACGCACGGCAACCCAAAAAGCGGTGATGCAAGCAAAACCGTCCAAACAAAACTCTGCATCCTCCCCGACCAAATCGGCACGTTTATCAACTACGGCCTCCTCTTTGGCCTCACCCTGGTCTTCCTCATCCTCCGAGCCGCCCTCATCACCAGTGGTGTGCTTTCCCCCACCACGCTCGAAACAAAGGATACACCACTCCTTCCCCTGACCTCGACATCATCTCCGTCCATGTCCTCAGCCGAACATGAAAAGTCCCACGCACAATACGTGAGCAACAGTACATACGAAGCGCACTCGTCGCATTCCTCCACGTCCTCGGAACGCAGCGCCAACAACCCTTCTGTCCGCTCCACCCGCGCTCAAACAAGAAGCAATGTGCTGGAGCATGATAGAGCGAAGGCGACAGCCCATTATGCGGGTGTAAGTACGAAGACGGTGAAGCAGGGGGGTAGGGGGAAGAGAACGGGCCTAGTCCTCTTTTGGTACGAGGTTAGAAGTAGCTTAGGGAGAGTGGTACTGTGCGGTGGCTTGTGGTATGTGTGGTTAGTTTGGAGGGGATGAAGGAGAACCGAGGTAGGTGAGGGTGCTGTAGAATGATTTGAAATGCATTTTGTCTTTTTGTTTTCTGTTCATGTCTGGTGTGCTTTGCGTGGAGTTGAGAAGATAAGGTATAGAGTATAGACGAATGACGTTTGACTGTTATGTGCTGGAAATTCTCCATGTAGAACAAAAAACATCTCATTGTTCTACTCGATTATTAACTGCCGTGACGATACTATTCATTCTTTCACTCGAGACAATGGACATCTTTTCGAATCTTAGCCATCACACCACACTACCAGCATAGTGCACTTCAGTATCAGACTATGCGTCCATGATTCATCTATCTATAAGGTATTCTTCTTCTTTCTTCCTACAAAAACAACCACCCTAAATCTTAAACCCCTCAATCCACTTCCTCGCCTCCTCGACGCCCTCATCAACCTTATCAGCATTCGTACCCTGGCCAATGGCCGTCTGGGCGCCTGGCTTGCCACCGGCTTTACCACCGATGATAGGTGTGACGGCGGAAGCCCACTTGGGGCCGTCTGCGCCTGCGTTCTTAAAAGGCTGGAGGTTATGTTAGTATCTTGTATTGCTTGCTTACTGGGAGTAAAACAGGACTTACTTCGCTAACATAGCATCCATGCACGACCTTACCCTCCTCAGGGGATGCAGAAAAGAGATACAGCGAGCGATCCTTGAGTGCGCTCTTGGGCCCAGAAACAGTCTTGATGGCTTCACTGATAGCCTTGTTGACATTGCTCGACCAGTCGAGCTTCTTGACCATGAACTTGTTGGACTCGTCCTCGAAGAACTTGGTCACCTCGTCGAGAACGCGCTTGTTGTCTGCCTTTGCAGCCGCCTTTTGCTCGTCCAAGATGCTCTTCTGGATCTTGGCGAACTGCTCGCGCAGCTTGCTCTTTGAAAGGGCGGAGATGGTCAGGTTGTTGAGCTCGACGCCAATCTTCTTTGCTTCGGCTTCCTTTTGAGGTCCAAACGGCATCTTGCCCATGCTCTCGACGCGTTGCTGGAATTCGGCGGCGATACGTTGGACATTGTATGCATCTTGACCTGTGACTGCGACGATACGGCGGATGCCCTTGGCGATACCAGATTCCTCGAGGATGACAAGGTCCTTGATTTCGCCCGTCTTAAGCACGTGGGTGCCACCGCAGAACTCGACCGACACCTTCTCCCACTTCTCGTTCTTGACGTCTTTGAGGAGCTCTTCTACAGGCACACCGACCGAGACGACACGGACTGGGTCAGGGTAAGTCTCACCGAAGACGGCACGTACACCGCGGATTTCCTTTGCAGACGCAAGCGGTACGTCCATTGCGTATACCTGGGCATCGTCCTTGATATACTTGGAAGAGATGCTCTCCACCTTATCGAGCTCCGCATCCGACAACCCAGCCTTGTGTGAAAAGTCAAAACGCAGCTTCTCTGGTGCAACGAGGGATCCCTTTTGGTCGACTTCGTTGCCGAGGACCTCGCGAAGGGCGTAGTTGAGGACGTGTGTGCCGGTGTGGTTGTTGCGGATAGGATGTCTCCGTAGCTCATCAAACTCAGCAATGACCTCGCTGCCTACGCTCAGCTCTCCGTACTTGATATAGCCGGTATGCAGCACATAGCCGGCGTATACCTGCACATTCTCAATGCTAATCTCAGCCTCGCCATCAACCAACAGCTTTCCGGTATCGTACTCCTGGCCACCCTGTTCAGCGTAAAAGTTTGTACGGTCGAGCAGGACACCGAATTGCTCGCCTGCTGGCACTTCAGCAGTGCTCTTGAGGAACTTCTTGTTGTGGTATATGGCCTTGATGACGGCCGTGATGTTTTCGCGGCCGTACTTGGGAGAATCGTCCGTCTTGGGAACCTCTGGCATGTTTTCGAGCGCGCCGAGGTCGTGCACGTCAAGCTTGACAAGGAGGCCAGTGGCCTTCTTGTCGCCCTTGCTGGCTTCACGAGCCTTTTCCTGGGCCGCCTCGACCTCCTCGTCCTTGATCTTCAAGCCCCGCTCCTCGGCCATGAGCTTGGTCAGATCGACAGGGAAACCGTAGGTATCGTATAACCGCCAGACATCGTCTCCCGGCAGTTCATCCGATCCCTTTGTCTTTGCCTTTTGCGCATACTTTTCGAAAATGACTTCGCCGCGATCCAGCGACTTGGCAAAAGCCTTCTCTTCCTCGTCCAGGATCTCAATGATATCCTGCTGCTTCTTCCTGATCTCGGGGAACATGTCGCCCATCTGGTCGACCAGTGTGGGGACAATCTTGGAGAAGAAGTCGCCAATCTCGCAGGCAAAGTACTTGCGCGCATAGCGGGCGCCTCTTCGCAGCACGCGGCGTACGACGTAGCCACGGCCAACATTGTTCGGGACACCACCGTCAGCAATCGCAAAGCTCATCATTCGGACGTGGTCAGCGACGACTCGGTAGGCGGTATCAATGCCATCCGGATCCTCATCACCAAACTTGCCCCTGTACTCCCGCGCTCCGGTAATCTCCTGTATCCTCTGGAACAGCGGGGTAAAGACATCGGTGTCGTAGTTTGACTTTTTGTGCTGCAGCACCGAAACCAGTCGCTCGTATCCCATACCGGTATCGATGTGCTTGTTGGGCAGCGGCCGCAGCGATCGGTCAGGTTCGCGGTTGTACTGCATGAAGACGTTGTTCCAGATCTCAATGACCTCGGGGTCGTCCATGTTGACGAGCGAAGCCGCATTCCTGTACTGGCCGTTCTCGGGCTCCCTCAGATCATAGTGCACCTCTGAGCAAGGGCCGCATGGGCCCTGGTCGCCCATCTCCCAGAAATTGTCCTTCATGTCTCCTGGCAGAATGTGGTCCTCGGGGACACCGGCCTTGAGCCAGAGCTCCTTGGCCTCGAGGTCGGGCTCCAGCTCGGCAGTGCCCTCGAAGTAGGTGACATAGAGGCGCTTGGGGTCGATGCCGTAGACTTTTGTGAGCAGCTCCCAGGTGAAGCCAATAGCTTCCTCCTTGAAGTAGTCGCCGAAGCTCCAGTTGCCCAGCATCTCGAAGAAGGTGTGGTGGTAGCTGTCCTTGCCGACATCGTCGAGGTCATTGTGCTTGCCACCGGCGCGAATGCACTTTTGCGAGTTTGCGGCGCGCTTGAGCTGGGCAAAGTCGGACGAGGGGTCGATGGTGCCCTGGAAAATGGCCTTGTACTGGTTCATGCCCGCATTGGTGAAGAGCAGGGTGGGGTCGGAGAGGGGCACGACCGACGACGAGGGGACTGCGGCGGGCGAGGTCAATGGGCGTGGACTGGGGCATTGGGGGGCCAGGACCTACCAAACGTGTGGCCGCGCTCCTTGAAGTAGTCGAGGAATGTCTGGCGCACGCGGACAGCGCCCCATTCGTGCTTCTCGCTGGTGGGCGACATGGCGGCGGCGTGCGCGGTGGTAAGCGGGGCGGCGAGGGCGAGGGCGAGGGGGTAGGGGGTGCGGGAGAAGGACGACAGGGAGGACAGCAGCAGTCGTCGGCCTCGTTGGGAGACTCGAGCCCGTGGGTGAGTCAGAGGGGCGGCCGCTATCGTTCGTGGCAGCATTCACGAACTGTGGGTGCGTGGGTGGGCGGCGGCGGCGGGCGCCGAGCTGCAGGCAGAGCCAGCCGAGTGCGGGGCTGCGCTTGCCCTCTGTTCTCGAAGCTTCACGCAGGTGCGCCAAGGGCGGCGATAGGCTATATCAACGACCCTGACCAGACTGACGGACCAGGATCACACTCCGTATTTACATCTCACCACTGCTCATCGCCGCCCCTGATCTCGTTTTCTGCCGTCATCGCTCTCCCGTCTGCGAATCCCGAATCGAAGCGTCACAGAGGCTGCGATGCATGCATGGCGCAAGTCGTAGCGCACAGTAGCCAAGCCAGGACCGCTCCCCACGCGCAGCACCAGAATGCGCCGCACGGCAGAAAGAGGCCTGCCGACGGCTCGCTCGAGAACGAGCAGCGGCTGAGCAAGCGCTTCGACCTGCTGAATCTCGGTATGTCGTCGTGTTCCGGCGTGGCCTTGCAACGCAATGCTGACCGCATCTTCACAGTCGACAGCAATGGCACGCGCCTCTACATTCCCGTCCCAGGCTCCTCACAAGCCGCCAATGGCACTTTGATCCCATCGTCGCCTACCCAGCATGCCGTCGCTGGTGCGGACCCTCTCGCCTTCACCTCCTCATCCCGCCTCAAGCGCAACCGCAGGCCACGTGCCCAGGACGACACCATGGAAGTCGAAGACACACCGCACCGCGTCTACATTTCCGACCTAAGCGCCGAGCTCAGCGACATCGAGTCAGACGAAGAGAACCCCATTTTCCTCTCCGACATAGAAAAGCACCTGTCCAAGATACCCGCGCACGTCTTACGCGGCCCGGAGCCCACGCCTACACAGCACAACCAGATGGTGCTGTACAACGTGCCGACGAGTCTGACTGTGCCCGAGGCGCAGGACAACGTGCGCAAGGCCATTGTCGAGACGAGGCAGCGGATACGAGATAGGCAGGTCAACCCCGTCACGGAGCCTGCAAGTGTCTTTGCAAGGAGGAGTAGTAATAGTTCGACACCACCTACAACAACACCAACACCGGCTGGTACCATGCACAGTAATATACCCCCAGTCCAGGCTGCAGATGACGCAGACGCCATGGACATTGACTGATTTGACGGAATCTTTCCCTTTACAACCATATACCATGCACCATACATGTACATGTTCCTCACGAATCTTACGAATCTTTGCTTGTCAGCCAAGGCGCCAAATGAATCAATAAATAAATCCCGTTGTTATTCTTCTTCTTCTTCTTCTTCTTCTTCTTCCTCTTCTCCCCTGATAATGCTTTGTTTGTCATGCGTGAAATACTATACAATTAATTCGACGACGCCCCCTTTCCCTGCGCCATTATGTTTTTATTATACAAAATATGAGTAGGTAGAACGGGTACCTCTGCGTGATCCAGCCACACATTTTTTTTTCTTCTGCTTTTCTCTTTTTTTTTGTTTACGCTTTGCACAACATCTACCGCCTGAATCGGCCCAGCACGCCCATAATCTTGGCTTGTGCCGGCCGAGGTGGCAATTGCTGCGGTGTCTCTTGAGTCTGTTGTTGCTGGCCCTCTGATCCGCCCACAACGCCGCTCTGCTGCGGACCCGTCTGTGCTGGTGGTGGTGGTGCGGGACCGCCGTACTGGCCCATTTCCATGGCGTACACGGGCGCCTGCTGGTTGGGGTTCATCTTGGACGGGGCCGCTGGCGCGAAGTACTGAGGGGGAGCGTCCGAGTTATGGTAAACAGGCGGGGGTTCTGCCCACGCGCCGTCCTGGCGCTGTGTGTATTGCTGGCCGTTGGGCGGCATGTACGGATTCTGTGTCTGGTAGAAGGTGAAGTGGTTCTGGGGCACTTGGCCGAAGCGCCGACGTTCGGCATACGAGATGAGGAACTGTAGGAAGACGTGTCAGCAATGTGATGCGAACAAGAAGAGGCAAAGTGAGCAACGTACGCGATGGTATGCCAGCAGCGGAAGCCCCTTGCGTAACCGCCTCTTTGCATGGATGCGGCCGCCCACGAACCAGCCGAAGAAGATGATGAAGAAGAGGGCGAAGATGACCCATTTGATGATGATGCCTTTCTGTTCAGCCAGTTAGTGACGTCCAAATCCCTCGTCTGTCAAATGAAAACATACCTCAGTGTACCAAAAGCCGTTCTCGACAAAGCACTCTGTATCTCCATCTATCGTCTCGACACAGTAATATCTCTTTGACAAAACCATGGCTGCAGAAGTGTGTCTCTAACTCTGTGTCCGCCTCTTTTTCTGTGGATGTGCGCAATTCAAACAACAGCAATATCAACAACGATAATAAGAAAAACTAAATCACAAGACGGAAATCTCGAGCGAGTGTCGAATAGCTCAAAGCACGCGGGGCGGGGAAAGGATTGCAAGTAGTATACTACTTCTGTGCCGCAGTCCAACAGCTAATATGCAAGCCTGGCGGGTAGCGGACGCACCAGAGGCTGCTGCGCCACTCGTTCCTAGTTGGCGCTGACCCTCGGTCGACCGAAAAGCCGGATGCAATGTGTTGGGTCTTGTCTGGTCGCGTGTATGGGGGCCGAAGCTTTGGCAACGAGTCCTGTTTCACTCGTGTGTGGCGTGGTCGTGGTTGGTTTCAGGTGTGCAGCAAGCAGCCAGCCAAACACCTGACTTCTGGGTTGGGGGCGAGGGTGCAGGGGGTTCTTGCTGACGGCGGCAATACTGGAGACGGTTCTGAGGAAAAGGAAGAGAGGACAAGAATGAGAGCGGATGCGACGGGGAAATAGGTTGCAGTGGGCAATGAGAGGAAAAGAAAATCACGGCGGAAGAATGGACGTGTGGCTGGTGGGTGGGCTCGAGGTTGGGGAGGTCGGGATGATGAGGGCATGCAAGGGACGCGTGGATACTTTTGCGTGGGTCGACGCAACCGTGCCCTCCTTACAAGGCTGGGGCCGGGACCGCGCTAGCCCCAAAACCTTATCGCGCCGTCCACATGACCGCTTGTGGCGTACGTCAGCTCATCTTGCTGCTGATATCAGCCTCGTACTTGGTTACGTCCCCTATTGCACTACAATGGCTGTGGCGGCATTTGTTCGAATAAGACGCATCCGTGCAACAAGACCAAGGCCGAGCAGTTCAATGTTCAATCATGTTTGCTTCGGTGCGCCGATTAAGCACGCCCAACCCAACTTATTGGCCGTCCTTGGCCGTCTAACTATAAATCATATAGGCCGCCATGCCGATCCCCCCATGAACCATAGGCAAAACAAAGAAAGACAAACATGCAGTAAACGTTGTGGTATAATGCCACCAAACGCCTAAAAGTCACAGACCCAACAATGACCCCTCCACATGCAACTGTCCAGACCCCCGCCTTGTCGCAGTCCAATTCCCCATCTCGTTTCGCAATACCGCGGTGCAGTTCAGTCGACTCAACTTCCTGCACTCCATGCTGAAAAAATGCCCAAAGGCATCGACTCCGACCCCATGCTGAAGTAAGAATAGTAACAAGAAACGAAAACAAAAACGCAAAAAAGGTTACCGGTACATAAAACAGACACTAAGCAAAAATCTAATGCAGCAAGTTGCGAAGCGATGGACTTGCACTTGCTCCAGTGCTGGCGCGCTCAGTTGGTGCCGATGTAACAACTGGCGCATCTCGCATCACCGTGTCCATAGGCGTCGCTGGTCTGCCAGCTGCCGAACTGCCGTGGAGACCCGGATACTGCGCTACCGCAGGAGGTGGAGGGGCAATAAACGGGCTTTCACGTGACGCCGGATGTGCTTGATGATGAGTAGGAGAGTAGGGTATCGTCCTTGGGGATTGCAGAGCACCATTCACCAACATACCGCCGTTGTTGTGATGCAGCTGCGGAGGGCCACTGATGGGCGGTCCAGAATACGGCGGCCGGAGTCCTGCGGCAACAATCGCCGAGTGCATCGGTGGTCCCGAAAATGCCGCATATCCATTGGGCTGAGGAGGATACGGTGCATGGTAAGGAGGATTATGCCCTACGGGAGGCGCTGGCAATGGCGGTGGTACGTAACCAGTGCCGTTCGGGAGGTGGTGCGGAGGGTGGCCAGGCCCTGGTGGTACGCCACTATGCCACGACGGCAACGGAGGTGGTTGATTTGGTGGGCCGCTGGGCAGTGCCCATGGACCAGCCAACGCAGGCGGAGGCGGTGCATATTGCGGAATCTGTGCTGCCGGCAGCGGGTACTGCTGGGGCGGTTCTTTGAAGATAGACACGGACCTGGCTCGCTCCTCTTCCTCGTCGTCCGTTCCGTTCTTCTTCTTCCAGTGGCACTTTTGGCACAGATACGCACCAGGCAGCGTAACTATTCTGCTAGTGTCCAAGCGAATGTTCTTGTGCGCAGGCGAAGCAACAGCTGGCGCGTCCGACATGGGCTGATCCTCGCTACCAATGCCATTGACTATCTTGCCTTCCTCGACAAGGGGTTTCCTTTCCATATGGCCGCTCAGGTCTATCGCTCCCTTCATTTCCAGTGGCCCATCCACGACCCGGGGAACTTGTGGAGGTGCCACTTCTCCGTCAAATCTCCACCATCGCGGGCTAGCTTCAATCTTACAGCGTATACACTTGCGTTCAGACTTGTACACTGGTGGCTCGCTTGACTCTTCCTTGACCGAGATACCGGCATTCGACTGTCGTCCTCGTGCAGAAGTGGGGGTAGGAGCAGCCACTGCAGATGCCCTACGGTTAGCTGGTGCTGGCGCGGCCTGTTGCGGCGCAATGCGCGTCGACTGGTCGACCAGATTGGCCTTGCGGGCGGTGCCCGTCAGGGTAAGATCAGCTTGCTTGAACTCGCGGGCGAAAAGCTGCAGAGCAATCAGATCTGTCCCTTCCACTTCTTCGTTCATAGGATGAACAATTGTCTTGGGCGTGTGCTCCTTGCACCAGATTGCCGCAATCAAAGTGCCTGTTTCTCCATTCATAGTCACTGTGGGCACAGCGTCCCGGCGAGAGACCTTGACAGGGGTCATGTCGAAACCAAGTGTATAGCCGTGGTTGTGAGCACAGCCAACGTGGAATGTTGCGTGGCATTGCAGGCACGACGTACATGCGCCTTTGGTCGTTTTGCAAAGCTTGCAGACTGCATCGTATCGAAGTGTTGGCGCACCTATACCCTCTACCATGTCGAGGCGAGCCGCATTGCTGAACTTGATTTCAGGATGCCAAAGAGCACAGCAAACGTGAACCCAGTTGTTGTCAGCAGTGCGTTTGAGTGGCTCACGAGGAACCAGGGGTCGGCCTTTCTCCAGTTGGCGAAGGCGGTATTCTTCTTTGGCCTTGTCAACAAGCTCCTTCTCCAACCGCTCCTTTTCCCGGTCACGGTCGGTCTTTTTCTTGTGCGTGACTTTCGGTTGCTCGTAAAAGTCCTGCTCGGTATCCTTTTGTGGGCATAGGACGCATTCGTAAGTCTGACATGTGTTAGTAAATACTTCGGTGTTATGGCAATTATCACTTACGTATGAGACGCTCTCCTTCTTGTCATTCTTGCATGGATCGCAGTACCACTTGTTAGCTTGTCTGGTCTCTTCAACGCCATAGCAGGCTTTGTGGACCGTCATCCTACAAGCTGCACATTCTAGACGTGTGCCTTCTGCCGATCGGCACACAGCACAGGGCAAAGCTCGATACTTTGGAGGTGACGGCACGGGAGGAGGAGTCGGTGCTTTGACGACCGGAGCAGGCTTCTCCTTCTTTTCCTTCTTGGGAGCAGGCTCATTGACTGGGGTCGATGTTCCGCTATCTCCGTTCGTAATCGCTGCAGTCTTCTGTTTCTTTTTCGGTGGCTCTGCAGGTGGCTGTGCCGTGGCGGCCGGGAGTTCAGCATACTCAGGAGTGCCGTTCTTTGAGCTGGGGTCTGACTGTGCAGCATAGACCTCGCGCAAGAGCTCTTCGTCGATTCGCCTCTTCCAGGCCTTGCCTCCACCCTGCGCGACCTTTTTGGCAATCTCATCAACGTTTTCCCAGGTCACCGCGTATTTGCGCCACAAATTCGCGCAACGCAGACAAAGGGCAATGAGATAGCCAGTCTTGTCCTTGGAACGGCCGTCAGGTGGTACCATCTGGCCGGGGGTCACGCCTGGAGCCCTTCTCCACTGTCGCGAGTGTCGGACGGCGCAGAACTTGCATTGGAAGACACGCTTGCGTTGAATGGCCTTGGCGTTGTCAAATGCCGAATCGTCTTGGTCGTCCGCAACGTCATCCACGAGTCGAGCTTGTGCATCAGGTTCGACCTTCTTCGTCCGGCCTTTGCGACTGCTGTAAGAACCCCAGATTTCCCTTCCTTTGGGTGTCTTTTTCCACATATAGTAGTAGCGCACGGCGTCTCCGTAGAACATTGTCTTGCTGGTGTGTTGGCGGACGAGCCTGATCTCTGAACCGTATTTTGCAACGCCTTCGTTCCACTTCTTCTCTTCCTCCTTGGTAAGTTCTGGTTCTTTCAAATCTTTCCGCTTGTCAATCTTTTTGACGTGCTTCAGGGCAGCATCAGCGTCGTATTGATGCTTGGTGAAAAGGGCCAGGCACTTGTCCAGGAAATTCGTGTTGTACGGTTCCACTCCAACATGCGACTTGGCCAAGGCCCTTGCCCGATCCATATATGCCTTGACTTGCTCTTCTGTGACTGTCGGTGCATTGTCCTCTCCTCTTGTAGAGTGTACACCAAGAGGAGGCATCTTGAACATGAGCTCTGCAGTACACTTGGAATCCTTGTTTGGCAGGTCGTCACCACGGCGGACATAGCCAGGAGGCTCATCCATGACCCACTTAGGACGCTTCGCCTTCTCCGCCTTATCGGCTTCAATGGCAGCGACGGTCTCTTTAGAAAGCTTGCCTTCTTTCTTGTTACCTGCTGCCTTGACATATCTCTTCTTGATCTCTGCAGGTTTGACGTATTCGACAGGATGCCCGTGCCAAACATTAACGTTTGCTTGGTGTCGTGGGCCTAGTCGTGAACTAGCGCGCGGGTAGATCGCTCGGTCATCGTACTGCAGTGCGTCCTCCACCCGGCAGTGAATGCCGAGATACCGCATAGGCCACATTTTAGCAAGGGCTATCTCTGCCTGCGTCGCAGGATGCGTGTCGATTTGTGAATCGGGATCTGGTGTTGGCGCATTTGTGTCGGCACCGGCTTCTTCCTCTTCCTCGTCTATTATTTCTTCTTCCTCAGCATCCTCGTTCGTGGTGCCCAAGCGAGCCTCCAGTTTCTTCTCTTGAGCCCTACTGCACGGCCCACAGGCCCAAGCAAAACCGCGAGATGGCTTCTTTAACAGAGGGGGGCGAACGCAGTTCATGTGATATGTGTTATGGCACACTGCGCATTCCACCGAGTCATTCCTAACTAGGTTAGCGTCATCACGTGCACCATTGGAATCCAGACTTACGCTGCGCAATACCCAACGCAGCGCTTGCAGCTCTTGACAGCGCTCGTCAGTTCTTTGACGCGACTCGTCTCGAGACAAATATACTTCCATCGCTCATCAAGCGCCTTCTTGACCTTGTCGGGGACGTTGATGACTGACGACACAGGGATGACGTCGTACCAGCGATGAATGAAACGGTCAAAGACCTGATTGAACCAGAAACTGTCCTTGGTCTTGCGATACTCATCCAAATCGCCAATCTCGCTTCGATGCAAGATCTGGCATTTTCCTCTCAGGGATGCGAGGGGGCAGAGGTCCGAGTGCATTGTCGCGTACACCAGGCGGGTGTCATTGTTGTAACGCTGCACATCCCGTGGGCGATAGAACCAATTGACGCGCAGAGACTCAACCCTCTTCTTGGGGTCGTTGTCGACGTGGATGAATTCCATAACCCGGCAGAGATAATAGGGCTCGCCGGGCGGCTCGCACACAAGGTAGACTTGATCTGGACACCCAATTAGAATGCATTGCTCAAGCCGCAGGACATGGCTGGCGTGTCGGAGCGACCGTCAGCTGCAGCCCAGGCAAAACACGACTTACCATTAACGGACACGGTCTGGCCATCGTCTGCTTCCAGGTGACCGTCCTTGAGAATAGCGCCTGTGTTTTCAAAAGTCATCATGTTGGACTCGCGCGCGCTGTTGGCGGCTACCAAGGTGTTGGCCTGGCCGCCGCGCTTTGCCCCTGCTTGGCTTGGCGCCGGGCCACTTTGGTGACTACCATTTGCGGCATTGGCAGCAGCGTTTTTGCGCCGTTTTGTTGGGGGCTGAGGCTGCGAGGCGCTGGATTGAGCCGATGCAGCGGTGGCTGATGTGCCGGGGACAGTCAGATTCGCCGCCGTGTCCTTGGTGTTGGAAGTGGAATTACCCCACGACGCATTACCTTGGGCAGAGCCGGAGCCTTTCTTCCCACTCACACTCGAAGCATGACTGCTGTCGGGAGCCACGGAACTACGCGACGGCGGGTCAGACACGTTGCCATTTGCAGATGCAGCGGGGGCTTCGAAATCCATTTCGGCGTCTTCTGCATAATTTGGTCGCGACCGGCCTGGGCGGCCTCGCGAGCGCGTGCCATAAGATGAGGGCGCCTCGCCATTTTGCTCGGGCTCTTTGGATGATGATTTTGCTTTGGTTGGTGCAACATTGGCTGGTTCCAGTGACGGCCGCACGTCGTCCATGGCAGCAGACGCGTCGTTAGCGTCCGGTGCAGGTTGCCGCACCTCGAGAGAGGCAGCGGGCGTCGAGTTCCGGGTGGAAGAAGCCCTGCTGGTTGACTTTGAAGGCGCGGCTTCAGCTGCCGCGCCTGGCTGAAGGTGCTGGTCGTTTGGCGCGTCCTCTTCGTTGCGCGGCGATGGTGCATTGGACTGGTCCCCAGTCGTCGTCGAAGACGGAGCCTCATCTCCGTCGTTCTTCGGATCCGCCATGGCGAACGCTGGACAAGGAAACAGACTTGATACAAAAGACGGGCGGGAGCCCAGCGGAAACCCCTCTCAGATCAGGCGCGGGCTGTCGCCAGGGCTGTTGGTGAAGAAAAAGCCCGTCACGTACGGATATCAACGCAGCATAGGAAGGCCCATGGGCGCATCCACGCGAACTTGGTGGGCAGTGGGCCAGGAGCAGCTGGTGTGAAGATCCCGGAGCGATGTTCAGATGGGGCCGACGGCGAAAACAGGTCTTGTTTCGCGATCAGGCTCGAGCAAGGGCAGCGTGGGGGGGAAAGCAGTGGAGAAGGGAGCAGTGGTTGAAGGAATTGAGAGATGGCGAGGGCGGGATAGACTCGCTGTAGTATGGGTCTAACGGTGCCAAGCTAGGCCCAAGGCTACGTCCGTGGGACCTAGTTCTTCTTACGCATATCTCTCTTTGCTCATCGGTGCTGCCAGCGACAGCATCCTCGCCGCAGCGCCAACGCCTTCCCATGCCGCTGCCGTGCCCGCTCCGCTACCATGCTCGGGGGGCTGCTGATGGGCGTCTGGCCACGTCGTGGTTTTTGCACGGTTTTTTGCATGTTGATTCCGCTCCGTCAACCCACGATCTCCACTACCCCTGTCTACTATTCATGGCCAGCACCCCCCTTCGCAGGCCAACTATCTCTATAATTTGGCAGTTCCTCCGCATGTCTCAGTCATGCCGCCGGCAATGGACCAGTCTGCACGCCCGTACTTGGAGAGGCTTCTGGCTGCCTTCACCGAGCCCGCACACAACAACCCCCCATCCCGCCTCGTCCGACACGTGCGCCGCATCGCCGGATACGGCAGGCCATGTTGCAGCCAGCGCTACGTCCATGGCGTAGCGACGGCGACGAAGGGTGAAGGAGGCGATGTATGGTGGTCTAGATACTAAATGGATTTAGCGCTCGACAGGGGTCCAACGACATCTCGCAGCTTGTTCGACACCGTCTCAGATGGGCATGCCGCATCTTCCACGACTCTCAGATAACGTCACACTGGCCTGGACAGGTCGTTGCTGCGTCGTCTGGCTGCTCACGCAGAGGCGCAAATCATAGCGCGCCGCCCTCGTTGATTGTTATTCCTTCCGCGGCCCTAGCCTGCTAGGCCTGTTCGCGTATGACTCTCTTACACACATCCACCGCCTCGGGCCACATCAGCCCGGTCTCAGACGGCCCGACCATGATCATCTCCAACCTTTGTTGGGTTGAGGGGCAGGCGTTGGCAACGCTCGTGGTGGTCGTGTCGCACGTTTGTCTGCGAAGCGGTGATGCAGCCGTTCGGTACGCGGGATTACCCAGCGGCATCACTAGGTAGACAGGGCCCTAGTCGGCCCCCTTCGAAACACCAGCCGCATGCCAGCGAATCTTCAACAGCGTCACACAGCTCGCCTCTTATTCGCCGGCTCGACCTGGCTGCACCCAGATCTTTGCCGATGTTCGCTGTGTCCGCTGGCGCACATCCGCTCACCATACCGACTGGAGCAAGGGTGTGCTAGCTTGCCGTGGGCCTGTGCCGATTTTTACCTCGAGCCTTCAGAGTAGTGCACACAAACTGATGTCGACGCCTCGCGTCCCTAAAACTGCGTGGTGCCTTGAGCCATCTCTGAACGTCTTGTCCAAGGCCAATGTGATGTCTGTCACTAAAATTTAACACAGCTTTTGATTGAAGTGCCTCGGTTCTGTTCGGAAACACGCACGATCGGCATTACAAGGGTGATCCCATCACCATGCGCACCTTGAAATGCTGGCAGCGCTCACCACAGAGACAACATGGAGAGTTTGTTGGCACATGTAAGCAACATTTTTGCTGGGCGGTACAAGCCATGTGCAGCCAGAGACAGTGCCCTTGTCCGAGACAGGAGCAGAAAGAACTCTCGCGACTGTACTGGGAAACTCTGATTGGGCCAAATCCGTACTCCGACTGTGACGCCCATGGGCTCAGGGTTAGGGGTCGGCTTTGTGACCCAAGGAAGCTCATTTAAAGTGCAAGGCAAAAGCCAAGATACGACGGACAACCATAGAGGCCAATGCTTTCTCCCAGAATCGGCATGTTTTGAGCAGTCATTTCGACGCATCGCATTTCGGGTATAAGGAGGTTAAAAGAGAAGTGTGGGATGGGGGAGAAGTGGCAAATGTGCCCCGGACTACCGCCATAACAAGCATGCCTTCAGGGGCACAGCAAGCCGACAGCAAAGAATGGCGAGTCCCAGCTCCTGGAAAAGGAATGGTTTGACATCACACATGTATGAGAAAGAATAAGCAGGTGGCGACAAGATTCAAGGAACGGAAAACGCTCCGGTGGCCTCGGTGAAGCCAACGAGGGTCGCGACAGGGCTCTTCAACCAGTTGGGCTTTTGCTAGACATTGACTATCTGCTCAGCCACGGCGCGCACTCGTTTCTGGTTACGACATCCAGGCCTTACATAGTTCTATCCACCCTAAACGCAGGTATCGCACTCTGTGTTGACAAAATGCAGCATATGACAACAGCCTTTCTCTC
Organism: Curvularia lunata; assembly: GCA_005212705.1. Lineage (NCBI taxonomy): Eukaryota > Fungi > Ascomycota > Dothideomycetes > Pleosporales > Pleosporaceae > Curvularia > Curvularia lunata. Next base: position 141,840 of record PELC01000024.1, on the reverse strand, counting down.
CCAAGGCCGGGCTGGGACAGGAGTTTTTGGCATTTGCACGCATGACCCAGTCTGCCCAATAGCCTGCTCTCTACCGGAGTGGGACCGCCACACAGGACGCGAACAAGGCCATCTCCACAATCCCATACGATCCTGACATCAGGTGACTGTGAACGATTTCATCGCGCAGAGACGACAAAGTAGGCCCCTATCCTCGTCCATCGATGGTGCTTGATGTACAATGGCCATTCATTCCTGTCGAGATGAATGGGCGACGGTCACGGTCTGGATGAGGACCTCTGATGACATGTGCGTGGGCGTCCCGAGATGATGCCGGGGCTGACCTGCATTGAGGCACGAGCCATCATTACCAGCGCTAGTGGCCCCGGCGTGGATCCCGGTAGGTGTACACGCGACGACCCGATTTCACCCAATTCCAAACAATTTACGCAGTGCAAGTATGGAGAAGAACATTATGATTCAACTATCCAAAATCTCTAACACAATCCACCAATCAATAACCAACCCGACTACTCAAAGTAGCACCCCAACTGACTGCACAACTGACGAACAAGGAGGCATTGCTGACATTAGATTCCATCTTAGCGATCGCTTTGGTCGTCCATGCACTCGTAGGGTATCTGACAAAGACAAACACAGTGCTTGGCCCCATTTACAAAGCGAAAACAGCGAGGAGACCAGCAAGACCAGCGCCAAAGTATTGGACAGAGGTCTTGTCAGCTGCGCCAGCTGCGGCAGTAGACGAAGGGCTTCCAGTAGATCCGGAAGCAGTGCCAGAGGAGGCAGCAGATCCAGAGGCAGATCCTAACACGCAATTAGCAAACCGTGGTCAAGGGCAGGATACTGAAATTATCGCAAACATACCACTGGTACCGGTAGGGCGGACAGTGTTGGCAGCAGCGCCAGAGCTGCCGGCAGCAGTGCCGCTTGGAGCAGCGGCGCCAGCACCAGCACCACCGTCTTGGAAGGCGGTCTGGCTGCTGGGGAAGAGGCTGTTGATGCAGGCGTCGACACACTTGGAGAAGGCCTCGGTGGCGGCAGGAGATCCATCACCCTGGTCGCACTTGGCGGCGCACTCGTTGGTGGCGATGGCCTGCGAGGCGTTGGGGCGGGCGTTACCCAAGCACTTGGCCTGGCAATTGACGTCGCCAGCATCGCAGTTCAAGGCGCACTGGACGGCAGAGGTGAGTCCAGTTGGCATGGGACCGGAGGACGTGACACTGCTGGTGATGTCCTGGGCGAGGGCGCCGGCGGCGAAAAGGAGGACGGTAGAGTACTTCATGGTGTCGTTGGGTTGGGCGTGGCGTGAATTAGTATGAATAAGTAGTGATTAGCGAGCGTGTCAAGGTGGGATGCCGGAGCAAAAGGATACTGCCAAAAAGAAACGAGTGTGGGCGTGTGCAACGAGAATCTGGGGGAGCAGGCCTAGCTTTTATTGTGCCTGAGCGAACCCAGTTTATTACATAGGGGCACGGCGAGTCACGTCGTGGCAGCACTTTTATTAGCCCCTGCTATGCCCAGCTGGGTAACGCTCATCGGCCCGACACCACGATGCGAATGCACGTCGGTTGAGCCTTACAGGTGGGAAAGCGCGGCCGTTGCAGGGGTCGGCGCTGCCTTTCCTCATTGACCCTCGCCAAACGCGCTAGAGCCCAACGCGTCGCGACTTTGACTTTGCCGCCACGACCAGAACCTGGCTGCCTGGGCCATCCTCCACGATGGACGACAGCGACGACTACGGCGACGAGTTTGATGACACCGAGTTCCTGAATGCCGCCACCCAGGCGGAGAAAGAAAATACTCCTGCATTTCCGCCTTCACCACCGCCGGCCAAGCGGCTGAGGGTTGGCACTACTACCAAGACCACTACCGCCAGGCGGACAGCGCCCGTTTCACGCAGTGCCAAAACCAGTGGCCGCAAGGGCCCTTTTGTCTCGTCTGATGAGGATGAGGAAGACGACACTCATCACGCATGGTCCGACTCCGGCAGCGACATTCCGTCGCCCCCTCAAAAGAATGCGCCTCCAAGCCGTAGAAAGAAAGCACGGTCGACGTCATGCCAGTCTGGTGTTTCCGAAACCGAGTATGTGTCGCCTGCAAAGGATTCGCGGGCCAATAAGCTCCAGGAACGCATCCATATTCCAACTACCAACCTGAAGATGGACGATGTCTTCTTCACACAGCCACCCCAGGAACACTCGCCGCCCTGGAAACCCAGAGGAGCAATATGGGCAAAGCCGCCCACCACCATAGGCGTACATAAACCATCCGAGCCAGCCAAACGGACTGGCCCAGATAGGACCAAGACAATGCCCCTACAAGGCAGACAGTCGATTTCAACTAGGCCAGCACCGCAAGCACCATCCTCTCCTGGGATGCCGGACTCGCCCATTGACATTGACGAATCTCCTCCTCGCTTGCCAGTTTCAGTCGCACCTGGAAGAGGTACCGTGATTGCTGAGTATGATTTCACCCAGGATCTGGCCGATCTGCCGTCGGACGCTTTCGCTTCTTCATCCTCGTCTCCACAGAAGCAAGATGAAACAGAAACGGCCAGTGCTCGCAAGCGCATTGTAGCGCCTCAGACCGGCCTACGACAGACGACCCTCTTTGGAGGCGTTGGCGCCAGCAATGATATCGCGCGATCTCAGGCCAATAAACGCTACAACTTTGTCGCTGACCAGAAGGCAGAGCCGCCTACTCATCACAAACTAGACCCGGAAGCGATCAAAACATGGGTCTATCCAACAAACCTGGGTACGATTCGAGACTACCAGTTCAATATTGTCCAAAGAGGCCTTTTCCATAACCTGTTAGTCGCTCTCCCCACTGGTCTGGGTAAAACATTCATTGCAGCGACCATCATTCTCAACTGGTTCCGATGGACTGTCGAATCTCAGATTGTCTTTGTAGCTCCTACCAAACCACTGGTAGCTCAGCAGGTCGATGCCTGTTTCAAAATCGCGGGTATACCCCGCTCATACACTACGATGCTTACAGGCGGAGTTGCGACAGGCCTAAGAGCTGAAGAGTGGAAGAAAAAGAGAGTCTTCTTCATGACACCACAGACGCTGTTGAACGACTTGAAGGCCGGGTACGCGGACCCCAAAAAGATTGTCTTGCTGGTCGTTGACGAAGCTCATCGGGCGACTGGTGCATATGCATATGTCGAAGTCGTTACCTTTCTCCGACGATTCAACAACAGTTTTCGAGTCTTGGCACTAACAGCTACGCCTGGTGCCGATGTCGAGTCAGTGCAGAAGGTCATTGACGGCCTCGACATATCCAAGGTAGAGATCCGAACAGAAAACTCCATGGACATATGCAGCTACGTCCACCAGCGTAAGATTGACAAGCAGGTTTTTCAGAATACGGACGAAATGGAAATGTGCATGGAGCTCTACAGTGAAGCTCTACAGCCTTTGGTAAACACGCTTGCTGGTCTGAATGCATATTGGAGCAAGGATCCTCGCGATCTAACGCCATATGGCTGCCAGCAAGCCAAGAAGAAATGGTTTCAAGAAAGCGGACACAATGCGAATCGCGGTCTCCAAAGCACCGTCCACACCATTTTCGCCATCCTATCTTCCATCTCGCATGGAATGGAGTTACTAAAGTACCACGGCGTAGGACCTTTCTACATCAAGATGAAAGAATTTCAGGACGAGAGCGCCAAGACAAAGTCAAAGTACAAGAAGCAGATTCTGGACAGCGAATCTTGGAAGAAGCTCATGGTACGCCTTCAAGCGTGGATAGCAGATGAGAACTTTGTTGGTCATCCGAAACTAGAGTATCTCCAGCAAGTGATCTTGGACCATTTTGTAAATGCAGAAGGCGATGGCCCAACAGGGTCACAAACAAGAATCATGGTATTTGCGCATTTCCGTGACAGCGCGGAAGAAATCGCGCGCATCCTGAAGAGACACGAGCCAATGATCCGTCCGCGCATCTTTGTTGGCCAAGCGCACGGAAAGAACTCTGAAGGCATGACCCAGAAAGACCAACTGGCAGCCATTGAAAGATTCAAGAATGGCGAATTCAACACACTCATTGCAACCTCTATCGGTGAAGAGGGTCTGGACATTGGTGAAGTAGATCTCATCATTTGCTACGACTCGAAAGCATCACCCATCCGTATGTTACAGCGAATGGGTCGTACGGGACGAAAGCGCGAAGGAAGAATTGTCATGCTTCAAATGCAAGGCAAAGAGGAGAACGACGCGAACAAGGCAAACGACAGTTACCTCAGGATGCAGGAACTTATTGCTTCCGGCAGTCATTTCAACTTCCATGATGACATATCTCGCAGAATCCTGCCGGCAGACGTCAAGCCTGTTGTCGACCGGCGGGTGGTAGAGATACCAATCGAGAATTCGCAGCAAGACTGGCTTCCAGAGCCGAAGAAGGGACGGCGTGTCAAAAAACCCGAGAAGAAATTCCACATGCCCGACGGCGTCATCACCGGCTTCGTCACTGCAGGCCGTATGGATGAGGAAATCGTACCAAAAGGTCGCGGAAAGAAAGCGCCTGTACCTAGTTATCCAAGCGAGGAGCCTTTCGCAATACCTTCATTAGAGTCGGTCCTTCTAAACGATGAAGCAACTCAGGATCTTGAAAAAAGATATCAGACAGTATTCGATGACGACGAGGCTCCTATGGTTGACACGCTTGATCTGGGAAAATTCCCAGAGCGACAGCGGATTCTCCCCTACTCAACTCGCCGGGTTGGCCCCGGCCGTGCTACGCGGGCGTTCGCCACGATGATGCAGCGCATGCATGACATGGACGAGGATCGTATCGATAATTTCAAGCTCAATATGCACTTCTCTGACTGCGAATCAGATATTGGGGACAACCTTGTTGTTCCCAATACAGAGGCTGCCCCTGTCATTGATGAAGACATGTGGGAAGATGATCACCCTGCATCCCAAGGCCTGAAAGCAAAAGCAAAGCCTGCCCCAAAACCGAAGGCAAGTGCGCCAGCAAAACCTAAAGAGAAAGCGATGCCACCCCCGAAAGAGAAACCCATTTCAAAACCAAAGGAGATTGCAATCCCCAAGACTCCAAAAACCCCAGCGCCACATAGTCGGCCACGGAAAGCCAGTGATGTCATACAAACGCCCGTCGATCAGTCCATAACAGATGATGAGACTCCAAGAACAAATACGCCTAACTGGCGTGTCTCTGCACTTGCTCAAGAGGGTAATGAGTCTTCTCCCCCGCCAACAGATCCTCGGTTTCGCATTGCATCTCAAGCCGATACGATTGGGTCTGACGACACGCTGGGCACGGATGAGCCCCAAGACACACAAGCGTATCTGTTAGACTCCGAGCTTGCCAGCTTCATTGTCGAAGGGGACGAAGAAGAGATAGCCCCAACTTCCAGTCTACCGAGTCTTGACATGTCTGGCCTTGGGGCGGGAACACAAGCAGTTGTGAAAGCTGCTCGGCCCAAGAAGTCTCCCAGACGAGAGAAGATCTTTACAAGTGATCCGACGGACGACGATGCGGTTGTCAGTAGCGATAGCGACGACAACTCACCGCTCGCTAAGCCTGTGGCGGGTGTAAGCAGGAAGCCGTTGGTGGTTGTAGATTCAGATTCTGAAATGGAAGATGATGAGCCAGTCTTTCCCAGGAAAAGGGCCAGAAGGGTTGTTGACGATGATACAGATGATGAATGAGAGTATACTCTGACAGGCACTTGTTGGCCTGTGACTAGAATCAACATATACGAAGCTCATGTAAAATACCCATTTCGCACTTGATCGAGACTACTAATGTTAATCATGCCTCGATACTTTTGAAAAGGCCTAATTATACTGCTTCCAATACTCTGGTTCGAAGCCCTCCATGTTCTGTGTAAAAGATTCGCCAGCTTTGACCCAGCCTTTGATGCCACCGGTCAATGTTAACGATGCAATTTGGTCGTCGCCTTTTTCTGCAATGTAATCTGCAAACCAGCCCGAGCACCTGGGACCTCTCCCGTTGGATGACCCTAGCGCATCTTAGCCAATGTCGTCCGTAAATGCATATGCAGCCGTATTTCAACAAGATAGGCTTCCAAGTGGTATGCGTCTCACGCCACGCGCGCACAACATTTGATGACATTACCAACGCCTCCTTCTGCACAAGCATCATGTTGAGGTGAAAAAACCATAAACTCACCGCAGTAAAAAGCAACCCTCTTGACGCCGGCGCGTCGGCACAGGTCATACAAGACGCCCCTATTCATGTAAAACGAATGCGCAGGCAAGTTGATGCTTCCGCGAATGGTGCCACCCTCATAGTCGGTGCGTCGCACGTCCACGAGCAGCAACTCAGGGGAGGACAGGTCTGACAGAACTTCCTCGCGTGATATCGAGGGCGCAGTAATCCGTGGCGCGGGGAAGGCATCGGTCCAACTACCAGGTGGTTGCTTGGGCTCGGCCATGACTTGAGACGATGAGTAGGTTGAGAATCTGCCAACAGCGTAGAAAAGTCTGCTATCTCTTCCTTGTTCCTATTGTTTTTTCCTGTTTAGCTGCCTGGTATTTGCTGGGTTTCATTCCATCCTGCACGAAGAGTGGCCCATCAACCGTCAGCCTTTTGCCCCTCCAGCCCTGCACCAGGGTCCATCAGGATCCACCGCCACACGTCTGGTAATGGCCACATTGCTACAAGCTCGGGGATCCACGCAGTGGCCCCATCAACGTGTGATTTGAAACCAAGAGCCCGGCTGCGCATTTAATATATTAGTATACTCGCTCCTTCTGTACTTCGCTTCCGGCCTTTTGTGCTTACGGACTAGAGTCAGGCGTCTCATCAAAGATTAATCTGCTTTCAGTTTGCATTTCCCAATCAGAGTAAAACTCGCACCGCCACAGCTAGGATCATCGCTCGAGTAATCACTGCGTTTGATACCTACACGCTGGCCTCTTCGCATTCCCCACACGTTTCTCTCGGCTGGTAATTTCCCGAGCGGCCTCATATACTCGGGATACACGCAATTGTAAGAATCTAATCTCACACGTCACCAAGACGCCTGTTGCAAACGTTTGCTGATCGGAGGACTAGTACTACAGACGGAACTGTACCACCATGCGCTCCGCAGCGCATGTGTTCTACCTGACAGTCTTTGCGCTGCTAGGTAGCTCGCGCGCTACAGGCCATGCCGCGCCTTCAAAAGCGGGTAGTCCTCCTCCAAACGTTTGCGACGTAAGCAATCATTCTTCATGTGGCCCCAGTCCAGTCGAGGACCCGAGTGCTAAACCTATATACCAGATATCGCCTGGAGCGATAGTATCAGACGCATGCGCAAGCTACAGTACACTCGAGCAACTCAACGATGCCATACATCCCTACCTCAATTCCATTACACAGAACACCGACTTCTTCTCACATTACCGGTTGAGCCTATACAGCAAGAAATGCCCATTCTGGGACGACGAGAATGGAATGTGTGGAAACGTGGCGTGCGCGGTGAATACGTTGGAGAATGAGGAGGACATACCGCTCGTCTGGCGCGCAAAGGAGCTGGGCAAGCTCGAGGGGCCGACGGCGCAGCATCCGGGAAAGAAGCAGCAAATGGAGAAGCCGAAGCGACCGTTACAAGGAGAACTGGGTGAGGACGTAGATGAGAGCTGTGTGGTGGAATACGACGACGAATGCGACGAGCGCGACTACTGCATACCAGAGGACGAGTCGGCGACCGCAAAGGGTGATTATGTGTCGCTGGTTGACAACCCAGAACGCTTTACCGGATACGCCGGTGTAGGAGCTCAACAGGTCTGGGAGGCTATATACCGCGAAAACTGCTTCAGCAAGCCCCCTAAAGATTCGCCTGCGACAGGCGGTTCGTCTCCGCCTAACTCGCCCTTTGGCGGCTTCGGGAACCAGCAACAGTTGCAAGCAGCCAACCAGCTCCGCAACGTCATGCAAGAGCAGGGTCAAAAGCAGAAATTCCAGTCTGCTATTGCCCAGGGCTCTGTTGTGAAAAGCCTCGATCCCGTGGAATTCGACAATACATGTCTGGAAAAGCGCGTCTTCCATCGTGTCATCTCGGGCATGCACGCGTCGATATCTACGCATTTGTGCTGGGATTATCTGAATCAGACAACAGGCCAGTGGGGACCCAACCTGGCTTGCTACGAAGAGCGCCTCCACAGGCACCCGGAGCGTATCTCCAACATTTATTTCAACTACGCGCTGGTTATGCGCGCAGTAGGCAAGATCAAGCGACACATCTCTGACTACTCTTTCTGTTCCGAAGACCCAGAGCAAGACCTCCGCACCAAGAACTCTGTCCTCCGCCTCGCATCCGCAATCCCCTCCGGTCCCGAAATCTTTGACGAAACCGTCATGTTCCAAGATCCAGATACCGTGGCTTTGAAAGAAGATTTCCGTAACCGCTTCAGGAACGTAAGCCGCATCATGGATTGTGTCGGCTGCGACAAGTGCCGTCTCTGGGGCAAGCTGCAGACGAATGGCTACGGAACAGCGCTCAAAGTACTCTTTGAATTCGATGAGCACGACTCCTCAAAGGACCCGCCACTCCGCCGCACCGAACTCGTTGCCCTCATCAACACCCTGAACCGCCTCTCGCACTCCCTCTCCGCAATCAAAGAGTTCCGCCGCATGATTAGCGAGCGTGAAGGCGTTGCGCCCGCACTCCCCGAAGCCAATGAAGGCGCTCGCAAGGTGAAACTCGCCCTTGAAGAAACCGAGGAAGAGAAACCCATCAACGTACTTACAGGCGACGACGATATTCCATCCTTCGAGCGCAACTGGGATACGCAGAATATGTCTGTCTGGGACGAAGTCAAGGCAGAATTTAACCTTGTTAAGAGGACCATTTACTTTGTGCTGTACCAGTGGACGCAGGTTCCATCGAGATTGTAAGTTTACCTCCTGGGTTACCTACGTTTCCCTCTCTCTCTCTCTCTTTTCTCTGATGAGGTTGATGATGTGCTAACGGGAGATAACTGTAGTACGAAGATTTTCATCCTCGAGATGCGACGAGTGTATAATTGGTGGATGGGATTTGTGCCAGGCCCGAGGAGCTGGGAGATCCGTATCCCGAGGCGGGATGAACTTTGATCGGTCCTTCTCCGACTATTTCGCATTTTTTTTGTTTAGAGAAACAACTTTATTCGACGAAAGTGAGCATGTCATTGTTGGAGCACGAAGGTTTTTGCATCGCTTTGGGCGTTTGAGGGTGGGGAGAGTAAAGGATACAGATATGGTTTTTTAGGCATTTGGCATCGGAGTTGACTTGTTGTTTTGATGGGTGTGGTATACACAGTGTACTTTTTCACGATATGAATGATTCCATCGCATGATTGACCGGCCGTCTGTCTTTCTTTCTCGCGTTCTTTCCACCCTGTTGGAAATGTCTATGTCGCCAACATATCCCTTGTTCTCTTTATCAGGACCTGGGGGTTATCTTTTCCCCCCAGTCTCCTTCATCTTAGCCCAGGCCAGGCCAGTCAGCCCAGACACCGTTCCTTTGTCTGCAAAAGCCAACCGCCGCCGTCTTTTCTTGCCCTACGTCATTAGGCCCGCTTGCGCTTCTCTCTTATCGCTCTCGGCTGACTTGCACGCGGAGGACTTGGCTTTCTCAGCCTACCTCATCTATTTTCTCCACGGAAAAAGTCCATACGTACGTATGAAGCTGAAAAACCGTCACAGCGTCATAGAAATGCTCGGCAGCAGTGGACTTGACCCCACATATGAAAATCCCCGGCACTTACTATAATATACATATCTGTCCTTTTTGGGCGGGGAAAGGGTTCTCGGTCTTGGTCTCACGGACACAGACATGGTGTCTCTTTCTTGACCTACGTCCGCAGCGATCCTATTCGCAGCACCTCAATGACAAGCTTTTCTCCAAGGAAGGACAAGACATGCGCCTGTTTTCAATGGGTTTCCGTTTGAGGAAAGTTTTTGGGTCCCATACCCTGGTTGCATGGCGTGAATGTGAAGGGCCGCGGGGGGTTCGTGCTCAATTTACCCTGAGGGGTGTGAGTGAGACGGTAGGATGGTCAGTAGAGAAGAAACCAAGCTGGAGTGGGGGTTTCAGCAAAAGAGGGGGTTTCATAATGTCGCACTGGACGGAAAAAGAGGGGGAGAGGCTGGGATGGGAAAGTAGCGCGGGGTGCGGAGCTTTTTCTTCTGTGGATGTGGACGTGTTTGGGTTCAAAGTGAGGAGTAAGTGATAATAGCATGGCTAAAAAGAGGGGGTGAATGTAGGGACTTGTTCCGAGGTGAGGAGAACAAATACGCCTGTTTTCAACAGTATGCAAGTGAGTTGCTGGATGCGGTAGGTTGGGGCTGGCCTCGGAGCCGCAGATTAGAGTCCCGGTGCGTATGTGGCGCTGTCGGCTTGGATGACTTATCTTGTCCATAATGGATTGAGATTGTGTGCTTGGGATGAGGAGAGGAGAGGGGGCAGGTGGAGCGGGAACAGTGGGGAGGGGGGTAAGAGAGGGGGTGGCCATGTTGGAAAGAGGAGAAGCTACACGCCTATTTTCAATGCCTACTCAATATGGTATACCAAGCTTGCTTCCTATTTTCTGTACCTACTGTTCATGGTAAATGGGTGAAAGCTTGGTATCGAATAGTTTTTTTTGTTCCACTCAATGCTGCGTCATGGCTAGGGGACCGGCGCTGACGGACTCCGTGCTCGCTGCTTATGCGGCCAGCTAAAGTTTCCAGCACGCACTGTGCCTCTTTGCTTTTGGCATACCTGGCAAACTTAACGCAGGGTTGGGCCAGGCGGGAAACATGCAAGATAAAGCGAAGGAATACGCCTACTTTTCATGGCTACCCTTCTGGGTAAGCCAAGGTGCACACTGGGCCTTTCTTTTTGGGATGTCGTGAACGTGTATCGCTGAATGAGACAGGGCTGTTGCGAGACTTGTTTGATGCCTATACTCTGCAAATGGAGATAGTTTGTGGCGTTATGCATTGATGTTTTGCATGCGACTCAGTGTCTCATCAGTTTGTGCCTTATCGGCGCCTTTGGATATCCTACAGTAATAACGTTATGCGAGTCGGGTGGCAGCAAGTCATGTTTGTCGTCCAACAGCTACGTCGCGCAGTCCATGTCGTAATGCAGCGAAAAAGCAATATGATCTTCAAAACATGGGTGCTGATCGTCACAGGCTCCGCTTTGCATGACTACGCAGAAAAGAGGCTCTGTACGCCTATTTTCGACACCTGCCCGACGTAGTAAAACAAAACTGAAAATCTCTGGCACGCTTTTTCTGGGTTCACAAAAGCCAAGTCCGACAAGCCATGAGTCCTCTTTTCGACACCTACTCTTTTGGGTAGAAACACCACGGAGTCGATGATAGTCGGAGATTTTTTTTCCTCGTATCTAATACCGTGCAGTATCTACTGCGCGGCACGTAATTAATCTTTTGAAGAGGTACACAGAGCACCAGGCGGAAGAAAAGCATCCACCACGGGCTTATTTTACTGTGCTGCCTACGGAAAAGAGTTCATAATCTCGTACAAGGGTGCAGGAACAAACTTTGGTTCCGTCTTCGTGTCAGCAAAACGATAGACAAGCTTTCTTACCAAGCCAGTGTCCTATATTCAACAGGTTGCTAGAAGGGGCAATTTCCAAGAGGCCAAGATGCGCGCCTGGAATCGACAGTTACTCATTGTAGAAAAAAAGATTTGCCGTGCCCCAGCATCCGTGCTGGCTTGTCGCGACGGACCGTGTCTCAGCGTCGTTCGTTGGTGTTTGTGCAAATGCCGAGCGTCTTGGGGCGTACCAAAAAGACCGACTTGGTATTTCCGCGGTATGTCCGAAGACTGGGCGTGTGGAGAGACTTAATATAACCATTTCACGCCTGTTTTCAACGGTTGCTGTATGGGGTAAGGAAAAGGGCTTGGGGTGGGAGCAAGACGATCTGCGATGTATCCAGGGTGGCTTGGTGACGTAGTGTAACGGCGCGGTGTGTGTGGGCATGGTCAGAAGGGTAGCAATGACGCAGTTGGGATCCTTATGTATGGCGTCACGAGCGTGGTTGCATGCTGCCGAGCTAGACTGGAACTAATGCCATTCGATTATACCATAAACCTCGCACGCAGTCTGTTCTGCCTGCTTGCAACTGCCTCCGCCTTGCCCATTCATTGCATCCGATGCCACATCTACCTGCAAAAGGCACACCTTGCAGGAAAAGAAGCACATCTATTTGCCAGGAGTATACCGCGCGTTCCCTCTGCCGTCGTTGAAGTATCTCGAGCCCTTGTGCTACATTAGTACACGTCTACACCGCCCTTCCTCTGCGACTCACATCTGAGTTGCTGTAGTAGTATGAACCATCTCGGTTAGAGTAGTGGTAAGGATTGGAATTCGCGTCACTAGGCCTAGATTCGCGAGTGCACCAATGGTTTCCCTGGACAGATGATTAGCACGATGCTGGATATTCCAACTAATCCAGGAGCTTGCCTCGTTGTTGGTGCCGTGGTTTGTTACCACAGAGCTGGTCCTGCCAGAGGAGCCGGAGCCGGAGCCGGAACCGGAGCTTGAAGATGTGTTCTGCGACGACATGATGTCTTCTAGATCCTTGTCCTTCGAGAATCTCTTCGCAGGTCTTGAATGTTGAGCTTGAGCAGAAAATGTACAGGGAAGGGTATGAAGAGAGCTACTATGTACAGTCTACCCCGCAGTATATACACGGGTCCAGCTTGCTACATACGGTTCCGGAGCTTCCACAATAGAGCTAAGTTTGTCAGATCCAAGCGTGAGATTTGCTTCATCGGTTGCTACTGCTTCAAACCATGAGACTGGAAAGAGGTTGGACTAGGCCTAATTCGTCACCGCCTGATCTGTCGGAATATTGTTCTTATGTACGAACACAAAGATGGAGTCGCTGGAATGTGCAGGCGCTTGATGGATGGAAACTCGGGTATCCGTGTGCTTGTTCGAATGACGGAAATGAAACCGGGGGTCCGTGGCATATTCATCTTGGCTCCATTGAACCATGGAGTCCAGCCAATCCAGATTTATGGAGACCTAGACTGATGGAGAATAGGAATAGGAAGCTGGAAAAAAGGAGGAGAGACACATGAAAGGCAAAGAGGGGGCGCGGGCAAAGAGGAAGAGAGTGCCAGAGACGACAAGTACCGCCCAGGTTGGCACTGTTGGGAGATTGCATGCTATGATTACGGGAAGAAGTGGATGGTAATGTAGGCTGGATTGTAGACCTGGCAGATATGTGTAGTCAATTTGAAGGACCTGGAGTGCGTGGGTCTCAGGAAGTAGACGTAAATGAGCTGGTGCGTTGAGAACCTTGTTCACAAACCCATATACACACTGTACTGAAGCTATCCAGCCGACGGATTTTCCATAAGCCTAGTAACCAGCACTGTATGAAGCCTGAGGACAGGAAGAAAAGGCTAGGTAAAGTGAAGTTGAGGATCGCATGAACCTATGTGCAGTTTTATGTACCTCGCATGCTGGATCCGCGGCACCAGAGGTATGTATCAATCATCCGCCTTCCTCCGTATCATGCTTTTCGATCAGAGATACCCATGATTTGGTGTACTTATCCTCCACAAAAAAAAGACCCGAATGCTTCTCCATATCATTTCCCTTTTGCCAGTTGGTCGACCGAAGACGACGTCCGCATCTATCAACTAGATCGTGACGCAGGCGCACGCGAAGCAGCGGCTGTGTTGCTCGAGAAAGATGTCAATATAGATGCAAAAGGAAGAAAGGAAGAAAAAACCGCGTCCATATGCAGCTTACCTTGGAGTTTCCAACCGCCTAGATTTCAGGCTTGAACATCTCATCATCGGATCCAAGAGCATCAGCGTCGCCAGCCATGCCAGAGTCGCCAGCCATGCCAGAGTCGCCAGCTTCCTCGGTCTCAGATTTGATAGCTTTGCAGTATCAGTATTGCAGAAGAGTGTCATATCGTATCGCAAGAGATACTTACGCTCATCGCTAGGGGCTTTCTTGCTACGAGCCGGCTTCTTCTTGGGAGACGATTCGCCATCGACATCCTGCTTTTTGGGAGCACGCTTGCGAGGCGTCTTTTTGGGGGTCCCAGCAACGTTGCCCTCGTCGCTGTCTGCCTCGGGAGCAGCAGTCTTCTTCGCGCGAGGAGTCTTCTTAGGAGTAGCTGGAACTGCGCCTTCAACAGCTGGGTTCATCAGCTTGGCCTTGATCTTGGCCCAGGCGTTGCTAGCAGAGCGTGGGTTGCTCATGCCAGCAAAGGCAGCAAGCTTGTCATAATCAATCTGGGGTTTGTGTGAGTGCGATACGGGGAAAGGAAATAACAGCAGTGTATGTGGGTGTTATGGCAACTACTAACCTCAGGGGGGCCGGACCTGAGCGACTGCATGGCCCAACCAAGGAGTTGGAGTTCCCGCTCGGTGAACGTGGGAGAAGAGCTGGCAGTAGTGGTCTTCTCGGTGTCAGACATGGTGTCGATGTGGAAGTTGATTTGTATGGTTGAGTATGTCAGTTTGTAATGAGAGAAGTAGAGGTTTGGGAAAGTAGCAGAATTTCTGGGGGTTAATATGTGTGGCGAGAGCGATGTCGGACGGTGAAGGTGAGGGCAGTGAGATGCCACAGAAGTGCTACTTGCGCATGTGGGGTATGAGATGAGGCTTCACCTTGGATATGACGTCTTGATGCTTATGAGCATAGCAAACAGTCGGTTAGATGCACAGTCTGTGGGCAAGGTGAAGGTGAAATGACTGGTGTTCACGTGCAGTCGGCAGGAAAACACTACGACAAAGAGTGATTCGCATACAAAACGAGGACACAGGATGATTGCTGGATCTCATGGCTTGGAAAAATACAATACAGGATGAAAGATTCCAGCATATTCACTCAATGGACGAGGCAAGGTAGTAGTTATGGAAGCCAGACCGCCAGCACGTTTTTGGAGCCCACAGGAAGCAAAACCAGCTTGACATGACACATCTGTACGCTACTCCTAGTATGGTATCTGACAGCGTTTGTTCAATTGCATAAAATTTCAGTTCCGCTCTGGACACCGCAGGGCGCGACTGTTGCGTGAATAAGTGAGCGAGTGAGCCGTAGCTGCTACAAAATGTGCAATGAGACTGCAACCGCAGACTTGTATAAAACTTAATGCAAGAGCACCTCATTATACAAAAATATCATGACCTGAACAATAGCGAGGCTTCAACGCGTCGTGGCCATGGACTACCCAGGTGTGTATGCGCATGACTCGCGCAAGCAACGCCCACCCCAAGCGCCCGAGTCGCCGGGGGTCGAGACATTCGAAGGTGCTGGCACCCAGAAACGATACACAAGCACCCCGACCTTAACTACGTCTGCCTTGTTCCGGGCAATACACAGAAAAATGGCGGACCCCATCGATAGCGCCCTGTAAGGAATTCTCACAATCCACACACCTGGTTTGCCCTCATAGCTAACATGACTGCAGCGACCTTCTCCGCCGACTGGATCCCAAGGACGTCAAGCGCAATGTCGACCACATTATCCAGCTCAACCCCTCGCTCGAAGAGGACCTGCTCGAATCCGTCGATATCCCGCTTACCGTCAAGAAGTGCTCAAAGACGAAGCGCGACTTTCTGTGCTGCGACTACAACCGCGACGGCGACAGCTGGCGGAGTCCATGGAGCAATGAGTTCGAGCCGCCGATCGACGAAGGCGTCACGCCCAGTGATCGTGTCCGTAAGATGGAGATTAAAGCCAACGAGGCCTTTGATGTATACAGGGAGCTGTGAGTGCATGCGGGGCTTGGCTGTGCCTATGGCGGGGTTTAAGTGGCTAACGCGGGCAGTTACTTTGAGGGCGGCATATCGAGTGTTTACCTCTGGGACATGGATGATGGCTTCGCAGGCTGCGTACTGCTGAAGAAGTGTATGCATTCTCCTTTGGGTTCAGCATTGCCTGCTGTATGCTAATACATGGACAACAGCCGTCAACCCCACCCCCAAGAGCTCCGGCAGCTGGGACAGCATCCATGTCTTCGACGCCCAAGACCGCGCACGAACCTCGCACTACAAGCTTACTTCGACCGTCATTCTTTCCCTCGGCACCGACAGCGAGGCTCTCGGCGGCCTCGACCTCTCTGGTAACATGGTGCGCCAGGTCGAAGCTGACATGGCCGTTGAAGATGACACCTCGCACGTTGCCAACATTGGTAAGATGGTCGAAGACATGGAGCTCAAGATGCGCAATCTGCTGCAAGAGGTCTACTTTGGCAAGGCCAAGGACGTGGTTGGAGACCTGCGGAGTCTCCAGTCGCTCAGCCAGACCAACAAAGACCGCGCCACCCAGAGGGAAATGATCAACAGCATGGGTAGGTAGGCACGTTACGACACATGGGTAGGTAGGCACGTTACGACACATGGCGGCGGCGGCGGCGGCAAGGTAGACAGGTGCTACATGACATAGATCGCATTGAATTGACTCCGACTTCAGCCAATGCGTGAGGGGGTAATCCCATGAGCAAGGCTATTGACTGTTCCAAGGTTAATTTTGTTTCCTTCCTGTCTCTTGTGAGGATATAATAGTCATTTTCGCATCATGCTACCCCTACGAAGTCTAAATTGGTGCTGGCCGATAGCGCACGGGTGGTTGAATCTAGACGTTGGTGAAAGGCCGAGGACATTAATCGCCCTAAGGGCAAAGTTAAGTACGACATCACGTGTAGGTAAACGTACGATATGTGCAGCTAACTCGAGCTGCCACATCTGTAGAAGCTCGCTAATCTCCAGTGGTCGCCACTTTGCAGATCATCCGTGGGTGCCGCAAAGCCACTACCAACGATACTATATTGCAAGTGTCACAGTTCCAATATATGTCCAATGAGCTATATTAAGCTATCTACTGCAGGCGCCTGCAAGGTTTCATATAGATGCTGGCAATCATTGGTCTCTTGCCCCACAAAAGAGCTCAATTTACGAGACCTCACGAGACACTGCACCAACAGGTAAGCATATACTATTCTATGCACCATGCACTTCCAGAAAGAGACGATGAAGTATCATATACAGCCCATTATCAAACATGACGTTCCCGATTCACTGTAAACGGGTCCCGGACCGGCTTACAAGCAGTATGCATGCGGCCAAGATGAATGAAGGATCGACCAGGTAGCCGGCTTGAGACTACAAATGGCAGAGGGCTGGAGTCATTCACCTTCAGAGTGTGTTGCAAAATGGTACTTGTCAGTGCTGTCTTTCTCTTGGGCCTCATTCATCAATGTTTTGCGGTACCTCACTACAATGTCGCTAGAGGCACCGCATCCCTCGTTCCAACTTCTTCTGTAGCTGTACCAACTTCAACCCCACCAAATGTCCCAGAGGCCGACCAAAAGATACACTCTGAACATGTCAACGACTTCTATAAGCTTTATGGCTGGCTCAAGCCAGGCACGACGATCTCAGATAAGGATCTTCCTAAGGCCATACGTAAGATCCAGAGAAAGCTGAAGGAACCGGTGACGGGTATTTTCAGCAACAAGATGATGAAAATGATGGGTGGACCTCGCTGTGGAACCGAAATGCCGTACAATAGTGCAGAGGCTGAGGGACTTCAGGATTTAAATGGGCGATATGTGCTCTGGGGCCCGAAGTGGGCTAAGAGCACGGTGACCTGGCGCTTTGAGAGCTACTCGAGTGATCTGACAACAGCACGGCAGCAGAATACCATCAGGTTAGCATGCAATTCCTAGGTCTTGCGATTGCTAAGATTTTCTAGTGCAGCTTTTGCTCAATGGATGAACTTCATACCTCTCACTATTGTCCCAGCAGCATCGAATACCAAAGCTGACATCAACATCCGTTTCGCATCTCTGGGTAAAGGCGACACGCGTTATGGCTTTACAACAATGCTCTCTGACGGTGTTTACATGTCCTCCGGTAATATCAACATCACCTTCAACGACGACTACCAATGGACAGACGACCGACTTTTCTCCTTCACGGCTGTACACGAAATAGGACATGCTCTTGGCTTGAGCCACAGTACTGTTGAGTCAGCCGTCATGTTCGCATACTACGATGGTACTCTACGCCCCATGCATCCTGACGACAAGATGGGCATACATAGTATCTACGGGTGGAAATCGCCCAAATGGAATAGGATAGACTCGGGTTCGAGAATAGCCAGCATGCTACAAGTCACATCTGACTCAGCTACCCTAGCAGCCAATGATGGGCTGTATCAGATGCGCTCAACGGGTCAAATACTCCGCTACACTAACGGCTTGTGGACGACAGTCGACAACAATAAGGATACCGCCCAGATCACAGGGGCATATGGTAAGCTCTATCAACGTCATTATGACGGCGGAACGTTTCTATGGACAGGGACTGCATCAACCTGGCAAGCAATCGCCAACACAGACACAAATGTCGTTGATATCGTCGCTGCAGCAGACCAGCTTTACTCGCGCCGGAAAGACGGCTCAGTCGCACGTTTATCGGGCTCAAGCTGGGTACCCATCGACCAGCCGTCTACGCTAGCATCGAAGCAAATTGCCGTTACTGACGACAAGACGCTTTGGAATCTGCTGTCAAATGGGTATCTGGTGCGCACACTGTGGCCACACAGCGAAGACTCATGGGTAATCGTGGATGATAACCCGGCAAATGTTGCTATAGCGGTAGGAGGTAATGAGTTTTACAAGCTTCAGAGCGATGGTACAGTTGTGTGGCTGGATATTGCGGGGCCATACTGGAGTGTTATTGAGCAGGCAGGCAGTGTAGGGATTCACGCGATGGGTAGCTTGGTGTATAGTAGGCACAGCGATGGGACGATCTGGCGTTGGACGGGTACACAGGGTGTTTGGGAGATTATTGATGAGAGAGGGGGAGCCGTAAACATGGTAGGCGATAGAACGGGTGGTGTTTGGGGGTTGGTGGGGGTTGGTGAGGTGTGGGCGTTGGTAAGTTAAAGAAGCTTGGAAAGTTAAAGAAGCTTGGAAAGTTAAAGAAGCTTGGAAAGTATAGTGGCTTGCACGACCTCATGACTACATATCATGCGACTCTGGAACCGAACTTGATCCCGAAACCCATTTCTGCTAACATGGAGTGTCTTTGTCGTAACCGTGTTCGGACTGAAAAACAATGTCGGGGAGTGAAAACAATTGTTACGTTTTGATACTCGTTTGTTGTTCGCCACTAAACATTGTTATTTCACTAAGTACTTCTATGCTATACTTAAAAGCAGACGATAACTCTTCCAATTATACTTCAAAAATCAGGCCAATTTCTTCTAACCATCACAGGAAGCTTATAATGAGCGTCAGAATGGAGCCACCTGCAAAGAAGCTTGAAATCTCGAACGACGACGCGATCACCGGTGCGGATCAGAGGATTCTTTAGTCGCACACGCACGAAGGACCAGCCCCCCAGAAGGCCGCGAATACCCCTTAGTCGTACTCGAGAATGGCCTTGTGAGCCTAGAAGAGACACCAGACTATCTCGTACCAGTAGTCCAACGTAACGCTTCAGATTCCCCTCTACTGCGTCTGCCGGCCGAGATCCGTCAAAAGATCTTCGAGTATGCCTCGGGTGGCTACCATATCGCTGTACACCTCGACGCCAGATTCCGCTGTCCTGAAGTCCAGCCTGAAGACGAGGACACAACCTCGACTGAGGCTTCCTCTGACCTCGATTTTAACCCTTGCTGCCCAGCTTTCCACCTTCCGCAGGTCTGCCGCCAGATCTACGCTGAGACAGCCACACTGGTCTACCGGCTCAACACCTTCCTCCTGGACAATACTCTAGACCACAGCGGAGGTGTTTATCGGGACTCATGGCTCGGTAAGCGGTATCCAGCACAGATAGCTGCCATAACGGCTATAGAACCTAACTGGTGGGACTCAACTGCCTATAGCTATCTGTATGATAATCATTTTCGCTGGCACATGCCGAGCCTGCGGACGATCTATGCGGATAGCTTGGTTTTCTACGGCGATTTTAACGAATGGAAGGGCCCGCCAAGAGCGTGGGAGACTGGTGCAGATGAGGACGATGTGAATGAGGAGTGGGAGAAGGAATGGGAGAAGGAATGGGAGAAGGAAAGAGTGAAGGATTTTGTGGAGGCGATAAAGGAGAGAGAAACGATGGCGGAGGGGGAGGAGAAAGGGAGGATGAGGCAAGTTTTGCGTCCTCAGTGTTGGCAACATAAGTTCCGCCTGCCTGATTGTCTGCAACCTCGGTGGGAGAGGGAAGGCGTGACGGTGGGCCCTGTGGAGGTCGTAATTAGGAAGGGAATGGAGGGCACGAAGTTTAAGGGGGAGACTTGGGGTGGGGTTACGTTTTATGGGTGGTGGTGAGTTTGTGGATGATTGTCACTGCTTGAAGAAGGTTCGAGAAGTGGGATCAGACGAGGTTTCATGGATAGCATAGATAGATGGCGTTGCTCTCGTTTCACCACCTGTGTGGTCGAGTTTTCTATGTGGCTTTTACATACGGTCAATATGGAGGTTGTTCGAAGATGCTTATATTCCTGTCCTTGTGTTCGGGTAAACAAGTTTGCATCTGATGAGTTCTCAGTTTCTATTTCCTTGATTGTTGATTGAATATTTCCAATGCATATGGAAACTTACTCGTATGTTTACCCACGACTGATTTGCCCCAGAGAAAAGATATTTTTCGTACCTTTGCTGCATCTTTCCGTCAAATTTGATATATCTACAGAAGCTTCCTGTAACACACGTAGACGGACGAAGCCCAGGGCATACCGTGATGCTGTATTCTCTAATTTTCCCAGTCTAATGAGGATTGTATGGTAATTCTTTTTGGTGGTTGCCGCGGTATGAGCTTCTGACATCTCTTCTGCATAGTATCGCACGATGTTTCGACAATGACTACTTTTTGTACATCACATATGACATCCTCTGCTGAATTTCCAAGATGGGGTCTGAGCGGTGATAAGCGATCCTGTCGCGTATAAGCGCCCGACGGTACAGCCATTGAGGCGCAGCCATTCAGCTTTGCCATTCAGCCTTGCCATGCAGCTCTGTAGCCTGACAGCCATTTGTACCAATACGCCGCTCGCTGTCAGCGTGGCAGCGACATCTCCTCCTGCACCTCTCTGCCTCTCCACTTCTGTATTGCGACAACCGATCGCGTACGCTAGCGATCTCTCAATGGAACATGCGAGAGTATGATGCGTCTTCTCAAGTGCCTCCCTGGTGGCGCCTTTGAGCTGACCTCTTTCGACGACGAACACCATCCGCGGTACGCTATCCTCTCACACACGTGGGTACAAGGACAGGAAGTCACATACGGTGAGCTTTTGACTGGAGCTGAGACCAGCACACGTAAGAGCGGCTATGACAAGCTCCGCTTCTGTGGGGAGCGCGCTGCAGCGGATGGTCTTGAGTACTTCTGGGTCGATACCTGCTGCATCGACAAAGCCACGAGCGATGAACTGAGCACAGCGATTAACTCCATGTTCCGCTGGTATCAGCGCGCTACCAAGTGCTACGTATACCTGACGGACGTTTCTTTGCCAGAAGACGTCCAAGATGCTCAGGCATATCGCATATCATGGGAGCAGCCTTTTCGGCATAGCCGGTGGTTTACTCGAGGCTGGACATTACAGGAACTACTCGCTCCGCCCAGTGCCGAGTTCTTTTCCAAAGAGGGAAGGCGACTTGGGAGTAGAATCTCACTAGAGTGGGAGATACATGAGATTACTGGGATTTCCATAGACGCACTAAGGGGCCAGAAGCTCAACCAAATCGGCATGGAAGAACGTATGAGTTGGATGGCAGGACGTGCAACAACGCTAAAGGAAGACCGGGTGTACTGCCTACTAGGGATATTTGGAGTGTATTTGCCGCTCATCTATGGTGAGGGCGAAGAGAATGCGACTCGACGACTCCAGGAAGAGATACTCAAACGACAGCAGGGCTACACAACGATAGGTCTGCAGTACGTTCCTGGTGCGTCTTCCCTCATATAACCATCGTCTTCATGAGTTCTCTTCTGTTGACTAAACTATAACAGCTATTTCTGGCAGTAACAGCAGTGATATACGCAACGAATTGCTCTCCGTGATTCCGTCAGTAGATACGACCAAGACATGTCGGATGCAAGAGACGGAGACCACAGGCAGTCAGTCCATCACTTGTACGAGCAACACATCCCTCAATACTGATGGTTTAGTAGAACATGGCTTGCCGCCTTCATCTCTTGAGCACCGCCCAGCTAAGCGTCGCCCAAATGACATGCTTCACAGTACTATATGTCAAGTCCCATACGGAGGCTTGGCTGACAACGGCAGAGAAGCAGCATACAAACGTGAGTCTACGAGTAATGAGACACGGAATTTCTAATCTGACAATCATAGTCACTTCTAGTGCTCGAAACGAGAGAAGGGCCTTATTGAACGATGAGCAAAAGCGCTGTTTTTCCGAATCGCTCAGGTTTGACCAAATCCGCGCACGTCAAATATCGATCAAACCCGCCCATGTAAAGACATGCAAATGGATCCTTAAGCACCCACAGTATCTTGAGTGGCTTCACTCAGCTAACCTGCACGGACATCACGGCTTCTTATGGATCAAGGGTAAGGCTGGAGCAGGGAAGTCAACGTTAATGAAGAGCATTGTATCTCATGCATCGAAAACAATGAAAGATCGCACAACCATAGCTTTCTTTTTCAACGCCCGTGGAGAAGAGATAGAAAAGTCTACTATCGGGACTTATAGGTCTCTGTTACTGCAACTTTTAGAACGCGTTCC
The DNA here is from genome assembly GCA_005212705.1 of Curvularia lunata. Taxonomy (NCBI): domain Eukaryota; kingdom Fungi; phylum Ascomycota; class Dothideomycetes; order Pleosporales; family Pleosporaceae; genus Curvularia; species Curvularia lunata. The sequence continues at coordinate 119,137 of PELC01000024.1, read as the reverse complement.
AGTGCAGGAGAGCATCTTTGACTCACTCGAAATCCCGGTATCAAGCTTGACTGCAGACTATCACTGGGATGTCATCTCACTAAAGACTCTTCTTGAACAGGTTATCAAGTCTCTTGGGAGGTGTTTGGTAGTCTGCTTCGTTGACGCGCTAGACGAATGCGAAGAGGATCAGGTGCGAGATATGGTACAATTTTTCGAACGCATTGGCGATCTCGCCATTGCAGATAATATTCATTTTCGAGTTTGTCTGTCAAGCAGGCACTACCCCCACATCACGATTCGCAAGGGACTAGAGTTAGTTCTTGAGGGTCAAGAGGGCCACACGCAGGATATCTCCAACTACATCGAAACCGAGCTAAAGATTGGAAAGAGTAAGATAGCGCAGCAGATACGAGCTGATTTACAAGAAAAAGCATCAGGAATTTTTATGTGGGTGGTTCTCGTTGTCGGTATCCTAAACAGGGAATTTGATCGCGGCCATATCCTCACTTTGCGAAAGAAGTTGCGAGAGATCCCTAGCGACCTACACGAGCTGTTCCGCGACATTCTAACGCGAGGCTCGAGCGACCAAGACAAACTCGATCGAGACAGATTAGTACTCTGTATCCAATGGGTGCTCTTCACTAGGCAGCCATTAAGTCCAGAGCAGCTGTATCACGCCATCTATTCAGGCATGGCTCCTGACGTGATCTCAGCGTCTGATACTGAGGACGTAACCAAGGACGATATCAAGAGATTCATCACTGATGCTTCTAAAGGCCTCGTGGAAGCTACAGAGTCCAAGCAATCAATTCAGTTCATCCACAAATCAAGAATTCAGTTCATCCACGAGTCAGTCAGAGACTTTTTGCTCAAAGAAAACGGGCTTGGCAAGATCTGGCCCGAATATGCATGCAATTTCGATGGGCAAAGTCATGACAGACTCAAGCAATGTTGTCTCAAATACATCAGCGAAGATATTGCTACGTTTTTAATGATTCCCAAGGATCTTCCAAAAGCTTCATCGGAGCATACAACATATCTACGCAAGACAGCAATGCAGACGTTTCCGCTACTTGAGTATGCTGTAAAGAATGTACTGTATCATGCAGACGTTGCGCAGGGTACAGGCCTATCTCAGGAAGACTTTCTGAGTAGTTTTTCGCTTCCTTCATGGATTAAGCTGCACAATCTTTTCGAGCGGCACGAAGTATACAGATACAAGGAGAAAGTGAGCTTCCTGTATATGTTGGCCGAGCTTAACAAAGCGAACTTAATTCGAGTACATCCGAGCATTGATTCGTGTTTCAACGAAGAAGAACAGCGTTACGGCTGTGCCTTCTTTGCGGCCAATGCCACTGGCAGTCATGAGGCTATGCAAGCATTCATTGAGCACATTGAAAACAGTCAAAAGATTTCTGGAAATGATGAGTGGCTGCGAGAAGGAAGCTCTGAGAAGATGGGCGCAATACCTAGCCTGGGTCGGGATTTTCGATACTCGAAAAACAGGAACATAATATCTCACGCCATGAATATGGGTAATGCGACGCTAATTGCATATGTATTTTCGGCAAGAAGGATGGAGCTTGACCGAAGAGATGTATCCCGTGAAACACCACTATACAAAGCAGCTGCTCAGGGGAAAGAAAATATAGTCCGAATGTTGCTCGACAATGGCGCCAACGTCAATTTGGAGGGTGGACGTTTGGGAAACCCACTAGTGGTAGCTTCATCTTCAGGTCATAAAGATATCGTGAAGATGTTGCTAGACAGGGGCGCCAACGTCAATTTGGAGGGTGGATGTTTTGGAACCCCACTATCGGCAGCTTCATTTTCAGGTCATAAAGATATCGTGAAGATGTTGCTAAACAATGGCGCCAACATTAATTTTCAGGGCGAACATTTTGGAACCCCACTATCGGCAGCTTCATTTTCAGGTCATAAAGATATCGTGAAGATGTTGCTAGACAGGGGCGCTGACGTTAATGCAGATTACGGCGGCGCACTATCGGCCGCTTCATCTTCAGGTGATAAAGACATTGTGATGGTGCTGTTGGATGGAGGTGCCGACGTGAATACACGCAGCACAATATACGGCAACGCACTACGGAAAGCTTCAGAAAGAGGCCACAAAGATATTGTGGCGGTGCTGCTTGACAGAGGTGCTACTGTTGATGCAAAAACCCCCATATATGGCAACGATACACTACGGAAAGCCTCTGCAAATGGTCACAAAGACATTGTGACAATGCTGCTTGATTATGGTGCTGATATTAATGCAAAGCACCCAATTAATGGCTATGATGCACTACGGGAAGCCTCTGCAAAAGGCCACAAAGACATTGTGACAATTCTGCTTGACAGGGGTGCAAACCAACATAGAGAAGCACTAGAGGCGGCTTTACTTTGGGGCTACAAAGAAGTCGTTGAGGTGTTGCAGAACAATATGGCGTCAAATGATACTATGTAGCATTACTGGTATATTTATTGATGTCTGATATTCTGCATGTGATTTTCGTAGCAGTTACGTTTGCACTTGATCCATACACAGCAAAAATTCGAACTCTTCGCTGCATGGAACGGTCTAAGCCAGAGCTAACTGACCGAGCGAAACACAGTGAAGGTATTTGTGTATGATTACTGTAATAATAACCTAGCTATGCCTCTCTACGTAAAGCGCGAGAGCACGATGCTAGCTCGCGCCCAGGCTAAGAGACTGTTGTTATGTAGCTTCGGAACGTTTCTTCTAGCAATTATTTACTAAAATCATGTTAGTTGGTCTAATGCGCACGTATTCATCGCAGATAGGATTTTGCTTACAGTCGTTCAATTGCATTGATAATCCTAAGTGTTTGTATGGTTGACTGATAGTGATCGGAGCTGTAACTGAGGCCTATCTATCGTGTAATGTGTAAAATTTAGATTTGAACATTCAGAATTTCCTGTTAGACACTCATTCTGAATAAGACCCTGTAACTACAGAAGCTGTTAAAATGTGCTCGGAGCATGTGCACTGGTCTCCGCTACGCGCTCTTTGGGGTTAAACCCGAGTCCACAATTTGGAGGCTCCTTTGGCAAAATTGAAAGGATAGTAAAATGAGTTTTCAAGCGGGATCTCTCTGGTGCTAACAGCTGTGATTGTAGAAAGTGCTTGCCTTTGTTGGCGACCGATGGTTACATACTATGCTTAATTCCGAGCTAACTCCGCCAAATTTACCGCCACGAATGTGACGCAATATTCAGCTGCACCCAGGCCATTCTGCTTGGCTATTTCCCACTTCTTCTCAGCATCAGAGTCTTTGGGTTTCGTCGTTAGACTTTGGGCTTGCGCGCTAGGATGGTGACCCTGACTATACCAGCTTCGGTCGCAAAACGAAAGCAAGCGTGCACCAGTTGCCGACAGCGGAAGAAGAAATGCGATGTGAGCTGAGTGTTGTTTTTATGCTTGATTTCTCATTAATAGTGACACGCGACACTAGGCTGAGCACCCGAGCTGTTCTTTGTGTAGAAAACTGAGTATCAGATGCCAATACGGAGTATCGTCTTCACATCAGGGCAGCAATACACTTCCTACAACCAACTTGGAAAATCCACTCAGTTCAGACCCAGTTGCTTTGTCGTCCAATTTCGATATGGCGCAACCTGATCAGTCAGCATCCTTGCCATTGATAGGCACGGACTTTGGTCTCCCAGGCACCGTCCCTCTAGTGCAGGTGGATCCTCTACTGAGTTATCCTACGCCTGGAAGTACTGACACTCAAACCGATGAGATGATGAGTTTGGAGCTGCCGGAAAACTACCAACTCCCTCCACAAACTGTCATTGTTCAACTTGCCAACATCTTCTTGGAGCATCTTTATCCCATGTTTCCCTGCTTCCACAAGAAGCGTCTCTTGCTTGCCATAGAAGCCGGCCAGTTGCAGAACGAGTCACCAATTTTACTCTACGCAATTTGCTGCGTGGCAGCTAGATATCATCCTGACGACATGATTAAGAGACGCTCAAAGGACTGGTACGAGCAAGCAAAGTTTTCCTACGAACTTACTCGCCAAAAGCCCGAACCTTTTCTGCGCATTCTCCAAGCCGTATTGCTTCTCATATACCATGCTTGGACTATAGGCGATTTTTCATCAAGCTGGCTCTTCTTAGGTAAAGCATGGAGACAGGCAGCCGTGCTTTGTCTAAACATTGATGCAAGCTGCGGAAAGACGCCCGAACCGAATCTGAATCGAGAAAAGACGCCAGTTGAGAAAGAAGAGCATCGGCGAGCGCTATGGCTGCTTTTCATGATGGACCGAACGCACTCGTGGCCAACAGGCTGGCCAGTGGCCATACCCGAAACACAGTTCAAGGTCAACTTTCCGAAGCCTGAGTCGGTATTCCAAGCGATGGAACCAGAGTCACACACGCTTTGCGATGGCAACACACCATTCACGCGGAACATATCCGACCTGATTCATTCATCGTCGTCTGCAAAAGATCCCCTAAACGTTCTCCATTACATAGCAATCGCCCATGTGCTACTCGGCCGAGTCAGCGAACTGGTACATTCTCCCCATAGCTCGCCAGAATCACCTGAATACGCCGAAGACTGCGCCAAGCTAGACAGCTCCATCGTCAAGTTCCGACTCAGCCTCCCCCGTCAAGCAAGCTCCGTACTGGCAGCCCCTCAAGCAGACCGCGAGCACGTGGTGTGGCTGCAAGTGATTCTGAATGCCATGACAGTAATACTGCACTATCGGCGTCGTGAGCCAGGATCGAGTCCAGACTCTCCTTCACCTTCTAGCCTTGCTCTCATAGCGGCTCGCAATGTTGCGCAGATTATCAAAGACGTGTCACGTATTTCAATCGACCTGTTGATCTCCGCACATATCGGGTCGTCTCTGTACATCTCAGTATGTGTGCTTGTCATACAGTGGCGCTTAAGCGGCGACGAGAGTCTGAAAGATGACATCGAACTGTTTAGACTCGTATTCGAGCGCATGGACGAAGAATTCGTCTTTCTAGGCTTAAAATATAAGTCGACTCTTGAACATGACATGAAGAAGAGCCAAGAGGAGCTGCGCGATTTGCAGGAGTGGGGGTTCAAAGGGCTTTTGGCCGACTGCAAGAATTGGCACTATGCTAGACTCGAAGCCGAGGAGAGGGGAGTAGATATCAGCCCGAGTTGAAGCATATTCTTGGCGTGACTGGTTCAACACTATCCTACTGTTTTATGTTATTTTGAGGAAGGAACATCGGTGGCCCCGCCATGCAATCAATCTGCCAGGTCATCGTCCTTATCACCGTATGTGTCTTCCGTTTGTTCCGAGGCGGGTGAAAGCGAAGGTAACGCGTCATTGTTGGATACGAGTTGTGTGAACACGGGCAAAATCCTCACGGCTGCATGATTCCTTGTATTTGCCAATATGCTCCAATACAAGAGTCATTTCCATGATTGATTCATAATGTCGAGCTATTCACGATACCATCCAATCCCCTACCCAAGAAGCCAACTTCACTCACACTTCCAATCACTCATCATCCGCTCCAATACGGTATCAGTAAATGCCCAAGTCGTAGAGCTATACGGCGCACTCCACGCATATCCCGTAAACCACATATTCCTGTATCCCTGGAGTCCATACACCTGCTGCACGAAGCCTCTGCGTAGGGTCTCTGCCTTCTGCGGCCACCACGGCCGCGAGTGATCCGAGACAGCCTTGAACTCGACACCGCACTCCGCCGTCGCATTCGTACCCGCAACTCCCGCATTCTCAACCACCTCCTTCACCTTCTCAGCCACCAGCGCCTTGAACTCATCAGTGGAGACTGTGTAATTGGCACCGAAAACAGCGCGGAAAAGATGGGCGCCCGACGGTCCCGTGGAGTCGAGACGCAAGCTGTACGGCCAGTCTTTAATCGCGAGTTGGTTTGCGGGAACAACAGAAGTGGGCAAGTATGTGATTGATGTCTTCTCAGGGAGACAAGGGGCTTGCAGTATGCCTACGAACTCCGCTGTTAGATCCCAGGGGCCGAGGGCCGAGGTCTGCTTTTCATCTGGATGGAAGGGGGAGAGGTTTTTGAGGGTGGGGGGTGCGGTGAAGAGGATGCGCTTGGCTTTGATGGTGTAGACGGTATTGTCTGCATTTTTTATGGTGAGGTAGATGCCGTCTGAAGTGTGTTCTGTGGAGTGGACGGTGCTGGAGAGGAGGACATCGGGTTCCAAAAGCTGAAGGGCTCGTTCGTATAAAATTCCATTGTTTTGGCCTGTGGGGCGGAAGAGTGTTCTGGCTAGAAAGTCTATAGATGAAATAAGGAAGTTAGTGGGTGTTTGAAAGTCAGAAGTTGGGAAAGCGTCGCACGCGATTTTATACGCTATAACTTACCTTGAGTGAGCGATGAGCCAAAAGCTTGCAACACAGTCAGAGTCAAGATGTCTCGGAGGCCACCATATCCAACGCCCGAAATAGATGCTATTCTGGGTACCGCATCCTCTATCTTCTCTCTCTTCGCAAACTGCTCAAATGGAAGCAGGAAATCAGCAGGGATATCCTGCGGGAGCGGAAAGTTCCAGTACCCAGGCTCCAGATAGTCTCGGTATTTCAATGTAATATTGAGCCAGCGCGCAAATGCTTCGTTTGTACCATTGGAACTCGGCGCCTGGTAGTTTCCTAGTACCTTGCCTGTTTCGACGTCGACGTTCAGTGGTGTTAGTCTATCGGGAGTATATATCTCGGTCGGGATGTTGAAGCGGGCGAAGAAAGAGGTTGCTGGGCCATAGGGAAGATAGGTTTGTACGCCGTAGTCGATAGTCAAGTTGCTACCTGGAACGTGGTAGGTGTTGGTGTGGCCGCCTAGGTTCGGCTCAGGTTCTATAACGACGACGGTTTTGTTCAGGTCTTCACGAAGCCGAACTGCGGCGTAGGTACCTGACGCGCCACCTCCTATGATGGCGACATCTCTGCTTATCTCAATGGGTCTAGGACTTTTGGCGATTGTCGAAACGGCGTGTAGACTGAACAAGGGAATTAGCATACTGGTTATTCGGGCCATTGTGGTGAAACGTAGCGGAACAGTACCAAGATGGGATAACCAAGAGCTTTAAAAAGCCCGTATGCAAGGCACGAAAAATGGCTTGTGTACTGTACCTTATTCCTGGACCAGCGAGAACCAAGGATGTCTGGGAATAAGTTGGATATTAAGGTCGGCGGTTGGTCAGAACATGGTGTAGGAAGCTTGGCGTTGCGGGGACGGCTACAAATATTGTTTTTTTTACTTTATGAGGCATGGTGAGCAGGTCGATGCTCTTTCAGAAGCACCCGACGGTCAGCATTAGGTTGTCATATTGGCCTTAAGCACTATACTGTAGATGGAAATCTCCGCAACTCAATGCTTTGGCGCGTATATAATACCCGGCCAAACACACACTTGCTTAACGGGCGGAAGAACTGTTGAGCTGCAGGATAAATTTGCGGGTAGGACTGATTGGGTTAACGGGGGGCCTCTGTAAGGACACCTTCCGTTGAAACAATCAGGCAGAAGGTCCAAAGGATGCGTTCAAGTGGAGCTAGTGGGGCAAATAAGGCTAGTGATGAATCAATTGTAGAATGATGCTTCTCTTAGAATAGTTGCATGCATTGGACAGATGATGTATAGCTTTGTTTTTCTTCATCCGTTGCCTCCCCCACAACCGGCAAAACCGGGAAAATGGTGTACAGAACCACCCCGCATGATCGTAAAGTTACTGCCTATGAATAGTTATAGCCAAACACTCTCAACAAGCACCTGGAACTCAACTTTCAAAGCAGCTGTATTCGTCACAATCATTCATTCTTTACTGGGTTAATAGCTTGTCTTTATAGACGAACTCGTTTTGATTGCTCGGTTTTATCAGTTGTGGGAGAGCATACACATTACCACTTCAACGAGCCTCCCGGAGTCTAGCCTCCTCTCACATGCAAGCCGATAGAAAAGAGAAAGAGAAAGAGTGAAGAAGAGTGAGGAGAGAATAAAACAAGCCTCTTATGGGCTACACGCTAGCCATGTGGTATCAAAGCACTACTACTGAAATAAAAGAAAAGTAAAAGAGAGCATATCGAAGCAGTCTCAGAAATGTGAGAAAGCTAGAAATCCCGTCCCAAAGCAGGCACCACATGCAACCTACGCTAGTGTAATCATTCTGAAAATCGCCAAAATGAAGAAGAAGACTATCAAGAAAAACGCTTGTCATATCCGCAGAATCAGATTGCCCACTAACCTTTTGAGTGAGCAGGTCTCGCCTGATGACAAGCAAAGGGGTGGCGACAGGTGGAACGACTCCAATCTCGGCGTTCGACCTTATTTCAAGGTCAAGACGAGCAGCGGACATGTGAACGGCTCTTGCAGACCATTCGTGCCACTGTTCAGCTGTCTCAAATCATTATTTCATTACCACTTCCACCAGAATTAGAGCTGTTATAGCGTGCGAGATTGGTTCCGTGTCAGGACCACCTGTTGCTGTACCATTGTTCATAATTCCGGTCCGTTTCTCACAAACCTCAGATCGCAGGAGCTTGTGACTTAGACAGAGTTCCAAATAGTTGCTCTGGTGGTACACGTCCGACATTTCCTAACCGGTCGGGATACGTTGTCGGGGCAGGAGCATAGCCTTGTTGCTTCTTGCGGTACCATTCGATAATAATGCCAATGACGACGAGCAAGAAAGTAAGGACTAGCGCGATGGCAAGGCCAATGAGGACAATAGCCCAGAGTGCAAGGTGTTTGTCTATGGTTTATTAGCAAATGTATTCGGTATCGCTCTTGGGGGGAGTGACTAACCTGACTTCATGAAGAAGGAGTTGGGGTTCTCCACAAAGATCGAGGACAAGCTCCCTGGCTCTGTCTGACCATCCTGGCCCTTGGTAGCCAGCAGGAAAGGAGTGAGCGTAGTGCCGTTGAAGAGCACGGCAGAGGCAGTGCCAAACGTGGTGATGTTGATGTGACCCATGAGGAGAAGATCCTGGTCCTGATCAATGATTTTGGAGTCGTCATGGTTCTGCGATAAGGAAAGCACTTGAATACCACGGATGTCGGTGTCAATGCCGAACATGGACTTGTCGGCAGGTACCCACTTGGCTCCGTCAAATCGCTGTAGATAGGTGCTGCCATCGCTGGCTTGTCCAGCAGCCCAGAACTGGTCTCCTTCACGGTTAGCGATGGTGAGGGCTGTTACCGGACCAGGCAGATCGTTAGCACCAGGAATGACGGCGTATTGGCTGTTTGTAGAATCGAACGTAAGGATCTTGGTTTGATTGTTGCCCGACGTAAGGTTACCAGCAATCAAAAGTTTAGTATCGCCAACCCATGTTAAAGAGGTCACCTCGCCTTCGATGCCATTGCCTGCCTGGTTCCACTGGTTACGCTCCGTGTTCCACATGCAGACAGCAGCGCAGCTCAAAGCGCCAGCAGACTGAAACTTGCCACCAACAAAAACATCATTCGACTTTGGTCGTGGTGCAATCGCATTGACGGTAACGTTGATACCCTGAAGCGGCGGCGGCTGCACAGGGGTGAATTCGTTTTTGGTGAGATCATAAGCGACGACACCGGCAATACGATCACTGTTAAGTTGTCCACTGACGATACCACCAGCGTATAGAATGTTGTTCAGGACGGCAACAGCAGCAAACGTAGAATTGGCATCCAGTTCGTCGTTGAATCCAGTGACCTTGTCCGAGTCGCCGCCATCGATGATGAGAACATTGGTAATATTCTCGTTGTCTGTGCCCTTCGCAGCAAAATGACCAGCAAGAATAGTCTTGTTCATGCCATTTTCCTTGTAAAAGGTGCCGGTGCGAACTCCAGTGGTGTTGAGGTTTTGTCCATCCACAATAGCTCGCTTGCGGCGAGTAGCGGCCTGCTGCTGGCGCTGTGCCTGGATCTTGACAGGGAACGCCTCCAGCGACAACTGGTCTCCACTCTCGAGCTCAGCACTACCGCTTGCAAGAAGAGCCCCAGAAGATACGGATCCACCGAACCAGCGAGTACTTCCGGGGACATCGGCAAACGTCATCAACCTGCCGGACATGGCGAGGGAGAAAAAGTCAAGGTTGTGCAGCCAGTTGCCACGAGAGGGGACCCAGACCGCAAAGTCATTAACACTGGTGGCGGGATTGTTGCCGAAGGCATTGACCTGGCTAAAGAAGCCACTGACAGCAAGAACTTCCTCGGGTGTGTTTTCTGTGATGTTCAACGAAAAGGGCACGAGATAAAGGACAACACCATCTACACCGGCTCCAAGGGGTTTCCACTCGTTGTTGGTATAGGCAGCCACTCCGCGCAGGCCAGGGGCATTGTTCTCTACTGTGTTAGTGAAATTGCCACCAACATACAGCGTGCTGTCATTGTGGTACAAAGTCATAACCTGGTTGTTCAAGCCCTTGCCAGAGAGGGCTGCGGGTCCAGTAGCGCCCTGACGAATGGTAAAGATATTATTGCGATCGTCGCTGGTGTTGAAAGATCCTCCAACGTAAAGAGTGTCATCACCGCTGACCAAGCTTGTGACCAATGCCTTTCCTCGGGGAGCCAGGCTGGCACCAGCAGCGTTGATGACTGAATCTGAGAACTTATCCGCGTCTACTGTTTGGCCGGGCTTGTACTCGAAGAGACCGTTCAGGTTGCCAGAAGTAGCCTTCAACAGTGTGAAGCGTACCCGCTGCGCAACAACCGTCAAAGGACTAGGGCCTTGTCCAGCAGCCGGCTGGAGAATAACTTGTGGGCGAGAGCCACCAGTGGCGTCGATGAAGCCATTGTAGACTTCATCGTACTTGTCAAAATTATTCGTCTGCCAGAGTTCAGTGCTTTCAACTTTGCCACCTGCCACAGCCGTGACATTGACCCGACCGCGGCTGCCGCAAGTGCCATCGCCCTGGCATCCAGGTGTGTAGATGGTGACTGAGTAGTTGCCAGACTGCTTGATATCGGGAACAAAGGTGACAGTTGCCGCATTGGGGTCAATCGGGCTGCCCTGGAGGACCGTGGCAAGGTACTCGGAGGTGCTGTCGTGGGAAGGAGAGATCTGCCATGTGCCTGTAGCGGTTGACTCTGATGTTGTACCGGTGGGGCCACAGTTTTTGGGCTCGTTGAACTCATTAATAGCATACGAGTAAATTGCTGGGGGGGCGTGATTAATACAAATGTGACAAATTTGAATGGAACTACTCACAATCTTGGAAGAGCTCAATGCCGTTGAGGCCAGCACCGGCTCCGTAGTGGTCGGTAATGTCGATCCTAAAAGAGTTCATGCCAACAATGTTGACAAAGGAGAATTCCTGGGCAGTAGTGTTACCCTCAGGCAGAGGGCATCGAAGGTCGCAAAAGGCCTTTTTTCCAGTTTGGGGGTCCGTGTACGTCAGGTTCAAGATACCGCCCAGAGGAAGTGCCGTGAAGTGGAATGTCTTGGTACCACGGCCTTCGAAGTTGGTGTTGTACATCTTCAGGCTCGTGGGCTCGAAGCCGAAGCCGAACTCGGCCTTCCAGAAACCGTCTGCCCTGTCGGCCAAGAGCCAAGTAGAGCCGGCGCCCTGAGTTGAATAATCGGATTTGCAGGTGATGCTGCTGGGGTCTGTGAAGCCGTTGATACCGGAGCTTGTCTGGGCAGAGATGCGTGCATTGGATATGGGAATGACCTGTGTGTTATTCTCACTGGACACAGTAGACTCATTGCCGCCCAGGCCGTTGAATTCTCCTCCAAAGATTATGTTGTTATTGGAGGCACGCGTGATGGAGTGGATGGGGCCGTTGAAGCCATGGAAGGAAAGATCTTGCCAGCCATTCTTCCAGACCAGGGCATTCGTCGAGTTGGCGCCAGAGAGGCTTCCACCAACGTAGACGCGTTCGCCTTCTCTATCGCAGTAGAGGGCGTTGACAGATCCGCTGAGGCCTGCGAGTGCCTGGACGTTGCCGTTTGTGGGATCGAGCAGGGCAATGCCTCCGGGTGTGGGCATGTTACCAACACCTGTGAAGTTGCCAGCGAATACTACTCGTTCTGCGCCATTGACGGGCAGGGCGCACATGGCCTTGATGTCGGCGTCGGTGACATTGATGGTCGCGAAGACGCCATTGGGATACCGTGAGAGCAGGGCACCGTTGCGGCCGGGATATTGCTGGCTTTGGCCTTCGTACTGATATAGGGATATCGAATCAAAGTCTCCGGTGAAAGCTATGCGGCCAAGGTCACCAAGACTGAGGTTGGGGTCGGGGACCGGTTTGAAAGTGAAAGCTGCTGTCGGGGAAGCGAGCAGCAGCGAGAGGGCGAGTTTGCCTGCCCCTGTGCGCAGGAGGGCAGCGAATGAGTCCCTCATGGCAGCAGTGGGTGGCGCGATGGACGAAAGAATACGGTATCGTATGCGGGTGTCGGAGGTAGCGTTCACCAAAGGAAGCTGGCCAGGTCCGGCATGGGGATGAAGCGAGACAGCGAGGAGGTCCGGATGGTCGCGGGTTGCTGTCGCCTGTGCCTGTGCTCGCAACGGCGCAGCGCGACACAGCGTGTCCGAGTGGTGAGAGTGCCGACGGCAGTGGTGATGCGAGGGTTGGGTGGTAGGTGGCGGAGTCGTCCCAGGCAGTCGGTCGGACCTGCACGCGTGTGTGAGGCGATGGCGGGAAGGAGGTGCCGGCGAGGGATGCTTGGCGCGCGGTGAATGGGAGACGTGGATTGGGCGTCGAGGGACGTGGTATTAGGTGCAGGATACTGCTTTCTGGGTGAATGCTGAAACGAATGACTGTGGTGAGGGGATGATGCGCGTGAATCAAAGGGTGGCCGCCCGCCCGCGCTGCTTTTTTGGCAAAGGAACACACGGGTGTTGTCAGAAACGAGCGTGGGATAATCAAAGGGGCGTGGCCGTCTCGGGAGCGCCATCACAGCAAGATCCCGGGTGGGCCGCCAGCCGCGCGCTGATTGGCCAGTCTGCCTCGACTAGCGGACTCTCTACGGACTAGCGCGCATGCGCCGGCCAGTGACAGGAACAAGTCGTCCATTGCACAGCAGCCTGCGACGACCATCTACAGTGCCTCCAGATCCCCCTGTGCGACAACGCCCAACCAGCCCGCTACGAGCCGATCTGCCGGGAACGCATGCTCGAAGAACAAAAAAGTGCCGTCGCGGGCGCCGCGGTGGCTGCTGCTGGCACCATGGCACCATACTTTTTGCTGCGCCGCCGTTGTCTGACTTGGCCTGATCCCAGCACGCCTCACAAACATCCGCGATAGAGCCGCTGCACCGTCTTTAATTTACATACAGGACCAGCCGTGTGCTGTCGTGGGGGACCATGCCTCTAGGCTCGCCAGGTCGCCAATGGCTGTGCGCAGCTGTCGACTAGACACGCGCTTGTCCTCCTGTCGTTAACCCAGGCCACCACCGTCTCTTTTTTCTCCAGCTACGGTCGCATGCCATCATTTGGAGCTGCTCGCCTTGCCCGTCCGAGACCCTGGTCGTTTGGCATGGTGCCCCAGGCGACCAGGCTCGCCTGCAGGGACGCAAGCCGTCTGCCCTGATTACCACACCATTACGACCATCCCTCATGCTCGCCACTCCTATATACTGCAACCACTGGGACGCACTTCCTCTCTTGCACACCTGCATACTTGCTCGCGTCTCTGCCTGCAACTGCCATCATCACAATGCCTTCGTCCGATTATGACGCAAGCCTGCTCGTACCCACCCAGTCAACGGCGGGTAGCGTGTTTCACATTTCAACGAGGCCGCATCCAAGTCCCGGCCCCAGTCGATCCGGCCCTCTTTACCCCAAAAATACTCTCGAGGCCCTCTTTTTGCGTATACAAATGACGCCGGTCCGCAGGCTGTGTCGTGAGCGGTCCATGGCCTTTGAGCCCACGTCAACCAAACCATCGTCCGACAAAGACGGAATGCGAGACATGTGTTCTTATTATACATTACTACATGCACTACAGGAAATGCCCTGCGCCCTTCCCGTCTAATTCTAAAGGTATCCAAACAAAGTTCTAGTCGTCATCGTGATGCTACGCCAAAATCAAATCCCGTAACCATTCTACTTCGTATTTTACTGGCTGGTGTTCTTTTCCATGTCCTTGACCTTATCCTTGTCCACAAAGGCCCTGTCTTGGTTCATAGCCCCGTTCATGTCGTAAGCTTTGATAAAGATGGTACCGACCAGAGCGACAGCACTGAAAGCCAGTATGACAATCCAGATGTATTTCAATGCATCCGTGTAGCTTTCCTTCAGTTGTTCCTTCATTGCTCCTGCAGGCATCTCCTTGATGATCCGAACCAGGCCCGCAGCATCCTGGGAATACTCGTCCGCAAATTCAGCCAACAGTGGGAATGTCAGCATCTTCTTCTTCATTTGGTTTTGGAAGACGACTCCACCCACTGCCACTCCGATTGTCTGGCCAAAGGCGCGGAAAAAGGAAAACATATTGGCGGCGTACGCCTGATCCTCGGCCGTTGCACTTGCTTGTACACCCAACGCCATGGCAGGGAATAGAATACCGGTGCCCACGCCACCCACTAGGCATAGGAAGATCCACGCTGGAGTGGAAGTGTTGACTTTGATGAGGATGAGGAGACCCATACCAAGCGTAGTAAACAACCACCCTACGCGATTTGCCCAGCGGTACTTGCCCAGAACCGCAATGGCAATACCCGTCGCAATCGAAGCAGGCGCAACAGTAAACGTCCAGGGAAACAAAGCAACTCCCGTGAGAATCGGGCCAAATCCCTTGACTGCTTCAAAGTAAAGCGGCAGGTAATATAGAATAGACCAGAGGATGATGCCGTGGATTACCGTAGAAATATAGAGGATAGCAGCAGACCGGTTCTTGAAAACCGACGTGCGAATGAGTGGGTTGGCAGCCACAAACTCAATGTACAGGACAAAGGCGCACATGCCTACTCCGCATACAATGAGGGGCACAAGTGTGCGCCACGAGTCCCAAGGATACTGTATTCCTCCCCAGGTAACGGGAATCAAGAAGCCAGTCGTCGAGGCGAGGAAGAGCACCATGCCGATCCAGTCTACTTCGCGGAGTTTGGCGAGAAAGCCACTGTGCTTCTGGTTGAGCTTGAGGAAGATAGTAATCAGGGCAGCGCCGACAGCCAAAAAAGGTAGGTTTATCCAAAAGATCCACCGCCAGCTTACGTTCTGTGAGAAGCCACCACCTTGAGACCTGTTAGCCGGCTGCCATCTGTACTTGCACTGGATATCACGTACCGAGAAGAGGTCCTGCCACAGTGCCAATCGACCACATGGCACCAAAGGAGCTAATCCACTTTCCTCGCTCACGTAGAGGTACTGTATCTACTACGACCATCTCTGTCAAGCAAATAATACCCCCGCCTCCGATACCCTGGATGGAACGACCGACTAGGATGACGGTAAAGTTGTCTGCAACGGCCGGGATGATGGAGCCAGCAAGGAAGAACGCAAGACTGACATAGATGATCGACTTTCTACCGAATATGTGCGAGAACGATCCCAACACTGGCTGGAAGACTGTCGAGGTCAACAGGAACGAAGTCCCGCTCCAGAACGCCTCAATAGCTGACCCGCCTAGTGCTCTGGCAATGATCTAGACACTATTAATCTGCAGTCCCGAAATGTCTACGACTGGACTTACCGGAAGAGCAACTGATATCGAAGTAGCATCCAGCGCAGCCATGAGTGTTAAGATACAAAGACTGCCAAAAGCAGCCAGAAACCGCCAACCTGGCTCAAACTTCTCCGGCTCTGCTACAACATCGGTCTTGCTAGATGCTGTTTCACTTGCAATTTCTGGAACAGGCACGGGGGCCTTAACAACGTCTTCGGGAGGCTGTGATGGAGTCGCCATGACCCTTATCTTTGTGTTGGACTAGCCTGGGAAGACTGGCAAGAGAGGATATGGATATTGTGTGATAACCACCAACACTCCAAGAAGGAGAGAAGAAAGACAGGGCCAATGAATAAGTATATTGGTAAATCGAGATGCCTCAGCTGCTTGGTGCCGTCTTAAGGCGGATAGCAGCTATCATAGATATACCCACCTAGTACACTCTGCAAAGTATCCCTAATGCTCCTGCGGGCACACCAGAAGCCCATCTGTCGGGCATTCGGTACGACCTTTCCGCCATCGCTTCTCGAGTCCCCGGACCAACGTTTTCCTACCTGGGCGGTGTTGAGCAACAGCTACACCGTCGACTGACACCCGGGTTCAGCCTACACCTAGACGACCCACCGGCGACAAGTCCGCCCGACTCGAAAGGGCACAAGATGCGATGCATATGGTCTGTGCGGTTCCCGACACAGATCTCAGCTCTATCGTGATACGCCTGATTTCAGACCTCCGGTCGCTCTAGCCAATACCTAGGGCACGGCACAGCATTTGGAGGCTTCGGACGGCGCGATAGGCTTGTATGCATCGTGACGTGCATGTTGTTGTGAGCGTGGTGAGAAAAACGACCTATGAAAGACCCTTCCGCGCCTGGTGGCTTGAGACGGGAGGTTGTTCCTCCGACTTTCCCATCGCGCGTCTATTGGACAAACACTCCGCAGGTAGCAATAGTTGCTCCGACACGCACCTGAAATCTCAGCTTACCGTTATGCGCTTATATGGAAGTGGCTTTTTTTTTCTTCTATCGGACGAAATCCAGGGCTGACGGGCGGCAAGGCAGCCATTTCAGCTAGTTACCCAGTGACATAACGTTATGTAATGCCACATCACTCGTAGACGAACATAACTCGAGGCTTGATTGGAGTTGTCATCACTTCGCCCGATGACACTTGGCAGTAGATTATGCTCTTTTGAGATAACAATGTGCAAATGTCTTTGCGGCCTCGAGATGGCCTTACACCTGAAACACGGCATAGTGATGCATACAAAGATTGGGCTTCAAGCAAGCCACTGCACCAAGGTAGTCGGACAAAACCGCCTCATCAGGCCGCTCAACTCACAATCAAATCACTGTAGCAGTATCATCATCATGTGAGAGATGATTCAAATTTAGACACGTTCGTATCTGCCTCATGTCTCCGACAGCTGAAAGTGCATGTTATCAGGATGGGATTTTATTCGAGCTATTTAGGTACATCAGGAGACGGCAAAGCGGGTACGTACAAAGCTCCGGCTTCTGGCAAGCCACTACATACGATGCAACGCCACAATCTACTGGTGGCTTGCAGGGCGTAAACAACGAGCAGCTGTGCTTACCTTAGTCATGTTAGAAAGCAGCATCACGAGGACGCCAAGTCACAATTGCATCTCCGGGTCTGGCAAAAATCCGGCAGTTGTGCATTAGGGTAATGCTTGGTAGTCGGTATTCTATCTCGTGAGCTAGGCCTTCGACGGAGAAGATAAGCGCATGTACGACTTGTCACACAAGGGGGGATTGCCAGACAGTAAATAGATAAGAGCGTGTCCTTTTCCTGTGTATTGCTGGTTGAGCAGAGGAATTCGAATTTTCCTTCTCCCCATATTGCGAGAATGGGTTGACTGAATATCTTTACAACACATTGATCGACTTGATGGGGTGTAGCAACTACGATAGCCTCGTCCCTGTAGCATTTGAGGATGCAGTAGACTTACACCACTCCATCACCTAGTCGTCGGCAAAGCCTTTTTCTTCGAGGACGAAATCGGCTCCAGCGCCGCGACCGAGGACGTCACGATTCCTATTGATTATTTGCTCCAATACCTCGCCTGGCGTTGGGATATTAGGGGGACAGGAAGATTGGGGTAACCCTGGACTGCCTTAAGAACTTCGACGTAAATGGTTTCAGAGGGGACTTCTGGCTTCTCTTCGGCGCCAGTGCGTGGGTGTACAGCGCGGGAAGTCCTATGGACCGTTGTACAAGCGATAATAGTGAAGACTGTCCACCCGACCGCGGAGTGGAGGGGATTGCTTGATGGCGAGATGCTGAATGTGCGAGTATTTGTAGTACAAGAGGGTGACCATTCAATGGTGGAAGAAGTAGCAGTTCGCAGAGGATCTGGCTGCGTCTCGAAACCTACATCTGTGGAGAAGGGGCCTTTGCGGATACTTGAGACTCTGTTTGCTGTTTCAGCAGTATGAACATGTAATTAGAACACAAGACTTTCCCATATTCAGTCCACGCTCTCCACGGGTAACTGATATTTGGTTCATGGCTGAGAAGCACCAAATCGGGAGTCCAATGAGGTGGAAGCTAATGTGGGTTTCGGCAGTCCAACGGCCCTTGGATTACTTGATTGGTCTCAACCGTCTAGTGTCAACCACGGATCCAAGAGGAAAAAAAATGGATAACGCACTTTCATGTATATAAGTTAGAGAGGAAGGTGAGATTGTGACTTGCCTATGTCGAGTCAACCCCGAACTTTGCTACTCCCAACTCTACTTGCAACAAACCGGTTCCAAAAAAAACCATATCGGAGCTCGATGAAAATGTCTCAGATCCCTAAATCCGCTCCCGCCACTATCCTCGACCGTCCAAAAACGGGTTGAGATTATCCAGAGTATCATGCATAGGTTGCTGCTGGAAAGCTAGACAAATTAGCTCAGGAATACGACGTCAAAGTACAAGAATTTATCGACTAGTTCCACCTACTCTCATTCGAAGCAACTTTAGCATATATGGATGCATGCGACGGAATACCAGGCCTTGTAGAGGCAATGGTGGCCGACGGAGACGCTTTGGAAGGCGATGCGTTATCAGAGGATGGGATTGACCTTCGTCGTGCTAACCAAATTAACAACGAGGCCGCTCATGCTGCAATCATAGCTTCTAGATGCGAAGGAGGCCGCTTTAGCGATACTGAGGAATCCCATACCAGCGATGACGAGGAATCCCATATGGACGATGATATGCAAGCCCAACCAGAACAAGAACAAGAACAAGGAGAACCTCGCTAGGTGTTGGCGTGAGACTGAATGGGGTGAATGAAGTTATTGAAGTAAGCAGAAAGCAGAAAGATGATAGTAGACTTGTGTTGGGTACTAGCCATGATGGCTAGGTTTTTTGACATGGCGTAAACCAGAAGATCGTTCTCCATGTCAGTGCATGTATCCTGCAGAGCTACTCTACATCGAACAATAGAGACAAAGTGCGTAAGAGAGAATACTCAATGATTGTCTAATGCTGCCCCATCTACTACGCCAATAAGATTTCTCCTCATCCTCGCCTTCTCCTTTGCTTTTACCTGCGCCGTCACCTCGCTCTATTATCCTGTACAACATCTAGCGCCACACCAAAATCACTCTCTACTGAGGACTAACAAGCAGACGTCCACCATCGCTGCTCACCTGCGTGCCATTGGCAAACCTATCCCTCATGATCCATCCATACGCCTCAGCAATATCCTCTGGTCGCCCCAGCTCGCCCGTCAAACTATTCGTCTTCTTCATCGCTTCCATGGCCTCTGGTGGAGCATTTCCTAGGAACTTCTCAAGTAGTTCGGTATGTATCGCGCCCGGGTGAACCACATTGACGCGAATCGGTGCCATGTCTACCGCAAGACCTCGTACGAGGCCCTCAAGCGCGGCGCCGACTGCTGCAGGCAAATAGAAATTTGGCGTCGGACGGTGTGTATTTGTGCCTCCAGTCACGGTAATGGAGCTCGAGGATGACTTGTGCATGTAGTCGCCGTTGTGAATGACTTTGGCCAAAGCACATGGTGCAAAGAAGCGTACTGTGAACTGGTCCATCGCGGTAGCCAGGTCCAGCTCGCCGAGTTTGGGTAGATTGAGACTATCTCCTGCTGTGAAGGCGATATGATCCACCTTTTTCTTTCCGTTTTCAGTTGCCTTGTCTAGCATCGCTATGAAGTTCTTTTCAATGTTCTCTTTGTCGAGCAGGTCGGTGGCGAAGCCAGCGACGTTGGCAGCCGGAGTGTTTGGGTACAAAGAGCGCAGATACTCGACTTTGGAGTCGATTCTTGGTTGGCTCGAGCTGGAAATTGTTACTTTGGCGCCATATGAGAGGGCCATGTTGGCAATGGCAAAGCCGATGCCTGACGTCCCTCCGAAGACAAGAACATGAGCGTTTGCGAGGCGGTTTTGGTGGGCCATTGTAGAGACAGTTTGTTCTAAAGAGTAGGATAAAATGAAATGGGAAGGAGCTGGGAAGTACTGTAACAGTGTCTGGCTATCCAGGGACACACTGCAATCACGACTCCTTTATATCTTTTCTATTGTGGAATACATTATCCACGATACTTATTCTGTCCCTACTGAAGCCAACAGTTTGTCAGCATCTGGTTCGCCAAGCCCGCAGCTTGTCGGGGACGGGCGGGGACGGGCGGCCTCGTTTTCATTCTTGCATCCTTGACTTGTCACCTGGTAAACATACTGGTCGTACACTCGTGAAGGAGCCATGCACATGGGTAGAAGCGGGCGGACAGCGGCGACGCTAACGCACGAGCGGTACAGGTGGGTGTTTAGACCATTTGCGCACCGCTGAACGAGCAGCGCTTACTCTGATCGTAACTATAGGATGGGTGGCGAGGTGCCAGCAAGGCTTCCTAGAGAAAGTCACGCCTTTTTCCACAGCTCTGATTAGCTTGTAGCATTACAGATCTATTTATTGACCACTGCTTCTGCCATAGTATTACTCAGACCAAAAACTGCAAAAACCGGAAACACCACGCTACACACATGCGCTTTCTTAAACATTGAATCTCCTCTTCTCGACCGCACTGCCAATCAACTCATCACCTCTGATGATATTAGTTGCACACACCACAATGCGAGTACCCCTGCCCTCGCCCCCAGACTCTTTCAACTTATTGCCGATGAATCTCAAAGTTGCAATCTCAGCCCTTGTGACGCCGCCTACAAAGAAGACGACAATCGTCTTGTTCTTCTCGGCCTGACTACCGTTCAGGAGCTGTCTCGCTTTAGCAGCCTTTTCTTCTCCCTTTTGCGCCTCGTCAAATGTCGTGCCGCGGATGTACTTCGTCGCGTCGTCAAAAATGCGGAGGCCTTGAGCAAGGGGGTTTGCTTGAGCGGAAGCCCTGGGGTCAGTGGGGGGTTTGATGAGATTTGCCAGAGTATGTTTCTGGATAACGGATTGAACTAGGCGGACACTCAATGGCGCATAACCAGAAAAGGCATAGGAAATATCATTGGGATCCGCTTCGTTCACATCATCGTCCCAGAGTTTCAGACTCTTCCTCAATGGCGTGTAGTTTGTGACGCTACCTGGCTTTGCAGGTGCGCCTACGCCACCGAGACTTACACCACCTCGTGGGGAGAGTAGGCCCATTTTCTCAAGAGAAGCGAGAGTGAGCATGTGCTGGGGCCCGTATGCTTGGATGATGGCACGTTTGAAATTTTCGAGGTCTTTGGGACGGACGCCTGCATTGGTCGTACTTTCCAAGCACAGGAGGCGCAAAATAGCAGATAGCGGTACATCGCGGTTGATGAGTTCGGTAATCGTGTCGTGCTGTGTTGTTGGGTCTGCGCCAGACATGATATTCTGCTGCACTTCTAAGCTGCGCGTGAAGACGTCCGTACGTGTGAACTTTATAATCTCCTCCGCAAGGCTGGTGTGCAATTTTAGACTGGCTTGCTCAGCCTGGTAGCCTGGAAGCTTGGCAACAAAGTCGCGCAGCTCTGAAGTCGTTTTTGTGGCAAGCTGATCGCGCCCAGTGCTGCTTTGGAGCCGTCGAGCTGCCTGGTTCAAGAGATTGCCTACAATGGCAAAGTTGGCATCTCCAAGATCGGCGTAAAGCGTGTCTTTTGGATCAATCATAACCTTACGCTTCATACTCGTAGATGCCGAACCTGTCTGCCCTTGTTGAGGCGCGGCGCCACCAACAACCGAAGAATCGACTTCTGTTTGGTTAGCAGAGATATTGAAGACCTCATCAATGAGACCCTCGTAGGTCAGCTGCGTTAGAAGCACGGTTGGAAAGTCGACTTCTCGATCAATAATGACGAGACTGTCCATGTTGGAACTAGGCGTCAACCCCAAAAACGACGGTCCTCCGCCAGCAGACGTCTCGCTTGCTGCAACCTCGGTGCGCATGCGAATGAGCAAGTCTGCAAGGCGCTTTGCATTGTCACCTTTACCAATAATTCGTGGAAAGAGTCCGTACTTTTGCTGCTGAAGCATCAATGCTTTGGCCGACAAGTAGATGGCAGTGGGGTCCTTTCTCTTCAAAGAGTTAGCCTCAGATTTAGGATGACAAGGCGAGACAACATACGAGATACAGATCCGATACGGCATCTTCGAGCTCAAGCGACAAGACGTCTTCTGCGAGAGGCACAAGGAATAACGGCCACTCGCTCACACTAGCCTCACCCAAGACGCCTGCTTCCTCAAGCAATTGGTCTGAAGTCAACGTACGGCGAGGTACCCAGAAGATGGAGAATTCATGTTCAATATCGCTGTCGCGTCGAATACGTTTTATTTGCTCTATCTGCAATGTCAGCACCGTACAATAGACTGATCCTATATGGAGAAAATAGGCAATCCAATAAAAGCGCTTTATTTATTCTAGGGATCAAGACTGGCCAGGCAGAGTAGGTAAAAAATCTGCCTAGCCTACTTTTTGACCCAAAATTCATGCCATGAAGCATGCGAGGAATGAAGTAAGGAAGCCGGGAAGCTTCACTTACCAGCAACAGCCATCACAGTCTTTGCCTTTTCGCCCCTGACAAGGAAGACAATGTTGCGCTGTGAGGAGTCGACATTGTCGTTCTCCAGGAAGAAAGGCTTGTCCACGCCATATTCCTGCAGGGTTGAGAACTTGACGAGGAGGTTCAGCGGACCAGCAAGAGCTTTCTCAAGCACGAGGTTCTTCTTCCCTCTTATCTAGTTGCATGTGTTAGACGGTGCAGCACTTTGCGGCGCTGATATTACCTTACACCCTCGAGCAGAAGAAGCAGCTCTCGCCGCGCTTTTTCGGTTATATCCGCCGCATGAAAAGGTGTTATGGGCGCCATAGTCGCCGCTGTATCATGAGTTACAGCTAGTGCGAGGCTCTCCCAGAAGCATGACTACATGCAGCTCGCCCTTGTGGTGTGAAGGTCGATGAGGACGAGAGATGGGTTGAGATTGGCATTCTTAAGCTCTGCTTCAAAGGCACGTGCACGCGCGTATCTTGGCACCAGACTAGGGCAGAAGCAGACGCAAAGTGGGGATTGATTCTCAGGTCCATGCGTCTAACGCTCGACTGCTTGTATTTCTTATTATTTTTATGTTTGAATTTTGCGTCTGGGTTATATCCGATATGCGCTCATACCACACCCTCATCGTGGGTTTCCTTGTATGGTGGACAAATTTACAAACACGGGTATACAGCAAACCACCCAAATGTCATGAGCTTCATAAATGCAATGTAGGCCAAACTCTTGGATGCTACTAATAGATGATCCAAGCCTCACGCGCCCAAAGCCCTCAGAGCGATGCGCAGTTCTTTCACTGCAGTATCGGCGTCCTCAAAATTCAGCGCAGAGATTGCCCATTTGGCATGCTTTTGCGCCAACATAATGGAGTCTTCATCATTCTTGAATGGTCCGTTAGAATACTGTTGCGGAGGTTGGGGAGACAGCGGAGTCGGTTGAGCATATGGGTTCTGGTGAGGTGCTGGTGTGTGTTGCTGCTGAGAAGGCGAGAAAGTGCCCATCTGTGGTGGTGCATTTTGCTGTTGAGGTGGCTGTGGTGTGGGTGATGTGTATTGATTCTGGGGGGGTGGTTGATAGGGATTTTGGGGAGGTGGTGGTTGCTGGACAGGTGGAGCGGCCGGTGGGGATGTAGGGTTTTGGTAAAAGCTCGCAGGATCGGAAGGCTCTGGCGCTTTTGGTGCCTGTGGGCTATTCGGTAAAGAAGACGTCAAAGGGTCTGTATCCATAGGCGCTGTTGGAAGGCCCGGTGCTGCCGATTCGCCTGTGAAGGTGGGAGGATCTGTCCTTGGGAAATAACCTCCACCGATTGAAGTGACAGAGCCTTGTCGGGATTGCGTAGGCTGGGAAATAGGAGATACATCGTTGTGTGACGACTGTGTGTATCCCGTGGGAGCAGATGGGAAGCTAGGTGGAGGCGGTGACACCGGGGGAGCAGAGAAGTTGGGCGGCGGTTGCACAGACGTATCTGGAGCCGACTCAACGTAGGGTTGATATGAGCTTTGCGGCGGAGCGCCTTGATTTATACGCTGAACTTCAGGATCTTCGGGATCCAAGGCAGGCGGCTGGTCAGGCTGTTCGTGGGTTTCTTGTACAGGGTTGGTGGCATTGGGGTCTTCACCGGCTTTGATTGCTTTTAGGATGCGTAGCGCATGGTATTTGGCATACTTTGTTCTGGCGGCAATTTCTGGGTCATTATTCTTCCATATCGACATCATCTCGAGAAACGTGGATGCGGCGCGAAGCGTGTCGACGGTTTGTCTGTACATTGAAGTTAGCTCAGGCGCTCATGACGACAGAATAGGCAGCAGACAGACCCATTGACTCTGTTCTCAGCCATCTCACGCTCCGCTTTGCCCAGTGTCTGGAGGGCGAACTGCTCGCAGTATGCGCTTGCGACTGTGTCATCCACCAAGGCATCCTCGGTGGGGTTCTCAGCCTTCGCCTGTTCGAGCTTCTCCATCAGATCGGTCGTGTAGGCAGTACATTCTTGGTCGGCCGAGTGTAGTCCTCCAGCGATTATTTTCTGGACCATGTAGAAGCGCACTACCCATGATGTTGTTAGCAAGCGCGTCGTGAGCAGCAACAGTCGGCAACGGTACTCACGCCAGTACGTGATGATAGGCTTGATGCGCTCAAGCTGGGCGGCACGCTTGGCCGGCTCTGCAAGCTGCAGCTTCTTGAGCTTCGCCGGGGTGACACTGGCCATGGCTCTGCAAATCTGTTTCTTTGTGTTGGATGCAGGGACGTGGAGACGTGAGCGATGGAGGAGGGTGGAATGCGGTCATAGGCGCTAGCAGCGCAGCACCCCTGTCTCCCCGCATCGCAGCTATGGCCAGGTAGTCACAGACGAGACCGTTACAAATGAAGTGAAAAGGCCAACCTGGCAACAAGGCCAGGTGAGCTGATATAACTGTTGCAGCAGCTCCGTTCTTCTTTTCCCAGTCTCCCTGCACTTACACACCAATACCCATCCAGCAACCATGGTGCGCTCATCGACGCTACTTGCGGCCACTGCTGCGCTGGCCCTGAATGCGCACGCCGAGAGCATGTACTCCAAGAACAGCGCCGTTGTTCAGATTACCGGCATGGACTATGATCGGGTCATTGCAAAGTCCAATTATACTTCTGTAAGTATGGTACCACTGATTTGGGCGCTGCTTGACTAACTACGTCCCAGATTGTTGAGTAAGCTATCCGCCCGCTCTGACCAAACGTCGCGTTCTCATGCCTCACAGATTCTATGCGCCATGGTGTGGGCACTGCAAGAACCTCAAGCCCGCTTACGAAACGGCGGCGAAGTCTCTCCAGGGCATCGCCAAGGTCGCCGCCATCAATTGCGACGAAGAGATGAACAAGCCCTTTTGCGGAAGGATGGGCGTCCAGGGCTTCCCCACACTCAAGATTGTGCGTCCCAGCAAGAAGCCAGGAAAGCCAACTGTAGAGGACTACCAGGGCCCCCGCTCGGCCAAGGGCATTGTAGAAGCTGTCAAGGACAAGGTTCCGAATTCGGTCAAGAGGGTCAACGACAAGAACCTGGATGAATGGCTGCAGGAGAACAAGGACATGGCCAAGGCTATCTTGTTCAGCGAAAAGGGAGTTGTCAGTGCTACACTGAGGGCACTGGCAATTGACTTTTCTGGCATCATCTCCGTTGCCCAAGTCAAGAAGACCGAAAAGGCAGCAGTTGAAAAGTATGGTATCACTGAGTATCCCACGCTCGTCCTTATTCCAGCAGGCTCAGACACACCTATTAAGCATGAGGGCAAGGTCGACAAGGCCGGTATGGTCGAGTTCCTTTCTCAGGTCGCTCCACCAAACCCCGACTGTCCACCGCCAAAGGAGAAGAAATCCAAGGGCAAAAAGGACACCAAGAAAGACTCAAAAGCCTCGAGCAAATTCTCCAAGGCTTCAGCGGCTCACAAGGAGGCGGAAGCTTCTTCTGCTGCAGCATCAGCAACAGAAGAGACTGTCGAGGAGCCCACAGAATCACCTGATCCAAATGTAAAGGACAAGGACACATCCAACCCAATCGTTCTTCCCAAGGAAGAGCTCAAGCCAACCATTCCCGTCTTCGCGGAATCTGACGCGCTACAATACATGTGCTTGAGTGACCAAAGCAAGACATGTATTCTCGCACTATTGCCTAAGGAAGAAACCTCGGAAGCAGCCGCTACTGCTGTCGCTTCCCTTGCCTCTATTCACAAGAAATACGACAATTCCGGAAGTCGTCTGTTCCCTTTTATTGGTGTTTCGTCGGCCAACCCCCTCGCGCCTAGCTTGGTTGCGGAGCTGGGTCTCGGCAATGCAGACCAAGTCCACCTCGTCGCCACCAACGGCAAGCGTGCTTGGTACAAGAAGTACCCTGGCAGCACATTCGGCATCGAAGAAATCGAGCAATGGGTTGACGCTATCCGCATGGGCGAAGGCAAGAAGGAGAAGCTATCGGATGCACTCCTGGTCCCTGGCGTGAAGCCACAGTCGGAGAAGGAGAAGCAGCCAGACCCCGAGCAGGTCAAGATTCAAGTCGAAGAGATTCCAGAAGAGCCTGAAACTTCACATGAGCACAACGAGCTCTGAGTGGGGCTGTTGCGGATATGTATAAGTTTGAGTTTATCCTTTCTAGCTTAGCGATGTGTGTATATCAAATGTGTATCTTGTTCGCCTTGGACCTCGCTCCCTTCTGTGTTTCCCTCTCCTCTGTAGCTTTGTTCATGGTGTACCTTGCTTTGTCCTCTTGCTTACTCTTTCTGATTATCTTCGCAAATTTCTGGAAAGTGCTCGGCCGTGACACAGAGGAGCTGCAGAAGACAGTGTTAGATCAAAAGACTCAGTGCATATGTCGACTTATCTAATATCGTGCATGTCCTCTGGTGGCTGACGCGGCGCATTTTGGGATTCCATATGTCAATCAGACTTAAATAACTGCTCTGAGGCACAATAAACCATTCGCCATGTACTTCCACTGCAATGTTAGTGGATATTTTAGACGAGTTAAGAGTAAGCTTTGAGTGGAGCATGAGCCGAAAGAAGATAGCAGTAGTCTATTGGTGGGGGTTAGAGTTGACACTGCAGGAAGGGCAGATGTATCACTACCACCAAGATAATACAACTGAGCGTCTATGTGACGAATAGCCCCATAGCTCTTTGAATCTCTGCTTCAGCTTCTTCTGGCCCTCGAGGATACAAAGGGGACAGTAGATCTCCTATAAGCACTTCCTTGATGAGCAAATAATATATGCACAAACCGAAAACAATGAGAGTGATCAATAAAAATTGCAAGCCTAAACACTTTTACATAGGGGCTGGCAAAATATATCGAATTATAGGTTGAAAAACAAAATGGCGACGGTTTCTGATCAGAGCCCATTCAGTGGCAAATGCAGGGCTGAGCAAACGACCATCCCACGAACGAAGCGGACGAAACATAACTCAACCGGACTGGCTGATAAAAGTGAGAGCAAAAACACGAAATTTATCGGCGTCATTGTCAATCTATATCCCAATACTGGCGAGTTAGGCTTGAGCAATCAGGATCAAGAATCGGAAGACGGTGCAGGGATTTCGCCGCCACAGAGTTATACATAGTACAAGTACGACAAGCAAAGCTTCAGTCATTAGACAAGGGCCTGTGGCCAATCAGAGTAAAATCGATAACCACCCAACTAGTAGGTAGTCATTACTAGAACACATGTACCGTACCTATACTTGGCGAACTTGGCAGTGCGTTACTCCTGTATAGCCTAGGTACTCTACTTAGGGGTTTTGGAGAGTTTAAGCGTATATGCTACAATAAAATGTCTAGAAGCGCTTGCTCTTGAACAATCGCAATCTGTATTTGAAAGTCTGTGAGGGTACCCTGTAGATCTTAGAACTAGAAGTTGGCTACTCTACAATTCAATACATATTCACTGCCAAACTCAGCCTCGCTAGCCACTTCATATTGACCGCTCAAAATACAATATGTAACATGGTGTGGATTGACGCTGATCATTCAGGGCTGCTTTCTTTATCCTGACCTTCAGGAATCACGAAGTACAATCTGGGCTGCCATTTTGTGGCGGTCCGTCACAAACATTGTCAAAAAATTATTGTTTCCCGCAAAAACAAAGGATGCTCGCTTTGAGAATAGACTGATGTTTGGGTCCCACCAGCAGAACGAGATTGTCAGGTGCCCAATCTATGCCGTGACCTTCTGCAAAGGTACTCGCGCCCAATGCCTGGATCTTCCCGCATGTGAGGACCATTGCTATGTCCAGGCATTCAGAATTGCCACAACACGAATTTCCCTTTGAACTTTTTTCCTCGCAACTAGAAAATAGCCCTCTCCGAGACCAACCGAGGTTCGCCTCTTGTTCCGTTGCCTCCAGTGATTTTGTTTTTTAGGAATGGATAAGCGCCGACGAATGGATTAACCGAGTGTGCCTAGCGCCGCCCGCCGACACTACGAAAGATCCCTGCGAGGCCAATTTTTCTCCGTTCGCTCGCCTTTAAGCAAGCGCAAAAAAAGATTCCCAGCCCTTTTTTCCCACCTTCTCTCCACCACCTTCCTGCTCTTCAATTTTTCTCCCGGTTGCTCCTTCCACACATACCGCAATCATGAGCGAAGAAGTCTACGAGGGTGCCATCGGCATCGATCTTGGTGCGCAACACTCTCAATATTACCCCACAGTGGCATGTGCTAACCGATATCCCCAGGCACCACCTACTCTTGCGTTGCCAACTACGAGGGCACCAATGTCGAGATCAGTATGCGCCCAGAGATCCCACAATCATCAGGATACCCTTCTAATCATGCTTGCTTGCAGTTGCCAACGAGCAGGGTAGCTTCACCACTCCCTCGTTCGTCTCTTTCACCTCAGAGGAGCGTCTGATCGGTGAGGCGGCCAAGAACCAGGCCGCTATGAACCCTGAGAACACCGTCTTCGATGTCAAGTGAGTATTTCCAATTCCCGCGACATGTTGCACATGCGAGCAGCGGGCTGACTTTGGTAGGCGTCTCATTGGTCGCCGATTCGAGGACGAGACCGTCACAAAGGACATCAAGTCATGGCCCTTCAAGGTCGTTGACCAGGGCGGCAGCCCCATGGTCGAGGTTGAGTACCTCGGTGAGAAGAAGCAGTTCTCTCCCCAGGAAATCTCCGCCATGGTTCTCGTCAAGGTACGATTTCCGCACACATGCCCAACGAAGCGGGGCAAATACGCACCCGATGTGGCGAAGCAAAGACTGACACACCCCACAGATGAAGGAGGTCGCTGAGACCAAGCTCGGCAAGAAGGTCGAGAAGGCCGTCATCACTGTCCCTGCCTACTTCAACGACAACCAGCGTCAGGCCACCAAGGACGCCGGTGCCATCGCTGGCCTCAATGTCCTCCGTATCATCAACGAGCCTACCGCCGCCGCTATCGCTTACGGTCTCGGTGCCGGTAAGTCCGACAAGGAGAGGAACGTCCTCATCTACGACCTCGGTGGTGGTACTTTCGATGTGTCGCTTCTTCACATCCAGGGTGGTGTCTTCACTGTCAAGGCTACTGCCGGAGAGTAAGTCAACCACAACAACACAGACGCCTTCTACAGTGCACTAACATTGCAAAAGTACCCATTTGGGTGGACAAGATTTCGACACTAACCTCCTTGAGCACTTCAAGAAGGAGTTCACCAAGAAGACCAAGAAGGGTAAGTGAAATTTCCAGATTTTCAGATTTCAAGCTTTTTTGATCTCATGAGACACTGTGGCAAATACCACCATCTCTTGATCTCAGGATGCATTTTCTGGCTTCACGATGCATTTTACAGTCTTGAGGTGCATTGTGGCAACTACCACCATCTCATTATCTGGTGGTGCCGTTCTTGATTCCAAGACGCACTTCTTGATGACAAGATGCATTGTGGCAAATACCGCGGTCTCTACATTTCAAGACGCACCTCTTTCAATCATGATGCACTGTGGCAAACACTGACATTTTTCTTTGCAGACATCAGCGGCGATGCTCGTGCCCTTCGTCGTCTCCGCACTGCTTGCGAGCGTGCCAAGCGTACTCTCTCCAACGCTACCCAGACTACTGTTGAGATCGATTCGCTCTTCGACGGTGAGGACTTCAACGCCAACATTACTCGCGCTCGTTTCGAGGACCTGAACCAGAAGGCCTTCGCTGGCACTCTGGACCCTGTTGCTCAGGTTCTCAAGGACGCCAACCTCAGCAAGGACAAGGTTGACGAGATCGTCCTTGTTGGTGGTTCTACCCGTATCCCCAAGATCCAGAAGCTCCTCAGCGACTTCTTCAACGGCAAGAAGCTCGAGAAGAGCATCAACCCTGACGAGGCTGTTGCCTACGGTGCTGCCGTCCAGGCCGGTATCCTTTCCGGAAAGGCTACCTCCGCTGACACTGCCGACCTCCTCCTTCTCGATGTCGTTCCCCTCTCCCTCGGTGTCGCCATGGAGGGTAACATCTTCGCTCCCGTCGTCCCCCGTGGTCAGACCGTTCCTGTGAGTATTTTCCGATGTTCTTTAGACTACCATGTTCTAACGTTGTCCTAGACCATCAAGAAGAGGACCTTCACCACCGTCGCCGACAACCAGCAGACCGTCCAGTTCCCCGTCTTCCAGGGTGAGCGTGTCAACTGCGAGGACAACACCTCCCTGGGAGAGTTCACCCTTGCACCAATTCCTCCTATGCGCGCCGGAGAGGCTGTCCTTGAGGTCGTCTTCGAGGTCGACGTCAACGGTATCCTCAAGGTTACCGCCACTGAGAAGACCTCCGGCCGCAGCGCCAACATCACCATCTCCAACGCTGTTGGTAAGCTCTCGTCCACTGAGATCGAGAACATGATCAACGACGCCCAGAAGTTCAAGACCAGCGACGAGGCTTTCAGCAAGAAGTTCGAGTCGAGGCAACAGCTCGAGTCCTACATCTCCCGTGTTGAGGAGATGGTCTCTGACCCCACCACCTCCATCCGCCTCAAGCGTGGCCAGAAGGAGAAGATTGAGTCTGCTCTCTCTGATGCCATGGCCCAGCTCGAGGTTGAGGATGCCTCCGCCGAGGACCTCAAGAAGAAGGAGCTTGCGCTCAAGCGCACCGTCACCAAGGCTTTCTCCACCCGATAAGCGCTTCACCCATCAGGAGTGCCACGCGGGTTGGCAGGTAGGAAGTAAGGGCGCAGGTGCAGGATACCCAGACTGCGAGCTGCGAGCGGAGTTCATCTATTGCGGCTTTTAACGATAGACATGGTGTGTTTTGGTTCCTTCTTTTTCATGGGTTCCCGTTTCCGGCATTCATGGAACGTGAAAAAAGTCTTCTTTGTGCTTTCACGACGATGCCTGACGAAACGATCGTAACGGATGTTCTGCAAAAGTATGCCTGGTGGTCAACGTCTCTTATGTAACTCACGAGGTAGATACGCGGAGAGAGGAAAGGAAATTGAAATGACTTCACTGCATGACGTTTGTTTGTATGATGACTGTGACAACTACACGATACTGAGACACTGAGGTCGTATAATTCCACTGCATGAATTAAAAACGCCAACCTGATCGAGAATCCACATCAGAAGGAGTATTAATACCTGTTCGTGGCTAAGAATAATGTCAGTCCTCTTTATATAGCCAGCCGAGTAATCTATAACCACGCCACCCACAAGAATAGGAAGACCTTAGCATTACTTGCCACTTCCTATATTACAATGTAACCCTATATTAGCGAAGTCTCTCCATAACTATGTATATCTGCTTTCCTACTTATCTTCGCATACTGTCAGCTGCTATCGCTGATTAAGTCAGCCACTAAGATGAAAAAGCGTTTGTCTATGCCAACAGCTTGTACAAAGCTATACTGTTCATAATACTATTGAGATGATATGTTTTACTAAGTGTCTACGCCCCTCTTAGCTATCAGACTTGCTATAAAGTACGCAGCTAGCGAGCCATTTCCATACATTGTTCTTCCCGCTAATCAAAGCCTGGGACTAGTGTCAACGCTGCCAGCCGATATGCAAGATCCTAGTGCATTCAACTACTTAGTTACAGGAAGAGTAGGTGGTGTAGAACCACTGCTTGCGACTAGCTTTTCCAGCTAGGTTATCTTGGAGGTGACTCAGCAAACACGCTGTGCTAGACTTGGTGAAGGAGCCAGATGACTTGAGTACATGAGGACTAGGGTTAAGATGTCTTTAGCACGCATGTGCTTGCTTGTGGAACAGATTGTGGTAACTATCTGGTAGTAAACCAGAGCAACCGGCTGTATAAGTAGTACCGCATCATTTGATTCACTTAGTCTACAATAACTTCCTTTATGAAGCGGCGCGTTCATTCTTCATAACCACAGCAAAGTCGAGACATGGATTGAAATAAGAACCTTAATTGAACAGAAAATACCTTAGTACAAGAGCCGGTTCGTAAGCCCAGACAAACGAAAAGTCTTCCCTGCTTCCCTATCCAGATCCATCGCCCCACAACGCCAATTCCCTATCCCTTCCTAACCAGCCTACCCTTTGAAAATGAGAAACGCCGTACACCACCTCTATCATGCATCGGTAAGCCACACTCTGGAAATCTCCCCTCGTGCACAATCCCACAGCGCCCTCATCTCAAACCTTCTCATCATGAAACACGAAGCTGATATCCCGTGGTCTCTGCGTATTGTATCTCACAAAGTTCTCATCGCCCTGTGGTCGCTCCTTCTTCGTGTTGCTCGTGAGCATGCTCTGTAGACTGACACACACGCTTTCTACATTGTGTACGGGGGACCACCCGGAGCGATCGAGTAGATCAAGGCATATGATGCCGTTGGAGTAGATGTGCGGGTGCCAGGGTATAGGATGGTTTTCGTCGCGCACGAAGACGACTTCGGGGGCCTGTGGGAGAGCAATGTCAGCAATCGAGTACGGGCACCCGGTTGACATAGGAAGCGGACAAAAGTACCTCGATAGGGTATTGTGGTGTGAAGCTGAATTTCAAACGGTATGTTTCGCCTTCGTAGATGGGGTTTGAGTCCATGACTTTGATGTCCATGAGCCAGGTTTGGAAGTCGTCGGCTTGAACGAGCGTTATGCCTGGCGGGAGTTTCTCGTGCATCTGTGTCATCAACTTCAGCCATCTCGTTCCCTTGCCCGTACATGTAACGTGAGATTTTGCTACGTATGTATCGAATCGATATGGCCGAGGTAAGGGAAAAGGACGTGATTCGCAGCGAAGGGAGGGTTACGGTACCTTGGATAGCTCCTGCGATGCTGATTAGCCTAGGTTCTTTGTGCGCTTGACCCTGCACGTAGACTCTGCTTCTACATTCTGCTGGAGAAACGTACTTTGCCCAGTCGTTTGGATGCGAACATGTTGAGCCAAGACGCGCTGCTTTCTCAGCTAAGCCCGACGTATGAATGAATGGAATGGTTTGAAATCCCTTAGGAATGTCCGAGTTTCTCTGGAATCGCAGGTATGGGGTTGTGGCAATGTCTGTTTACTTGGGCGCAACAAGCGACTGTCGGTGGGGGAGGGGCAGAGCGGTGGACCTTTGTACGTGGCAGCCTAGTGCGCAGAAGGAAGTATGGAGTAGATAGGATTGAGGAAAAGGCGGCGGAAAGGTCGGCAGGTAAGAGATTGTAGCGAAGGAGGCGAGTGGTTGCTGTTGCTGTTGCTTCGGAGCTCTGAAGTTCGATGTTCGAGCGAATGCAAGCAAGGTCTACCCGGGCAAGGTCTACCTAGACAAGTTCATCGCCCAATGTTTCGACGCAACATTACATGCTAGAAGCAGGTGCACTTCACGTGATGGGCATGTTTTCAGATTCTCAAGAAATAATTGTTGAACGTAAAGCATGTCTGATTTCGCCCGTGATATCTTTCCGCGCCATACGCCGTAACCGTAGCTTTTCCCAAATAGCTTTATACATTAGGTCCGCAGACCACAAGATATGAAAAACAACATATGCAATGAAAAGAGCAGATGCTCAAGGAATAGCACTAGGCTTACGAGTAGAATGCACCCTTCTGGAAACTCTCAACACCCATGTCTCCAGCCTTGCTGTCTACCTTTGGTCCCAACTTGGTTTCGGTCATAGTAGCAGTGCCGCTTGTAGCGCTGGTGCTGGTCATGGTTTGGGTCCTGCTTCCAGCTTGACTTGCGCTTTGGCTTCCGCTGGTAATTTGAGCGGGTGTCTTGCGCTGAATGGTCTCAAGATAGATGCCGGGGAGATAACCAATTCGTCCGTCCCTGGATCGACATTTCCACCACTCCGAGGCGTTGCCCATAGGATCGCTTTTGCTAAGCACAGCAACCATGTCTCCCTTCTTTACCGCAAGGTCCATGCCCTGCATGTTGGCATTGGGGGTGAAGTCATACAGCGCACGGCAGAACTCGAGCTTGTTCGGATCGAGGGGTTGGCCAGCATGTGGGTTCTCCAGCATTTTCCGCTGCTCCTCAGCCTCCTGTGACCGGGCAAGCGCCTTGATGAGCTTGCCCATAAGATATGGTAGACCGAAAACAGCAAGCATAAAAACAATGAAAGGTTTCTTGGATGGCTTGGGAGGCGCTGGTGAACCATCTGGCATGCGACCGTTGAATGCTGCGAAGCTCGCGGGTGTTAGGGCGGTTGCATCGGCAGGCAGGGGTCGTCCGGTAAGTTTTGCGATGGCCGTCCGTATCCATCGCATGACGGTGTAGATGCCCAAGACTGAGCCGAGGGTTTGTCGCAGGTTTCCAAACTGCTCTGCAACGGATACCATGGCTATGATAAATTAGTACATAGAAATAAATGTAATAAAAACAAAGACATACCGAAGAATGACGAATGTGTCGCCATATACGTGCTTTGCAGCATTTGTGCAAAGCCACCGAAAGCGCCGACAATGTTCTCAATCAGCTGGAATGTTGCTGCTGTGCTCTGGCTGAATGATTGTGTAAGGCTGTTGTTTGGGTCTCCCGGCATGCCGCCCATGCCTCCATACATTCCCCCGTACATTCCTCCCATGCCGCCGTACATGCCTCCCATACCGCCCATACCACCGTACATGGAGCCATACGCGCCGCCCATGGTAGAGTACGGCGAAGTGTAGCTGCTCATGCCCCCATAGCCGGTGCCATAGGGCGAGCTGTATCGGTTGTTCATGCCCGAATACGCGGTCGCGTTGCGGTTCGCGACAGTGCTCAAAGAGTCTGGTACGGATGGCAGGGGTGGAGCGGTCGAAGAGGTTGTGGATGCAGCTGTGGTTGTGCTAGGTGCTGTGCTGCTGCTAGATCCCGTGAGCCCTGCGTGGTTGTTAGTCGCATTTGTGGCTATGATTCGGGACGGCTGGTGAGACTGACCAACCGAGGCACTTGTCGCGCCTGCGCTTGTTTCCCATGGCTTTGGCGGCGACGGCGAAGACATGATGAGCTGCGTGTCTTATCTGTGACCTTGTCCCCTTTGCGCGCGAACAACAGTGAGTTCGGGCGAAATGGAGTGGATGGCGTCCAGGCGAAGAGGACGTGCAAAGGTTGAGAGGCTGGCTGTAGCGGCGATTCAACGGAGGCGACTTCTTGCGGGGAATCTGCCTAGGCCGGGGGCTTCAAACGCCAGTTCGCGGGTCCGCGTCGACCGTCACTGCACGCACGCGCTCGGTCGCAGTACGGCGGGTTGAGTAGATGAAGAACAGCAGAGAGATGGGTTGCTGACGACGGCGAGATGGGGGAGATGGCCAAGTGCGCATTGCCGTCGGCCGGGATACGGCTGGTCTTTCAGACGCTGAATCGTGACAGACCTCGGTTTCTTGTGCCCGCTTTGGCAAGCCCAACCGCCGTCGAGCAATCACAAGCCGATTAGCAACCGCTTTGCCACCCGTGTGCAATCGCCGCTCTTGCCCCAGTATGTCATCAATCGTGCATTTCCCCGGCCTGAGTTGACGTCCGTCCCGTGGACACACGCAACTCCCTACAGCACCTTGCACGCCATCACCGACCATGCTTGCATGTTGTGTAGTTGCTGTCGACACGTGATCAGCTTTTGGCTAGCCGAGGAGCATCAGTCAACATAGCATACGGTGAACACACGCAGCTATCTCCATGGTCCGCCTCTGAACCTTATGAAGTATATCTGCGACCTGCATGGAATATTCAAAAGCATTGTCTAGTGTCAACGCTGTCATTGCAGATCACGTCACGTGACGACAAATTCTGTCCTCCTAATCCAACTGTAGTAAAACCTACTCGCGACATCTTCTGCTGCCCTTTTCCCATATTGTTGGCTACAAAGGGGCCATCGAATACTTCTATACAGGGAAAGAGACCCGTACAGAGTGCTGTATGTTGTTGTGAATGTCGAGAAAAGCATGTCACTCGATGTTCGGCAAAGCATGATGCAATAATGGGCGGAAGAGATGAGATGAATTGTAGATTGGGTATCGTAGCTATATGAAAGGTTGTGTGACAGTCTGGAATGTAGAGAAGCCACGTCTCAGAGACCCCAAAGTCATTCTCGCCAACAGAGGACCGAAGGGACCAAAGAGTACTCTCAAAAACATGACAGATGCTTTGTGAAAACTCGAATGTCAATCAGGTCTCTATTCATCCACTTGTTCCATCGTAGTCTCTAGCCGAACTATCTGTTTCTAGTCAGTTTATGATTCCTTGCGCGAGTGGAAGCAAAGCAAAGGACTGAATAGCACATTTCAGAATATAAGTTGAATGCACCGGCAAGACCCGAAGGCCTCGCCTAAAATAAGAGGTATCAGAAAATAATTTTGGTGGATCATCACTGTGCCAAAGAAAAGAGATGGACTTGTATCAACGTACCTTGGTCAGTTTGACACTGTCTGCGCTGCGCGTTAGTACCCTGCGCCCAAAGAAGCAACATTAGAAAGTCCCTGTGCATGGCGCGCATCCAGCTGCAACAAAGCCTAAAGATGGTTGCGCCATACTCGGGAAAACGGTGCTCAAGTAGAGAGATGGAAGAAGATGAGGTTGGCAGACTTTTTGTCCAGCAAGAGGAGCTTTGACGCTAAGCCCAGCGCACGGTCCACCACACACCTAGCCGAGCCGCGAGAAATTGGTCTTCGGATCGCGAACTTCCAACAACTCGACTTCAAGCCTTCCACACGACTTCGTACTAATCGACCAGCTCGCCGCCCGGTACATTCATTCAAAATGGGTCGTCTTCACAGCAACGGAAAGGGCATATCAGCCTCTGCCATCCCCTACTCCCGCAACCCCCCTGCGTGGTTGAAGACCACCCCCGAGCAGGTTGTCGACCAGATCTGCAAGCTCGCCAGGAAGGGTGCCACTCCTTCTCAGTAAGCCCAACGAGATATATGGGGGAAGGAATCATGTGCTGACGGAACCGCAGGATCGGTGAGGTCCTCCGTGACTCTCACGGTGTCGCCCAGGTCAAGGTCGTTACCGGCAACAAGATCCTCCGCATCCTCAAGTCGAACGGTACGATTGCTCTCTACACATGAAACAGCGCACGTCGACACAGCTCTGCTCGCAACGAGCATCTGCGCGCTATATAAATCTGCATTTGTTGGTCTAGGCTAACATTTTGCGCATAAAGGCCTGAGCCCCGATATCCCAGAGGACCTCTACATGCTCATCAAGAAGGCTGTTGCCGTCCGCAAGCACCTTTCCACCAACCGCAAGGACAGGGACAGCAAGTTCCGCCTCATTCTCATCGAGTCCCGTATCCACCGTGTAGGTTCAGCCCACAACTTGAGCACCAGCAGAAGCTAATCTTCCTCTCAGCTCTCCCGCTACTACAAGACCGTCGGTGCCCTCCCCCCTACCTGGAGGTACGAGAGCGCCACCGCCTCTACCCTCGTCGCATAAGCAGATGTAGGATTGGTGTGGCTGGTAATCGTGATGGAAGACATTTACGTGGAGTTCATGGGCATGGATGCTTGCTTTACGGAATCCTAGCAGCATCACGATACGGAATGAATCAAAAAGCATCATCGAAAGATGAATATACCCAATTGAAACCAGAGTGCCAGAATATGTTTGTGATAAACTTGATACTGTTTGACTCGGGGTATCTTTTCCATATGACGCCTGCCCTGTGCATTTCTGGTACTCCAGCTGTGCCACTTGACTCTTATATCGTGCTAGCCCTACTGCTCTCTCTGACTACTGGTCCTTCATCCTTTTGTTGCATGAGGAATGCCGACACCTTTCACTGCTGTCCTGTATTTTCTCTTCGTCTTTTATTCATACCACCTATACAGCTTCTCCCCCTTCGTCTCTGATTCATTACCACCCACCCAACTACTTTTCCTCTTTTTCTTATTCGTTTCCACCTACCCACCCGATCGGCACTCTTTCTCTCTCTCTCTCTCTCTCTATTAAGCACCCTCTACCTCCGCACTCTTCTGCGCCAAAAACTCACTCAACCACTTCAGTGGCTTCTCGGGCTCCTGTGTCGCAAGGTGCTTCATCGCCTCGAGCAGATATGGCGTCACATTCTGATTGAGATAGATTCTCGTCGGGCTGCCGTGGGGAATCGGCGCCGTGGGTGCTTGCGCCGGTGGGTGCGGTGAGTTGCGTGACGATGCAGGCGTCGTCGCTGATGTCGTGGTCGGGAGGACTGGGGCGCTGGGCTGTGCCGGAGCTGCGGTCTGGGATGGTGTTGGGGGCTGTGTTTGCACGGTGGGTTGCAGCGAGGAGGGTGTGGGTGAGGGGTGGTGGTCGGTTGCGGCCTGGGGAAGTAAGTGGTTAGTTTAGAGGTTGTTGTGCAATGGCGCTTTCTTCTTGATAATAGATAATATAGGGAGCCGTACAGGTTGTTCGGTGGTCGAGTCTGCCATTTCTACATCTGTAGATTGTTGCTGCGCAGATGCGTCGCCGTTTGTGAGCGTGGTATCCATGTCATGTGTCTCTGGCGCTGGGTTGGGAGATGGCTCGGCCATCTTGAAATTTTCTTTTCTCGTGGTTCCTCCGATCAACTGACGCGTAGTAGCACTGTCGGACGGTGTAGGCAGAATGATCGTCGACGTGGGTCGCGGTGTTGATAGTTTCAAGGGTAGCTCTGAGCTTTACCGTGACGTTCGGGGATTACGCGCTAGCCTCGGCGTTTGGCTCAAGGCTTCCTCAAAGTTACCTCTTCCCTATGCCATAGCCATTACTATCAAATGTGAAAGACTGCCATGCTGTATTCGCAAAAGAATCTCATATTTGACTATCTTACAAATGGTCTATACTGCAGGCAAAGAAGCATATAAAATAATCAAAACGCCGTGCGATAAATCAATGCATTGCTGTCTTAAATTCATGTTTGCTCGACCGTGACTCTCGTGTTTCATACGCGTATAAATCCTTCATATATCTCATCTTCAATCGCTTCTCAATGTGTCGCCGGCGCAATGATCCAAAAAAGCAGGTAAAGTATACAAAAAACCACAAGTCAACAAGTAATGGAAACAGAAACGGAGGCATCTCCACAGGTGTGAGACCCGGAGAAGATGAAAATTCTGGAAATGAAATGAGATCATGTCCCTTCGCTACGCTCATCTAGCGAGATCGTCGTTCAGATGCATATGGCACGTTGGTAGAAACGGTCGTTTTCATGTCGTTAGTCGTAATCACACTGTTGGTGTCCCAAGTTCCCGCGTCGGACAGGCTGGTTTTGCTTCTCAAGAACCTGGGCCTTTCGGGCTTGGGAGGCTTGGGGGGCTTCTGGGACTTGTAAGGAACATTTGCGGAGACGATAGTGGCAGGCCCGTTGTTGGCGTGGGTAATCTCACTGCTCGTGTCCCAAGTGCCGGAGTCGGAGCCATCATCAGAGAAACTCTGCTGCTCAGATTCTCTCTTCAATCTTTCAAAAGGTCCGGGCAGGTGGACCGAAGATGCAGGTCCTCCAAATCCTCCACTTGGATAGGGGACGTTGGTTGACACGGTCGTAGGCGGAGCACGATGCGTAACAACACTTTCGGTATCCCATGTGCCAGCATCAGAAACACTCAGCCTTCTCAGCTGTTGAGGCATACCAGTGGGGTATGGCACATTGGTTGACACGGTCGTAGGAGGAGGACGGTACGTCGTGATTTCCGTGTTAGTGTCCCAAGTGCCAGCATCAGACACGCTGAGCCTTCTTAGCTGGTGTGGTGATGGAGGCACAGAAGAAAGGTCGCTCATGGAGAAGTTGGTCGGGTACGGAACGTTGGTTGATACAGTCGTAGGTGGAGGGCGATGGGTCGTAATCTCAGTGTTAGTATCCCACGTACCGGCGTCAGAAACACTGAGTCTTCTCATCTGCCGTGGCGACGGAGGCACGTGAGAAACATCCGTCATAGAGAAGTTGGTCGGATACGGCACATTCGTCGAAACCGTGGTTGGGGGAGCGCGTTGCGTGAAAACGCTCTCAGTGTCCCATGTGCCAGCATCGGAGACGCTCATTCTCCTGGACTCGCGCGAAAATCCCGAAGGATATGGAATATTGGTCGAAATAGTAGTCTCAGGCGCACGCTGAGTGATTTCACTACTAGTATCCCAGGTGGCATCATCAGGAATGCTCCTTGTTCGCCTCAGTTCCCAAGCCAGCCCTGTCGGGTAAGGAACGTTGGTCGACACAGTCGTGGGCGGAGGAAGTCGAGTAACCTCGCTGGCAGTGTCCCATGTTCCAGCATCAGAGATACTTCTTTGCCTCCGGATCTCCTTTGATTCCCTCTTCACCTCTTTCGAGTCACGCCTGGCATCATAGGCGTGTGGGTAGGGTACATTGGTTGAGACTGTAGTAGGTGCGAAATCGTTATGAGTGAAGACACTGTTCGTATCCCAAGTGCCACTGTCGGATACGCTCCTCATCCTTCTGATCTCACGCGACTCCCTCTTGGACTCTTTCGAATCTTTTGTCAAGTCCTTGCTGCCGCGATCCCTCCTCCTCTCGCTCTTCTCGCTTCGAGAGGAGTTCTTAGTGCTGCCATTCCCACTTTGACCTGTTGCAGGACTGGGGTAAAGGGCTTTGACACCTGCACTTCGGCTTTCGTACAAGTAGCGAGCCTTCTCGCGCTCGGTTTTATCCGAGCGATCACTCTTCTCTGTCCGGCTAGTACGCTCGCTCTTGTGCGTACGTTCGCTCTTGTCTGTGCGCTCACTCTTCTCAGTTCGCTCACTCCTCTCAGTTCGTTCACTCTTGTCTGTACGCTCACTTCTATCCGTACGCTCAGTATCGGCAGACTTGTATGTACGGACGCTAGAAGCGTAGGTGCTCCGTCGACGAATAGATTCAGGTCGAGTGATAACATCATCTAGCTCGTCATCGATAGCTGATTCGCCAGATCGGCGAGTGTGTGTGGAGCGACGACGTGAGTGTGTAGTAGAGGCTGTGCGCGTTCGTTGAGGC
Source organism: Curvularia lunata (assembly GCA_005212705.1). Lineage (NCBI taxonomy): Eukaryota > Fungi > Ascomycota > Dothideomycetes > Pleosporales > Pleosporaceae > Curvularia > Curvularia lunata. The sequence continues at coordinate 77,786 of PELC01000024.1, read as the reverse complement.
AACAGACTCTCAATCTCGTCAATGGCATCGTAAACCGGCGATACTGTATCTACAGGTGTAGGAGGACAGGTATCAGGCTCCACATCATGATATGGGACGGTCTCGTCGCTTGTGGTTCGAGAAAAGGATGTTGGAAAAGCCGCAGTCTCTGACGAAGTCCGATGGTGAGCTCCTCCTAAAGGCAATGGCACCTCCGGCTTGGATGCAGGCTTAGGGGGCGGCGGTGGTGGCTTTCGCTTTGAACTTGGTGGTTGTGAAGCGTCCAGACTGTCGACTGGCATACCAATAATGTTCCTGGGAGACGTAAAGACAGATGTCGGCGGTGGTGGCGGCGGCATATGTGAGTATGTGGAGAGAGGCGGCTTAACGGTCTTATTGTCGTCCAGCAGAGGGCCAGAGAAGAGGCTCAATGCCCGCTTGATGGCAGAAGACTTCTCATGTTTCTCTGGCTTGTCTGGCTTTTCCGTCGGTGAACGCGGTCGTGGATGAGTTTTCTCAGCCGTGCTCATCTCGGGTTTGGTTGGGGAACGAGGAGCGATGGGGTTTGGTTGCTCGTCGCGGGGAGGGGGGCATGCCTGCAATAGCAAGATGTTAGCCAAGCGTTTCTGTGTAATGAGTATCGTGTCGGGAACGTTTAGAGTAGTTCGTGGATGTTGCAGTGGTCAGGTGGTGCTCGAAAATACCAAGGAGAGCGTTGGGGTCAGGTAAACACACGCGGGTTGTGTTACGTACCGGCGCCGGAAACTTGCCCTCGTCAGTCGGACTCGTTAATAGAGTGGTATGGGATGGCAAACCAGCAGATTTGAGCTCCTCGAGCCTTGCTACTACGGGCTCGGAATCATCATACAAAGCGAGTCCATGATGGAGAACGCATCCTTCGTCGCGCGGCTCGCCGTTGATCTGGAAGTTTTCGTGTTTCGCTTCCCGGAAGACAACAGGGAACATTCGTAGAAGCAGCTGCGGGCGCGAATCGGTGGTCGAGGTGTCCATTGGAGACCCTGTTGCGTCTGGCCTGTAAGCTGGCCAATACTGGCTACCGGTGAACTGATGTTCTACATCGTGCAAAGCGGGCATGACTGCGGTGATCATTTCTCGTTCGAGGCGTGCGAATCTCCATGTCTCTGCAGCAAGCTTCACGATGCGTTTCACTGCAACCTTGATACCTTCTTCTTCCCTTGGGTCGGCAAAGTGCTTAATGGCGTTGACAATCTCTTCTACAACTGTTCCGGCAGCAGTGTTGATGCGCTGCTTAGCGCCGGAGCTCGTGAAAGCTGCAAGAAGTGTTTGCTGACGCCAGATCGCTTCCTTTCGCGTACTCTTCTCGCGGATGTGATGGCTCATGGAAGAAAACAGCGAATCAGCTTTGTCGTAACGACGACCAAGACTGAACAGGAAGGGACCGAAGACACGATAGGTGATCAGCTTAGCCACTGTGTGAGCTATGTATGCAGCTCGGACTTGTCTGTAAAAGGGTCATCCGGTCAGTAAGCGATCTTTGGTTTACAATTGACGTGCTTACCTGGAAGCAATAGTATCACCAAGGAAGGATGGTAGATTGGAAGGCACTTGACCCAGATCCTCTGGCGGCGGCCGTACGGGTAGGTGGACAAAGTGGGTTGTTGCGAGATCGATGATTTGCTTCTGCAGATGAGAGAAGGATGATAGACTGATGACCAGTTAGCGACCAGTCTCCAGTTACAATCAAGTGTTGCACATTGCAGGAATCGGCAAATACCAGATCGCCAGCTAGCGACACGTACTGGAACCTAGCGAAGGAAACGTGGAATCACTTACTAGTAGGCGTCGCCTTTGCTCTTGATCTCTGCGATGTCTCCATAGCACTCCATCATCTTCTCTAGCCTGGATTTCTCGGACTCGAGATTGCTAGCAACGCTCTTGATGAGTTCCTTCTCTTGTTGACTCTCAGCCTTGAGTTGCTCATATTGCTTCATCAATTCGTCCTTCTCTTGTGCCAGGCTGTCCGCCCTAGCTGCCTCCTCGACGGCTTTCTTGAAAATGTCCGAATGGCCTTCGGTTTGCAGGTGCTGTGTTTCCAGGAGCTCGCGCTGTTCCGCGCACGTCTTCTGGAAGTAGTCACGCTCTCGGATGAGACATTCGCGTTCGGTCGCCCAAGATTCTTGGTTCTCCCGCTCACGCTGCAGGGCTTCTTCAAGCCTTGCGCGAAGTTCAGACGCCTCGGCAGCGTCTTGCCGCCATTCTTCGGCAGCGGCTTCGGCCTTCTTCAGCTTCTTGTCGAACTGGATAGCAAGCGCGATCTTCTCAGCATCGTGTTTCGTGTTTGTCGTAGACTTCCACTCGTCAAAGTCCCTCCATGTCCGTTCTCTCTCCTCGGCCGTACTCCTTTCCAGGGCGCGATGCACATCTTCCAACTCCCTGTATCTCTCCTCCCAGGACTTCATTGCTGCATAAAATCCCCGTCGTAACTCCTCGGCTTCTTCCTTTGCCTTTTTGTTTTCGGCAATCTGCTCGCGAAGGTCCCTGACTTGGTCTTCCAGGTTACCAATTTGGAAGTGCAGTCGGTTTGCCTCTGCTGAGTGCCTATTCTCCAAGGTGCGAATCTTCTCTTTCAGCTCAAAAATCTCACCATCCTTTGCTCTGAGCTTCTCTTCCTTCTCAGCGCCTGCTCGGCGGAGTAGGTCTTCTTTTGCGCTTAGCTGACTGTGAGTGTCTTGGTAACGTGCAAGCAGTAGAGACAGGTCAGGAGGTATCGTCTGTGCAATGCGTCCGTAAACGTCACCAGGCCCGTCTTCGATTGCAGGGCGGCCTTCTAACGCATGCAGAGGATAATCTCTCGAACCCGAAGAGTCCTGCTGATGATGTGGACTACCGTAAGGAGGATACCCTGGTGGGTATTGGCTCCATGCTTCTTGGTATGGAGAGGAGGAAGAGGGTGACGAAGGGCCGTAAGGATTGGGGTTAGGGGCGGGACAACCCTGCTGACTCATAGCGTAGCCATGAGCTGGGTAGTGAGGCGGCTGGGATGGCGGGGCATGGTAGCTGGGATGGTAATTTGGCGGAGGGGCGGGATAGGCCGGTTCCAGAGGTACTCGGGATGCAAAAACGCTACGTGGTTGATGCGGGCCCATGTGGGCCCTCGACACTTCATGCGCTTCACCGCTAAATGGCCGTCTTGACGCTATCCCGTTCGGTACTAGGCTGAATTCCGACTCGTCGTCGCTGTCAAAAGTAGGAGCATACCTGCAGGAAGATGCATCATTAGCCAAACAGAGTGTCCACTGGGTTGCACCATTTCTCTGCTTGCAGAGACGTCGCCTTACACCAACATCCGTCAAGGGGTGGCTGCCGAGGAAGAGCCGACGAACGTGATTGGAGAACTGGGAAAAGAGACAAACTATACATACCTCGGTCGTACCCTACTTACGGGTGGGCTAGGTGCAGCTGGTATGTCATCCTCTAGAGAATGGGCTATGGCGTATGGTTTGGGCGGATAGTTTGGGCCCTCCTGCGTTCGAAGCTTCCGTGCATGTGGCGCAAAAGACCGATAAGATCTAAAGGGGCGATCGGACTGGCTCGGAGAGCGATCGTGTGCACCATTTGCTGCCGATGGAGGTGTCTCAGCACGTGGTGGTAGTTCATCAGGTGGCCATCGTTGTTGAGCTGCTGAGGGTGGCATGGGACATGGGCCGACACCGTTGGGTACTCGATCACGTGTAGCCTCTTCAATGGCTTTCCGGGCAGCCTCGATTTGATCAGCCTCTTTTTGAGCGCTTGTAGCGCCACCTGCGGCCATCCGAGCCTCCATGTTTCTCCGGTGCTGCTCAAGCCTCTCGCGCTGCATTTGCTTGTACTCGAGCTGCTCATTCTCTCTCTTGGCCCTCTCGGCAAGGGCGGCCTTTTCAATCTCGTCTTGGGCCTCGTTGGCACGTATTTCTTGCTCCATCAGAGCCAGAAGTCTCTTGGCTTCGAACACCTGCTCTAGAGTCTCTCTTTCGACTCGCTCACGAACGGCACCTTCTCGCTGCTTTCTTTCTGACTCTTTCTGTTCCTCGGTTTTCGTTCCAGATTCCTCTTGTGCCTCTTCAACGGCTTGAGCTGCTTCAGTCTTTTCTTGAGTCTGTTCTTCGTGCATCTCCCGCTCAAGCTCTTGTAGCAGTCCTATAGCCTCGGCCTCTTCATTCTCTCTCCTCTTCCATCCAGTTTTCTCTTGATCCGGCCTTTCATGCTGACCTTGCTGCCAGTAAACCTCAGCATCTGTTTCTCGAGAATCTTGAGCCACCTCGGGAGGGTTTGCATTCTCTTCCATCATGCTGTGCTGTTCAACCTGAGCTGGTACTTTTCTCCTCTGGTGCCATCTTTCTTCATGTGCTGTGGGCATTATCTGAATGCCGGCAGGTGCTTGAGTTTCTTCGCCATGCAAAGAGACTGTAGGCTCTGCGACTGAGTTGATGGCATCTTCTATCGGACTTGGATTGACAAGTGAGTCGGGCTGTATAGGGGGCGCCTCAGGCACTTCCAGCAGTATCATGTGGTCCTCAGTCGCGTCGAATGGCTCATTGATTGTTGGATCTTCCTCATGATGATCGAGATCCGGAAGAGACTGAGGCTTTTCTTGGTATGCTGACGGTGTTTCTTCGACCGGGTCGCTGTCAATGGCTCCACCAGCAATCTCTGCTGGCTCTGTTGACTCAGCTATCCGTACTTCAGGTGCTGTGGGTGCTTCGGGAATATCGAATGCCGCCGCTTGAGGAGACTCTGCTCGCGTTTCACCGGTGGGCATTTCCATTTGCCCTTCGTGGACAGGTGCTGCTTCTGTGTCGGCTGGAATGCTCTGTGCAAAATCTTCTGACGTCGCCTCAGGCGCCACGATGGTAAATGGTTCGCCCAGAGATTCTATATCCGCGTGGAGTTCTCCAGGCAATCCTGGCGCTTGGACAAGCTGTGGCCTCGGAAGCACGGTCGTGGATGTGAGATCTTGGATTGGCTGTATGGCCTCGTGCTCCTCTTGGAGAGACGGCTCTGGATCTAGAATGCGATCTGCTTCTGGATTCTCATCGAACCGTTGAATTGATGGTTGTTCAATTTCATTGGCGGCAGGATGCAGCTCGTCGACGTTGTCGTTGGCTATACCGGATTCTGTGGCTTGGATTGGTGCTATTTGGGGATGGAGCTCCTGTTGTGTCTTCATAGGTGGATCTTGTTGCGCAGGTGTGCTTTCAGCAGCTAATGGGCCTGCAGCCTTGTGGGGAATAGACTGTGAACTGTCGAGGTGTGTTGAAGGTACAAATGTGGACGTTTCCACCGACTTGGGAATACTACGGTCGACGGGCTCCACTAGCACTGACTGCTCCCCGGACGATGCGTCCGTGGCTGGCGGCTCTGCTGGCATTGGGATTTCAAGCGGGCTGGGGACTGGCTCCCCCGTGTTCGTTGGCACAATGTCAAGTGGAGAAGCAGACTCCACTGGTTTCTGACTCTTCTTGTTGCTGTTGGTCTTTTTCTTCGCCATGTCTACTGCTGACTACAACAAGAATATTATTTACAGCACAGAGACCATAGGAAATTGCCCAATCTGACTGATACCCCTCTCACAGAAAACGCGCGGACTTGCAAATATAAGGCTGGGTGCTTGGTGACATGGCATAATGGCAAAAAATTGGGCAAAAAAAGGTGAGCACGCGCATGATAAGTATATAAAGCAGGCGCCAATGCCAATCCGGAACGACCATGGTACGGATAGAAATGCAGAGCCGTCCAATAAGCAAGTGGCCGGGGACTGCCAGCTCATCGTAAAACTGAGCGGCCTAAGCAGTGCGTGCACCGCTGGGAACGGCTCCAGCCACCGCGTGCGGGTATGGGCGTCATCGAGCGCCAGGTGGTGTCTGGGTCGTCTGCTTCTTGGTGGTTTGTTGCAGCACAACAACAAATGCCGTCGGCGGTAGAGCGGCGAACATGCTCACGATGCAGCGGAGCAGCCGTGGCCTTTGTCTGAGGCATGATGATTCAACGAACCGATGGTGCATATGCCGTGACCGCGCCGGGGCTCAAGATATTGGGCTCGCTGCAGGAGGGACAGGGGAGGCGTTGTGGCATGTTGCAGTTGGCCGTACTAGCTGCATATCAGCCTCGACATGCAAGCGCTACCGCGGGGAAGCTAGGGGGAAAAGAGCAGCGGTGTGTGTGAAGGAGGGTGAAGGTTGCAGGGAGCAAAGATGCGCTGGCAGCGAGGCACAGTGTCGCCCCACATGACTGCCTGGATTGGCGCTTGGGCCCGGCCGTCGTCCTCCTCCACCGTCCCGACACGGCGACGTACGTGTAGCCATCCATCAAAGACTCGCCCCGGCTCCCGCGCCCATTTGCAACCCCAACTAGCCTGGCCCTGACAATGTCCCTGCGCAGCGAGCAGTTCCTCAGATCCAGCGATTTGGGGCGGCATGGCTAAGCTGCGGTCGGCGCGGAACAAGGCCGTCGTGCTCTCGTCCGATTCCGAGCACAGTGAATCTCTTTCACCGCCTCCCCAGCCTCCCACCAGGGCCGCACTAACAAGCATACCCGGGTCGCATGCACAGAGTGAGGCCAAGAGGCCTCCCCGGCCCCAGACACGTGCAGCATCTCCAAAAGCGTCCAGGGCATCCACTGCTAAAAAGTCTCCCGCCAAATCGCCGGCCAAGCCGAAGCCCATATACAAGCCGATAACCTCCTTCTTCAGCAATGTCCCCCGTTCCCAGCCCTCCCAGCCCACGCCGAGCCCGGAGAAGCCTGCCGCATCCGTAGACGACTTGGACGACATTTTCGATTCCGACTACGACGATGACGATGCAAAGCCTGCCCAACCATCCAATGCGCTTCCTGTGCGCAAAAGACCCATTGCGGCAACAGCACCAACTGACCATGGCCGGACCGTAATTGGCAGGCAGAAATTCCTGCGGACAGCCAACGGGGCCCGTAGTACGCCTCCGCCGGTATCGTCTCAGCCACCACGGCGAGACGTTGAAGACCGCCGCCCATGGACTGAAAAGTTCGGCCCAGTGTCCCTTGATGAGCTTGCTGTGCACAAAAGAAAGGTAGCAGACGTGCACACATGGCTCATGGATGTCTTTGGCGGCAAATCGCGCAAGAGGTTACTGCTACTCAAAGGCCCTGCGGGCAGTGGAAAGACCACTACCATGGCCCTGCTTTCTAAAGAACTGGATATAGACGTGCATGAATGGAAGAATCCCACGGGCTCCATGTCTACGTCCGAGAGTCTTGTCTCTGTTACCGCTCAGTTCGAAGACTTCGTCGGGAGGACTGGCACCTTTGGTAGTTTGACCTTTGATACCGAAGTACCAGCTTCCCAAACAGCTTCACCTGCTACTCAAACTAGCAGGAAACAGCAGCTGGTCCTAGTAGAGGAGTTTCCGAATACATTCACACGTACTTCTTCGGCCGTCCAATCTTTTCGCTCGTCCGTACTCAAATATCTCGCCGCGAACACGCAGTCAGCCACTGCATTTTTCTCAAGCCAGGCCGACTCCGCGCAACCAGTGACTCCGATCGTTATGATTATCTCTGAGACGCTGCTCTCCACCAACACTGCAGCAGCAGATAGCTTTACCGCGCATCGCCTCTTGGGTCCTGAGATTTTGACTCATCCTGGAGTGACCGTTGTCGAGTTCAATCCAATCGCGCCGACGTACATGGCAAAAGCATTAGACACCATTATTGTCAAAGAGGCCAGGAAGTCTGGTCGGAAGAAGACTCTGAGCGCACAAGCTATCCAGCGCCTTGCTGAGCTCGGCGACATCCGGAGCGCAGTTTCCTCACTCGAGTTCTTGTGTCTGCGTGGCGACGATGCCGAAGGCTGGGGAGCCAAGGTCAACTTCACCAAGAAGAAAGGCCCCAAGGATACCCCCATCACAAAAATCGAGCAAGAATCACTTGAGATGGTGACGCAGCGTGAGAGTACCTTGGGTATTTTTCATTCAGTAGGCAAGGTTGTGTACAACAAGCGTACTGCAGAGAATCCCAACATGCCAGTTGCGCACCCACCAAATTGGTTTCCTGAAAGACGGCGACCAAAGGCCTCGGAAGTGAACGTTGACACACTCATTGACGAGCTGGGGACCGATACGCAGACCTTTGTTGCAGCTTTGCACGAGAACTATGTCCTGTCGTGTGCAGGTGCGGATAGTGAAGAAACCATGGATTCTGTTGAAGGATGCATAGAAGCTCTCTCTGATGCTGATCTTCTCTCTCCAGATCGCTTTGGTACCGCAGGTGGCCGAAGGAACCTCCAGGGGACAAGTGCAGACAACCTTCGTCAAGATGAAATGTGCTTTCAAACGAGCGTGCGTGGTCTGTTGTATAATTTGCCGCATCCAGTCAAGCGGATGGCCCCTCCTCCAGGCGTCATGGGAATCAAAGCAAAAGGTCAGGGATCGAGTGGCAATATGTCCAAAGGTAATGCATTCGTCATGTACTATCCAGCATCGCTACGAATATGGAAGCAGCAAGAAGAGATTGGTGGGTTATTGGATATGTGGGTGTCGCGCGTGCAACACGGCGAACTCTTCTCAGTCGCGTCGGGTGCGCCAAAAGCAGCGGTTTCCAGCGGAGGAGTTCATACTTGGAGAGGGAACGCCTCGTCCTCCCAGCCAGTATCGACACAGGGCTCAAAATCTAGCGAAGGTGATGCATCATTCCCGATTCTCCTAGGAAGCGGTGGTTCAGCTCGATATGAGATGCTCCTCGAGCGCCTCCCTTACCTAACGACTGTCCTACGCAAAGCGCGTGTATCATCTCCCTCTACGGCTGCCACCATCCGCGAGATTCGAAAAATCACCGCATTTACCGGAAGTGCTCTTTTGGGTGGCGACGAAGACGACGAATTAGAAGACGACCTAGATGCGGGCGAACAAGAGCAGTGGACCACGGACAAACCAGGCGCAGAAACGCCGAAGAAGAAGAAACGAGCAAAGTTCGAGGCCAAGGCGCGGGAGCCCGAATCAGCGATATCTGGACTGGTGGATAAAGGCGCGAGCCTAGTGTTGAGCGATGACGACATTGAGGATTAATGGGCTTGTTAGAGGAGGAATTTTGTACAATACGGATGCAAAAGCGCGACGTCATAGTCACTTGAGGTGTTTTTATACCATTGGTGGCGTTGAAGGTGTTGGAACATCAGGCATCGGAAGAGAGTAGATTTATCTTGGGATCAGATAGGTAATATACATTTGCTAATTCTCGCTTGTTTGATTGGAATAATTTGTACAAGTTCCTGCACATCATCATGCTTTCAACTCACGTGCAGAATTCAAAATCTATTGCATGCCGGCAGTCATTACTAACAAGCAGAATAACCGCGACAGTTTTCGCTCATATCATCCAGCTCCATAGATACAATGCACGTGCCCTGCATCACACACGTGCCCGCATATTGCTTCTCTAAGACAATTTTCTTTTTCCCCTCACCTGAGCACTTTATGTCTGCATGTCAGCTCGTTTCTTTTTCGGAGCAATCTCCCTGCTTCCCTATCATCGTGGCTTTTTTTCTGTGTTTTTCCGGCTGGCCGTGAGATATTAATGGAGTCCGTGCGTGATATGTGGGTGTGTGTGCGCTTGAGAGAAATGGAGGGGTGATGAAAAAAAAAGTACAGAAAAAAAAGATTCGCTATCATTGGACAATGGGCATTTGGTGTGGGATGTATATTGCGTCACTTGTTTTCTTTTTCGCAAACAGAAATACGCCTCACGTTGTGGTGTGGCTACGACATCTTGTCACGACGAGAAAAGACACGATAGAGTCATAACAGTGCCAGATTGTAATGGTCAAAAATGGTATTTGAATTCAATACTGTCCTTGGGTATGTAGACAAGGCATGTCTGAAGAACAGCATTGAGAAATGGTATCTAACAAGAAGAGAAGGGGTAAAATGACGGAAAAAGAATGATAAGAATCAGACGGATCGTAACATCGTCATTTGCGTATCGAAGGAGGAAAAAAGTCGTCATGCGATACGTGAGATTTTTTACGCAGTAGCGTATACACGACCAGCGTTGGAGAGGCTTGCTCCATCAGCACTGATGAGGTATTGGTTGGCGTCGCTAGGAGCAACCATGTGGTAGGCATAGCGCTCAACCCAGGGCTGGGCGTCGAGCCAGGGAAGAACATCCTGAAGGAACTGGTCGGCGTTGCCCTCAGTGACGCCGAACTCGGTGATCCAGAGAGGCAGGTTGAAGGTGTCGTGGAACTTGGTGATGTAGTCCTTGAAGTCTTGGGGCTTGTCCCAGGCGTAGTAGTGGGCGACGACAAAGTCGATCTGGCAGCCGCTGCAACCGTCCATGAAAGCCTTGAGCCAGTTGATTCCCTTGTTGGGCTCGTTGGCATTGGTGACAGCTGGCGAGCCGATACGGAGACCTTCGCTGGCCAAGGGCTGAATAAGACGCTTGTGAGTCTCAACGGCAGTTGCAACGTCCATGTTGCTGCCTCCGCCACCGACTTGGTCTGGCTCGTTGAAGCTCAGGATGTGTGAGACCTTGTAGTTCTTGCGGGCATTGGCAACATTGTTTGTCCAGGTTGAGGCGCACCAGTCTTGGTTAGAGTGGAGCAGAGGAACGTATTCGAGATCGGGGGCATTGCCCTCAATAACTGCTTCCCAGTCATACATCCAAGTGATCTTGGAAGAGTCGGCAAGCATGTGAGTCCACTGGGATCCGGCAACGCCATTGTGCATCTTGGGGAAAGCAAGACCACGCTTGCCACCACCGCGGGGCAGAAGAGGGGATGCCTCAGTGAGAGTTGATAGGCCAGCAAGGGCCATAATGAAGGTCGAGGTAAGCATACTGAAGGAGTGTGATGCCTAAAGGGTCCAAGAAGGAATGTGGTAGACAAAAATGTCAAAGGAAAGACTGAGTGCTGGATGATGAACCGGGGGCAGAGACGTCCATACTTATAAAGAATGAAACAAGATGAGGCGTTTTTTCAAAGGCCCACAGCGGATGCGGGAACAACACACGGCGTAAGCCCTTCCTGGGGGCCAATCCTGCCCAGATGCAGTGTTTCAACCAAGACTTGGTGCCAACCCGGACGACATATTCACACGTGCGATAAGATGATGGATCGTCTTTCCCGCACGCCCCGATAGCCCGGTGTGACGGCGCCGGCTGTGGGGTATGGCCATTCGTCAATCACGGTAGGGCTACGCCAGCTAAGACTTTGTGGAAATTACATGTCTGACATGGTCGAATCACGACAGCAGTGGTGCACTGTCGGTCGGCGAGTTGCTGGGGCCACGTAGAGTCCCGCGGCGTACGCACGAAAAGGCTTTTGCAGGACAGTGGGCTGGCTAGAAAGACGTTGAGAGAGTCTAGCGCAAGGCCCATGGCCAGGCTAAAAGTGCTCACGCAGGTACGGCCGCAGGAACACAGTCGGGCAATCCCCTCCGAATCAAAGACGCTGGCTGACGACTGGCTGACGACGATTCTAGCCCATGTTGGCGAACCACGCTAGTCTGCTTGAGGAAAGACGTCTTCCGGCAAAACCAACGTCCCGCTGCCGATCGACTTCCCTTCCAGGCGCTTCAGCCCACGCCTTACAGACCACTGCACGCCGTCCTGGATGCTGCCAGCCAGACCACTTTTTTTTTCTTGCAGGCACCTTGGTTCGGAGCGGAAACTATGGCTATCCCCACATCCTGCTTTTTTCTTCACTTGGATCCTGGCCAAGGCAAAAATTTCATTCCTCCAAACACAACCTATTATTGTCCTTTTGTCAGTTGTCCGTAGCGGAAACAGTACTAATGTGGCGTACCGGACTGCGATCATCCGCCAAGCCCACCGGACGGGCGCTTGAAAAGTGCCTTGGGCGGTAGCTCAGCGGCACGCCTACTTGCTATTCTGGCGTTTACGTGGCGCTCCCAACATAGCAGAAGGATCCCTTTCCTGGTTCCCCGTTGTCGGTGGAGAAGCGCTGTCACGGTGGGGGCCTTTGGAAGGTCGAGAACTTTTAGTCATCGGTGCCTGATCAATTACTTGACCAGGCGTATCGTATTACTGACATGGCTTACGTCTTCTTTCTCATGGATCTCGTACTTGGCGGGCTTCGATGTCAAGACATGCTGTCAGGTACACACACTGGGAAGTCTTAGCCGAAATCTACCTAAGCCTCGGTTCGGTTTCAAATCAAACCTTGTGAAAGCGCTTGCTCGTGGATCAGGACTACTCAGCGGCTAGATGCGCGACTCGCTTACAATCAGTACCAATGCTGTCTACGCAGGGGACCGCACAAGAGACACTGGGTCCCGCCAAATCGCGCTGGCCAAGAATTCTGGAACCTTTAACAATTGTGTATAGGGGCGATTCTTGCCTCTCCCCTAATACCCCTTCTTGGTACAAAACCATACTACACTAATGTGTTCTTGGCCAAGGTCCCCTGATGAGCTTTTGCTTGGCGTAAAGAGGAAGGTCGGGGCGACGGATGCATACATACACGCTTCGGCCCTTCTCCCTCAAAAGGCAACGTCAGAGGACGCATGCGGTATCGGTCGGAACCGATGTGGCAATACATTACGACGTCGATTTGGACAAACTACGTAAGATGCGGCTGTACATTATCTATTTGCGAGGTATAGCGAGATATTGCTTGCAATATGCATTTACATTCATACAACCTGGGAAAAAGGCACGGCACTTGCTAGTGCGGCACGATCCCTTACCCAGATCTCACGGTATTCCTTGCAGATGTTTGGTCACCCAAGAGAACAAAGCGCAATTTCTTCACCCTTGGCTCGCAAGATCGAAGCGACAGCTCAGCTTGGAATGCCGTATCGTATATGCTATGACCACTGTGGCAGTGCCCAATACACACGCCTCAAGTTGGATCGCGAAGACGGTCCAAGCACTGTAACACGAAGAGTCAATGTCTGTGTGCACGATGCTATTGGGGTCGCTGCAACCCACTGCAACCCACTGCCAATGCACACGAGGCTGAAATTGTCGTGAAGACAACATTAGGGGCTAACAATCAGGCGGAGTATTCAAGGATAGGTTTGCCGATTTATAGACTGTTTTGCACTGCAAGTATTTGTGGTGCTAGAGACGGCTTGAGTGTGAACAATCTATTGGGCATATGTTCTGGTATTTTCAGAATACCTTGTCAAGCCCCTCTGCGAAGTCAACAAATCCCTTTTATCTAGTACACCTCTCCTCTAATCTTTGCAACCGCATAGAAGAGATGCTCCCAACACACCAGCGGTTATACCGAATGCCACCTCAAACAATATATAAGACCTACAAACTTATAGTAAGTCACGGAAGGATCTCGTAGCCTCCACATAGCCTTTTTGAGGCCGCTCGTAGTATTCTTCCCAACCAAATACAGAGGTCAATTGAGTGTACTTAGCAGCATAATCCGTCATGTCCATCCACATCCACCCAACGTCTTCATAATCATCATTAGTCTCACCACCATCCCAGTCTTGAGTAAATTCTTCGTTAGGTACCTCCGCTTCTTCGCCATCCCAGTCTGCAGTGAGAATCTTCAAGGCTGGATCTTTCAATTCAGGCTCCTCAGGCCCTCCCTCCAGCGAGCGTAAGCAATCCTGATCCACAAATATGCAGTATCGCCATCGAGGAGGCATAGTACTCAAAGGATGCCCCACTTGGTGCTTAGTATTGCTAAGCAATTGTTCACGAACCTGTGTAAGTCCGCCTAACTCTTCTAGATAGTCTTCAGGAAGCCGTTCGGGCAGATCATCCGCTACCCAAGTGCGAAATGCGCGGCGCGCGGCGTATGACGCTGCGCCGGATGAATCTGCGCCGGCGAGTGTTGCTTCATCCTCAATGATGGTCATCTCGTGACGTGAAAGCAGCTCTGATTGATCTGCCTCTGTCAAAGACTCTGAGATCTCTGCACGAAGAAGTTCGAGCATTTGGGCCCACGGCGCATCGCTAGATGGACTATAGACAGTACGAACGACAACAAAACCCCATTTTGTGTCTGGCCGTAAGGGAATAAATGCAAGCTTGTCTTCGATCTCATGATACTCTTTCGGATCCGACTCTTGCTGTGCTAAGATCTCTTGACACTGTCTGAGAACCTCGGAATTAGTCTCGGAAGCGGCAGATGACGACATGGCGCGTCAGTACCAGGCGAACAATGTGGGAGGAGTGGCCTTAGAATTGTCAAAAAGTGGAATTGGCCGTCAATTGCGCAAGGAGGAAATTCGGATATGTTGTTAGAAGCACAAGCATCAACTCAGCATTCGCACTATGCAAAGAAATATACCACACGTGGAAGCAGCAGACAGTCCTTATATATTAGGTGAGTTTCTTTAAGGCACGGAAGCGATCACGCTTGACGTGTAGTAGGAATGGTCAGCGCAAATCATCACCCGAGGCGTGGCCAATCGCCAGATAATGCGCACCTTGTTTCAAGCTTTGGCACGTGTAACAGTCCCGGCTGCTCGTAACCATTGCAGATATCTAGACTGAGAACTCACGTGCAGACAAGTGCATAGCACACACATAACACACAAATGTGTCAAGCATAGAACTTGGAAGAGAGTCCATTACATATTGTCAGTAAAGCATAAGGGACTACGCAATCTACAAATGGCAATATACACCCGAAAGCTCATACGCGCATATGTATGCTCATACGCAAACTTGACGCCGCCCATGCATGGATATCTAGCGCCCAAGAACCCTCCATTTACGCCGAGACAATGCAGTTAACGACGGGGCTCAACCTAGGGCCCACCACGCGGAGTCTGTCTATGCAGGACATAGGTATATGGGGCGAGGTCTATCGCTACATACTGACCTATCTTTGGGTCGTACACGCCGTGCACATTGACTGTCATGCGGGCGACCTCGCCGTGAATCTCTATGAGGCCTTTGACCGCGAAGGTACCACGGGGAGGCTCCCCTTTGAATCGCGCAAGAGTTGCGCTCAATTTGGTACGGAATTGTGTAAGGTCTAGGGTCATGTCCTTGGGATTGGGCAGGACGAAGCCTATGCTCGCAGGGCCATCAACGGGCGCGACTGATGGGGAGACTCCTGCCTGCTGGGTGTCATCTGCAGAGGCTGAGAAAGGATTTGGGGCTATGCTTGTGGCTTGGCCACCAGACTGGCGGTTAGCACCTATGCGTTGCACGATTTCCTGGACCGTCTCTGACTTTGACTCTTGGTCCCAACCCATGTTGATCTTGAAATTCTTCCATGCCTTTTCTGCTTTCCCGGCTGTGTCGTTGTAAAGAGCAGCTGCAGCTTCTTTGGGATAAAATATCTTGTCCAACCGCCGAAGATGGGCATCCTCAACCGGGCGTGTTGCCTTGCGCCATTCCAGGCTGTCGGTCAGCTCGATGCCTGGACGTTCGTACTGAATTGGAGGGCCGGACGGAAACTGAAACTCGATCCATGCTAGGCCCTTGCTAGGATCAATTTTCCCAAGGCGGGAAATCATCACTGGTCTCTTCGCGATTTGACTGCGTATCAGAACTATCAATTCGCCTGTTCTCTTGTCAGCAGCCAGTGACTACTCTTCGACAGCGTGATACTTACGGCGTATCTTATTCGCCCTGGTACGATCGCTCGCTATCTGCTTGAACATCTGCCACTCTGGATCCGAGCCCTTGTAGAAGGTTCTGCGTCCTGGTCGCGCAAAGCCTGTGGGTAGGAACAGAATAGCGTCGTCTTCTTCGTCTTCCTCGTCATCTGCTGTGCCAACCACTTCCCAACCATCTTGCTCAGAACTCGCCGATCGCCCCGCATGGCTGCCCTCCTCTATCTCCTCAATCTCGACTTCTAAGCCCAAGTACTGTGCGAGACCGTAGGTTGCCGCAGCAATGGCGACTGTGCCGACCAAACGCCTGCGAAGTGGATTAGCATGTGAAAGGACTTGGCTTGTGAGGCTGCTCACGTTTTTCTAAAGAATGGTCGGCGTATACGCACTCGCTGAATTATAATACTGTCATGACCATTCCGGGCAGCTGATCGTACTATTTGCGAATGCGGTACTCTGTTCAAGAGGGAGAAGTTGCGCCGAAGCACCAGTGGCCGGAACATGGCAAGCGGACGTTACGAAGACCTCGGGGTGAAAGGAAGAGACATGAAGGCGCAGCACAGGCTCAAGCAATGTAGGCGAGACTGGCTGAATGTAGGATATACCACATGTCGTGGACAAAGATAGTGCCGTGCCGTGGTGGTGTGCGGGCGATAGGCTCGGAGGTAGGTGAGGCAACTTCCGAGTTCTAGGTAGCACGGTAGGTCTCAGCTTGGCCGGCGACTGCATCATCGCCGCCGCAGCAACGAATCTCTCCAACCCCAACCCATCAGCCACGATGAAGCTATCCGGGGCGTTTGTCGCCTCATCACTATCCTGCGCCGTGCTTGCAGCTCGGCCAATAGTCAACCCTGAGACAGCGCGTCTTATCATTGCCCAACGCCTGGGCCTGTCGCGATTCCACTCGCTCGAGCACGCAGATGCCGACACGCTTCACCACATCAACACGTATGGAGGAAAGCGACAGACGCTTTTCGGAGCAGACAACACGGGCGCTTCCAGGGCGCATCTCTTAGTCTGGGCAGAGGATGCAGAGCAGGACGAACCAACAGGTGGGCATAGACGACAGCGAACATGGCTTAGGGAGAGAGCTGCAGGCTAACCCGAGCTTCCAGTCATCATCAACGATGGATCAGATCGTACACTAGACTTTGCCATATCCGCTGCGCCATCTGCGTCTGACAACGACCGTCTCATCCAGGACTTTATCGTGCAGGCCGAGTCGCTGCCAGAACATCCGGACCCCCAGCAACAAACATACAAGTCCAACTTCGAGATTGAATCAGCTCTTCCCCCAAAGAGCAAGTCAGAGGCTTACAATGGCTACCTGAGCATGTGGCGCACCGACAAGAACAGCAAGATGACACCCGAGGAGCTTGCCCAGGTGCTTAGCAACATCAACAAGAAGGCAGGAGAGAAGGGCTTCTCCACGACTGTCGTCATGATGCCACGCTCAGCCTCGAAGTCTAAGCGTACGGCCAACCCGTGGGGCACCTATGATGTTCCACCTATGGAGGCGCGTCGCCAAAACCCAGAAGCCGTCCTCTCTGCCATTCCCTCAACTTCCAAGGTGCCCGATCTTGAGGATTTCCCTGTCATTGCTCAGGCCGACGACAAAAAGAACAAGAAGGGTCCTGTGCGCGGCATTCTCCCCGTCTGTTTCAAGTCGATGGATGCTTGCCAGACCCAGACCCACAACTGCTCCAGCCACGGCGAGTGCACGCTTCTCCACAAGGGCCGTGGCTCCGGATCCAACCAGGAAACAGTAGACTGCTACGGATGTGCATGCAAACCTACTGTCCAGCATGTCGGTGAAGACAAGGGTATGGAGTCGAAGAAGAAGGTGACCTACTGGGGAGGTCCCGCCTGCCAGAAGAAGGATATCTCGGTCCAGTTCTGGCTCTTCGTTGGCAGCGGTGTCATTCTGGCATTCCTCGTCTCTGCTGGTATTGGTATGCTCTATTCAATGGGATCCGAAGAGCTGCCGAGCGTCATCGGTGCTGGTGTCAGCGGACCTACTGCAAGGAAGTGAGGAAGATGATATGTAAGAGATGGAACATCGGTTGCGATAGATGAACAATAGGCGAGAAGATCCAGTCGGACTGCACGAGTTCAGGCTTGTACATATAGTGTACTGAAGCCGTTGGTTTAGTGGGCAGATCGTCGTAGCATGTACTCTATGGGATTACTGGCGTTTGGTAGCACTGCAATTAGCATTTTGAACAAGTTGAAGCATGGTATTTGCGCCTACGACGCCATTGAGTGCAAACGTCTAACAGTGCGCCACTCGAATGCTGGAAACGCCAAAGCCCCTCCGTCTCTCGCTATCCCTATATCCTATCCCTATTGCGAAAAACGTACATGAATCAGAGCCCAAAACGCACCTAACCACAAAAAAAACACTTAGTGTTTGGCCTTCTCCACAATCACAGCGTCCCCCTCGCTCCTGGCCTTCTCATCATCTAGCTCTTTCATGAATTCCGACTGGATGCCTGCCCTGCGGTTCTCCCACCACTCCTTCTCAGCAGGAGCCTTTGCCTCAATCTCGGCCAAGCGCTCGCGGATGTGGTTGTTCTGGGCCATTTCAGATGCTGATTGGAAGATGGTTTGACCCCAGTTAGGTACGAATGCGTTGGCCTGGAGAGATTGTCAGTTCACATACAGTGTCATGAAGCCATTCTGGTTCCATGGTTGACTGTAAACTCACCTCGTTAACTACGTCCCTGAGCTCCTCTTCGATTTCCTTCTCAGCGCGCTGGAACCTCTGCCACAAATCATCCCCCACACTACCCCTCTGCAACAAGATCTGCAGCGCCTGCTTCGCATTCCTAATCTGAACAATTCGGTGGATGTCCTCGGTTGCCCGGCGCAGCAGGGCAGCCTTCAGAATGCTGTCTGGGACCTTGGGCTCCTCCATATGGAGTAGGGAGAGGTAGACATTGCGCTGGAGGTGGGTGGGGAACCAGGGCTCAAGGGATGCGGCGTTGGCAGCCTGTCGTTTGCGGTAAAGACTTGTGAAGACGCCAAAAGAGCCCGCAAGTATACCGATGTAGGCAATGGGCACGGTGAGCATAACCCAGTCGACGAGGTCGAAGGGCCACATTTTGGGTGGTGAGTGCTAGGTGAGGGCACCGGTACGACTGCGATAAAGGCGATGTCTTTGACAGGCGGGACACGTTGCAAGAGGCGGCTGCTGTTGGGCGTGAATGTCCTCAAGGAGTGGCAGTGTCCTCAGAAGTGAGATACAGTTGGAGGGAGGGTGAAGGCCAAGTTGCAACAGAATGCGCTCGCGATGTTCTCACTTATCGATAGAATATCTGGCCAGTTCGCAACTCGGTAAATGCCCGGGTGCCCGCGCGCTGCCTGCAACCAGGGTGTGCGCTAACGTCGCGCGCGTCATTCTGCCGCCTTCGACGCCTTCCGAGCGACTGTATGTAATCAATCAACAACTGCACTCCATTCCTGTCCATCTGTGCTTCTACCTACTCCTCTTTCTCCTCCTGCAATCTCTGGCCCTGGTTTTCCGAAATCTGTCCAACAACCCAACCCACTTATCCTGCTTATAGAACTGAGAGTGTCCCGCCATGATACTTAGGTTTGTTAGCAAAGAAGGCCAATTCAGGTTAACGGTGCAGCCTGAGGACACTTTTACAGACATTACCCCCCAGGTCGCCGAGAAGCTGCCCAAGAATGTCGATCTCCAGAGCATCACAGTCAGCAACCGCCCACAGGGAGGCGACGCAAGGAAACTTGCTGAACTCAAGGGTGTGAGCTTCAAGCAAGTGGGACTATCGTAAGTAGCTTGTCTAAGCTTCATGTCAAAACTCACACCCCTCTAGGAATGGCGCACAGCTCTTCCTTTCCTTCGAAGAGCAGTCTGCCCCATCGAATGGTCATGTTACAGCTACGCCAGGCAGCGCTCGACTGAATGGCAAGCCCGTACAAGCCAGCGAAACCCCCTCTGTGCCCCTCGGCTCCTCTACGCAAATCATAAAGAACCCATGGGAAGTGGTCAAGCAATCGCCACTCGACGACAGACTCGACAGGCAAGATGGCAAGATTCCCCGCAAACGCGACGCTCGCATGTGCTCCCACGGACCGAAGGGTATGTGCGACTACTGCATGCCGCTGGAGCCCTACTCGCCCGAATATCTGGCTGAGAAGAAAATCAAACATCTCTCTTTCCATTCATATCTGCGCAAGGTCAACTCGGCGAAGAACAGACCCGAGCTCGGAAGCTCCTACATCCCTCCTTTGACGGAACCCTACTACCGCGTACGACCCGACTGTCCATCGGGACACAAGCCATTCCCAGAGGGTATCTGCACAAAGTGCATGCCCAGCGCCATCTCCCTCAAGCCGCAGGAATACCGCATGGTAGACCATGTTGAGTTTGCATCGATACAGGTTGTCGATGATTTGATCAACTTCTGGAGACAAACTGGCTGTCAGCGATTGGGATTTCTGTATGGCAGATACGAGGAGTATACCGAAGTGCCGCTGGGGACAAAGGCTGTGGTGGAGACAATCTATGAGCCGCCACAGGTCAACGAAGTAGATGGTATATCGTTAGGGGAGTGGAACAACGAGCAGGAGATTGATGACATTGCTGCACAGTGTGGCTTGCAGCGGGTTGGTGTCATCTTTACGGATCTACTCGATGCAGACAAAGGCGATGGCTCAGTTGTCTGCAAGCGACACATGGACTCCTACTACTTGTCTTCCCTCGAGGTTTGCTTCGCGGCACGGTATCAGGCAAAATACCCCCGACCATCAAAATGGAGCGACACCGGTCGGCA
The DNA here is from genome assembly GCA_005212705.1 of Curvularia lunata. Taxonomy (NCBI): domain Eukaryota; kingdom Fungi; phylum Ascomycota; class Dothideomycetes; order Pleosporales; family Pleosporaceae; genus Curvularia; species Curvularia lunata. Next base: position 57,463 of record PELC01000024.1, on the reverse strand, counting down.
CGGATCCAACTTTGTAACTTGCGTTATCAGCGGCGACGACCAGGGCCAGATTGGCATCTCATCTTACCAAGTATCAAATGATGCTGTTGAGATGGTGCGCGCTGATATCATCGAGCCTTCAGCAGAACCAAAGGTCATGCTCGTTCAGTCGGAAGAAGAAAACGAAGCCCTCAACCGCACGCGATATATTCCTGAAGTGTTCTACCGAAAGATCAACGAGCATGGCGCAAACGTACAGGAAATTGCTAGACCAGACTTTCCAGTTGAGTACCTACTTCTTACACTTACCCATGGGTTCCCTACTCAGCCAAACCCTCTCTTTACTGGCGGCAAGTTTCCCATCGAGAATCGGGAAGCTATGGGTGAAATGCCCGAGATTACGCATCTTAGCAAAGCTCTCAACGCTAAGGCGAACGGCCTGGCACTCAATACTACCAGCGGCCTGAACGCGATTTCAAACTTCCATATGCTCTGCTTCATCCATGGCCTAGGGATTTTATCAAAGGTGCGTTTTTCCTAGAAAAATTTTTGATACTTGCTGATTTGATCGAAAGGACGAGGAAGCGCTTCTCTTCAAAGTTGCGTCAACGCACGATACCTCAGAAGGCTCAGCACTCCAACATACTGGTGGCTGGGCAACTCTTCTAACTATTCTCAAAGAAAGTGGTGAGCGCCCCCCGAAACGTTCTTATCAGTCTCCATCTCCCTCCCAATCAGCCAGTAGGGGGGCCGCAGCACCTCTTCCCCTGGAGCACCAGCGTACGATGCGACAGTCCTCCTACGGCTCAGATTCCGATTCAGTACAATTGGCTAAGCGCGTTAAGGGGGTTAGGCTGAATGGGAAGTAGATTAGATACATCTAGTCTGGCTCCTGAGGCGTGACCCTTTATACCATAGGTACCAATCTCGACCGATGATGGATGGCACGGTAGATCGCTGGGTTATAATGGCATGTGGACTTTATGAACGGGATGCACTCAATACGAGCAAGGCGCGCATGTGTTCGATACAGCTTCGCGAATTGAGCAGCGGATTGTAGTGTTCGACGATAGACTAGATAATTCAAAATATGCTCTAACACACCCCGATAGCATGGCAGTCCAAGTGCAGTGGTGACGAAATGATTGGCGAGCCACCGCACGGTCGGCAATAACGTGGTTTCGTGAGTTCGCGTCGACGCGTCGCACTTTGGCTAGCTCTCCACCTTCGCGCAACTTCGACGTACGCACAACAAGCGACGATGGCTGACTTCTTCAACATCAAGGCCCGGCAACAAGCCGCCGCTCAGGCAAGCTCGTCAAAAGCACCTACAACAAAGCAAGAGCCCAATCGCCTGCAGCCATGGGTCGAGAAATAGTACAGCACCCCTCCCACATGCCAGTCGACTCAGCAATCCAAGGCTAACAATAATTATAGTCGACCCAAGACGCTATCCGAAGTCACAGCCCAGGATAATACCATTCAAATCCTCTCTCGTACAATGCAATCCTCCAACCTCCCTCACATGCTATTCTACGGCCCCCCGGGAACAGGAAAAACCTCCACCATCCTCGCTCTCGCCAAGGAGCTGTACGGCCCCGACCTCATGAAGACGCGCGTGCTCGAACTGAATGCTTCCGACGAACGTGGTATCAGCATCGTAAGACAAAAAGTCAAAGACTTTGCCAGACAACAGCTGAGTGTTGCGCCAACATACAATGTCATGATAGAAGACAAGAGCGGGACTGGAGAGGGAGGTATGGTGCGGTATAGGGACAAGTATCCTTGTCCGCCCTTCAAAATTATCGTCTTGGACGAGGCAGACAGCATGACACAAGATGCACAGTCGGCACTGCGTCGAACCATGGAGACATACAGCCGAATGACGAGGTTCTGTCTCGTATGCAACTACGTCACACGAATTATCGACCCGCTCGCATCACGCTGTTCCAAATTCCGCTTCAAGAGTCTGGACCAAGGAAACGCTGTCAAGCGCGTCAGCGACATTGCTGCGCTGGAGAATGTGCGTCTTGACGAAGGTGTCGCAGAGGAATTGGTGCGCGTTGCAGACGGCGACTTGCGAAAAGCAATTACTTTCTTGCAATCGGCTGCGCGACTCGTCGGCGCCATACAAGCGCAAGGAGGGGGGAAGAAGGGAAAGAAGCGCACTGCGGTTCCCGCCGACGACGACGAAATGGACATCGACACTGCCGCAACAGCAGCACAACCATCTGTATCCCTTCCCACCATCGCCGAGATTGCAGGCGTCCTTCCCCCATCTACACTGGCTTCCTTCACCGAGTCCCTCTTTCCTAAATCCGCAGCTGCAAAGTCAATACGGTATAACGAAATTGCCAAAGTTGTCGAGAACATGATTGCAGAAGGGTGGAGCGCAGCACAGACGGTCACCCAGTTGTACGAACAGATTATGTTTGATGAAAGAGTAGAGGACGTGAAAAAAGTACGGTTAGCGGCGGTGTTCAGTGAAACGGATAAGAGGTTGGTGGATGGTGGTGACGAGCATCTGGCTGTGTTGGATTTGGGGGTTAGAGTCGCGGGTGTGTTGTGTTTGTAAAGGCGGTGGGAAGATGTAACGAGAGATAATATGAAGGCTAAAGTTCCATGGAAGCGAAGAAGCATGGAACCTCCAAGGATCACGACTGATTGATCGCACAGGTGGCGATAGAAATATGGGAATTATAAAACTTCAATTCATGGCAATCGTTTCTGGGGGAATATCTCAGAGAAGGGGGGTATATAACGCATACATCTCGAACTCGTTGACCTTCCTCCTCCACCCGCTCGCCGCTTGTAAACTTCATGCTCCCCGTTTCACGTCAATACGCTCAAAAAGACTGTGGACAATACATTAAATACTAAGCAAGGATGGATGCCAGGCCATTGGGATACTAATGGTCGCGACATCCTTATGGTGAAGTTGATTCCCATTCCTCCATCTTCATCGCCTACGCGAGCAGACAGAAGCCCGCGGCGACGCTGAGCCAGGCAACTGCCGTCGTCAGCAAGCCCATATGCGCGACGTTCCTCAAGCCAGCGGAAATGGGGGCTGAGGGCGGCGCAGAGGTGAGTGGAGGCGTGCCGGTAGTGGTGCTCTGATTGCTGGAAGGAAAAGGGAAGCCAGATACAGAAGAGAGGGGTGGCGATGTGGCTGTGGAGCTGTTGGAAAAGGAAGTAGAAGACTGCAAAGTGTTAGTAAGAGAAGTATTGGCATTCTTCTTTTTTGCTGTGAGAAAGAATTACCGCTTTTTGTAGCAGTGTAGGGAAGGACATGTCACCAAGGTATTGATGGTGTGGTCTTTACTTACAACTGAAGTACTATTAAATGAGGGTGCGGACGTGATCGCAGGCGTTGGTGAAGATGTCACGCTCTCACTTGTTTGACTGCTACTCGAAACCACGGTCGAAGTCGCTTGGCTGGTAGTACTAGTGCTGCTGCTGCTAATGCTACTCGTAGTAGTTGCCGGGTAGTACTGGTGCAACGAGCTCTTGATGTTGTCAGGCAAGTTCTTGTACCAATCCGGCTCAGAGGTGCCCGTCGGCAATGGAACACTAGTACCAGAGGGCATGGCCGTCTTGAGCACCATGAGCAAGGAGAGCAGTGCGGGATCCATGGTTGAAGGGTCAATGTCACGTTCCTTGAGCAGCGCATGGGCGTGATTGTCATGGAGGTGGTGAACCTGCGATGCAATGGCCGTGGTGACGAAGAGAATGAGCGTTGTGGACTTCATGGCTATGTCGTTGTCCGTAGTGGATATCGTGTAAAGATTGAGTATTTTGGTCGAAGATAGCGGAGCTTGCCGCGCTGCCTGCAGGGTCGCGTGGGAAATCAGCAAAAGGAGGGTAGTGGACGGCGTATTATAAGAGACCGAGTAGTACACAGCGGTGACTAAGCCACAGTGAGGGTGATGTTGTGCGGAAATTGGGTTTTTGGCAAACAAACGGCCGACGCAGCCAGAACGACCATGTGACCGATAGAGCGACCGAGACCACGGGTCTGTGCAGAAGCAGTTGATCGCCCTGGGATCTCTGCTCACAGGCAGTTCTTCGATATGGGTAGTGTGGATAGAGAGAATATCCGCGGCGCTTGTGTATTTTGCACCCACCCTTATCACACGTCCAATTTCCAGTCGCGTGAAAAAAAAAAGTAGGAGTTGCGAAGTTGTCTGTAGCAGGCAAAACACCGAGAGACCGTAGAAAGCCGATTGGAATGCACAAGATTACACGCTCACAGAACGTGTAACACTGTAAGGTTGTAGGTCGCAATGAGGGTACGGTATGAGGACGTATAGGCAGCCAATGGACAACGAGTGACGAGACTTTTGGTGACAAAATCCACAGCTTAGGTGCGGGAGTGTGCAGCAATGACACTTGGCATTGGACAGCAGGCGACAGTTATGTCCACAAATGTTTGCGCATAAATGTAGAGCGTGAAGGATCGTGGGGAGTGGAGCGCAAAGGAAAATGAAAACCACGGCTAGAACGCTCGCATAAGCGGACATCCTGGAGATATTATCTTTCCCGCTTGGAGACTATAACAAGGCCTGTGGGAATCATAAACACTCCGCGTCGCAGCCTTAGCGTCATAGGGGAACCCAGTCCGCGTTGGTGTTATTCTCCTCGCGTTCACGACACGGCAATTCATCGTAGGCGCAACGGGTTTGCGCTAGCCAAACCATACCCACGACCGTTGAAACAGGACGGTGGTTTCGGAAAATTGTGACCAACCAGAACGATTTGTGCCTGAGAGGTGATGCACCTCCTGAGGGAAATTGCAAAAATGCTAGGAACAGCAGCCTTGTCATGAATAGCGCGATGCTCTTCAAGCCCTCTCTAGTTGAAATGACTCGGCGCTTTTGATCAAAGAGCAGATGCTAACAGTATGCATCGTTGAGACGAGCCAAAACATGTTCGCATAATTTGTCTCATGATCGCATTACTGTAAAAATTGTCTTTCGTGGCCTGTGTTCTCGTCAATATGGATCTTGGCCTCAGGAGTTATGAATGTATGACCAGAATTAGAACCATCATAGCCTGTGTAGCAGCAGGCAGAAGGATTGCAACATTGAACAGTCGAAAAATTCTTCAGACCTCGGAAGAGTGGAAATTGGAAGTGCAAAGGAGAAGTTGATCACATGTCGCCGAGTACTTCGGTCGCATATCGCCATAGGGATTTATGCATCGTTCGCATCGCTTGGCCCACCCCAGCAGTACCTACCCTGCCCAGGCCACGGTTGATGTATCCCGTCGCCCATGTTCTGCCATTCGTTGGAACACCAGGGTGGTCTGCCAATGCTTCTGCTCGTATACCTATTCTGGGGTGGACCACTGAAGCGTCGGCGATCCAGGGTTCCCCGCGGGGGTGCTGACCCAAAGCGGACGAGCCTCGGTAGGGAGGAGTACTACGCCTGCATAGATAGGTGCTTTTGGAGTGAACGTGACAGCATTTCATTATCGACTAAGGCAGGTGCTCGCACGCATGGCTGTTCTGGGAGATTCGGCTGTCTAGGCGGCGTTGGTGATGGTGGTGATATAATGAAGACGATCGCCCCTCAGATGACACGGGTCTTGTATCTAGGTACCGCTTCCATAGCTTGATAGCTCTGAACACCACACACCTGCTTTTTCCGATTTGAAGAATTTGAACAGCCAGCGAAAAATCACCACGAGGCAATATGGCGGCACCTGCGAACGTAGATATCAAGAATCTGCAGGGGAAATGGGTCATGGTGAGTCCAATAAACCCCGGAAATTGACCGACGTACTATAATTCAATAACCCTTCTAACAATGCTTCACAGAACAAGACCCAATCTGATTCTTTTGACCCAGTCCTCGCCCTTCAGGGCGTCGGCTGGCTCACACGAAAAGCCATAGGCGCAGCCACCCTGACCCAGCACCTGTCACAGACGCCCACGACTGGTGAAGACAACGAGCCTACCACACTCATCAAGATCGACCAGGTTCTTACTGGTGGCCTTAAAGGCTCAGTTGAGAACCGCACTTTGGACTGGCACTATCGCGAGCACACTGATTGGGTCTTTGGGACCGTTAAAGGCCGCACCCACTACTCAACCCTCCAGAAACTTCAGGAAGGGGAGAAGAATGAGGGTGTAACGGACGAAGATACCAAGTATGTGACCGATGGCTGGCTCAAGGAAACAGAGGAAGGTGGAATTGTAGAGGGTTTTGCTGTGAATGAGGGAAATAAGTGGACAGCGTGGCAGATCTGGGGCTTCGCAGAAATTGAGGGAGAAAGGAAGTTGACGAGGAGGTTTGTGATCAGGAAGCAAGACAAGGATGAGGTTGTCCGGGTTAGACTTGTTTACGACTATGTGGGTGCGTTGTAGTGGAGCACCATATGAAGTAGGCAGTTAGAATTAGAAGGTCTAGTCTATCATTCATTGATCTTTCTGGTGAACGACGAAGAGGTATTTCCATATCTACGTTTGGTTCTCAATTCGGCAGTCTTATCCCTCGAGTCTGCAATTGTCGTACAACAATATATCGTTCCTGTGGATGTGCGACCCTGCCCAACACTTAGATCGTACTCGACACTTCGGCCAGATCCTCATCTAGTAAAGTTCGCGACTGAATTCAGACAATAATTTCCATGTGCTGCGCTTGTCTTAAGCGCATTTACGTGACACATGTCACTCATGACAGGCTTAAATACCGCGGTAAACTTGCTGCCAGGGCACCACGACGCCAGCCGTATTTCTAAACACGTCCATCTGCATATCCTGACGGCAACTGACAGCGTCTGGTTGCATCATGGTTGTGCTGAGAATCGCCTTTAGTCTCTTCATGGCTCTAATTGTCTTGACTTCTACAATATTGACAGCACTTATGATCTACCTCTTCGTCCGTCGTATTACTCGGCAGAAGAACAAATCGGGCCCGCAACAAGATCTCGAGCCTAGACTCCTCGATCTCGAATCCGTCTGCGAATCTCGTTTATCGCACCGACTTTCCCGGCAGCAGACACAACAAGAATTGCGGGAGGATCTATTACAACGCTTCTCATTAGTGGCGCAATGGCCATCTGTCGAACTTCTTCCTGAGGTCAACATCAGTTGTAGCGATGACAGGGCGAGCGAATGGCTAGAGAGGGGTGTCACTGATAATGGAGTCGATGTGGTGGACGGAGACCTCGGAGTGAAAAAGCCCGAGATGCGACAGAACGTTTTCATGAGACCAAACAAACACCTGAGATGGGAGTGTAGAAATGGAGACACGACGGAAGACGTCCCACCTGGAGCGGATGATACAAAGGACAGTGGAATGAGTTGTACACAATGCCGACTGACCTGTTTGACTTGAAAATAATAGTAATGATTGCCATGTTGGTGTGCCAACTCCTTCAAGCTTCTTTTGCCTTTGTATGCTGCGTGAGAGATACCAAATCTCGCTACTTTTAAAGAAATTGCAAGTCCTTGGATCATGACTATGTCACTACTTTGGTCAGTATTTTCCCAAAATCTGCGAGTATGCAGATTACATGAACCCGTGACTACGTGTATTTAGTACAATAGCACGATTGCGCCCCCATTGGCCTTATGAAGTAGAAGCATGAAGACCATACTTGATGGGTAGCAATAGAAAAATGGAGAGACAGCAAGAAAAGGTCCAGAAGCTTGTTACATTAATGCTGTTTTGCTTGCGGAGATGCAGACATTGTAGAATGAAGGAAAGGAAAGATAGCCTAGGTTCTTTAGCGGCATACACATGCTGACGTCCAGACAAGGGCCCGTACTCGTCAAAATTGGCAACCGAACGCTGATCAGCAGAGATGCAGATACAGGGGTGAAAGGCGTTGCGGGAAGACTGTAGAAAACATGAGGAACGGCAAGGCTAGGCTGTGTCAGCACTAGCGCAGAAGCTTGGGCCGCCTGCGGTGACCAAATTTCCATGACCTTCGTAAACAAGGGCTGTTTGGGCTGGAGGACTTGAGTTGTTTTTCCTCTGGTTCAGTCGAACGGCCATTCTCTCCATCGAGGACCAGACACTGCGTCAACGCGCCCCTTTCCGCATACGTAATCACAGCCTTACGCCAAACCGTGCTGCCGTTTGCCCCACTCGCTTCCATCATCTGCGACCCCCACTGCACACTGCACTCTGCACGAGCACACGAGCACTGCCATTCGCGTCCCTAACTGCAACCATGTCGGGCGATCTGGATATCGATTTCACGCGCCGGAACAAGAAGCCGCGCCCGCTTTCCGAACATGAGAAGGAGAAGTTGGACGAGTTTGTCGACGCGATTCACTACTCGGCAAGGTCGGTGGTTTGCTCAAGGAGCGGTCAGCGCATCTTGTACTGACGCTGCGGACAGGTACTCGGATGATGTATACGAATATCGCCATGTGCAGCTTCCCAAGCAGATGCTAAAGGCAATCCCTAAGGACTACTTTGATGGCGCACGAGGCACACTGAAGCTGTTGTGGGAGGAAGAATGGAGAGCACTGGGAATCACCCAGGTAGGGATGCCCGCTAGATGCGTATCTCCTTGGCTGACACTACAACAGAGTTTGGGATGGGAGCACTATGAGGTGCATGAGCCGGAGCCACACATCCTGCTCTTTAAGTATGTTGTTTTTGCGGCGTGAATACCACAAAGCTCGGACTAATGGCACACAGGCGACCTATCAACTACCAACCTCCGATGCACTGATCGAACAGCACGCCTCCGCGCGGCTTCCGGTCTTCCTTACGTCAAACACGACGCGCGCACAACACTTGCGCAGACTACTACGGCACCCGACACAGCCGTTTTTGTGATACCTTCTTGCTTCTTTGTCGAGTTAGAGCGAAAGAACGCTAAATATAACGACGATATGATCATGGCGGAACGTATGACGCGCTACACAGCTCAGACAAAGCGCGTCTGGCGTTCCATTAGGCGAGGGCGACGAGAGCCCAGATTTGTACATACAATCAATCATCGCAGGGGACTATGCAAAGTACCTAAGAAACAAGCAAAACGCCATGAGCCTGGTACGAGGGGCCTTGACTATTGCAAGAATCTACGATTGCTCCCATCTAAATTGAAATCATTGTTTGTCTGTGCTGTCGAGAACTTGGCTTTCAGACGCTCGCTGAAAGATGGTGGATATCACGTTGGTATTTGGACTGTAACAACAGCATGGGTTGCCTACTTCGACGGACGCTCAAATCCAAAAGAGGTGTCCGTCTAAGTACAGAACATGTTATCAAATTTAATCACTGTGTTCCAACCAGAGCCTGTCGCTCTGCATATCTGAGCTGGAGTGGAACGGTTTTATTCAATACATGGCCATGAGATAGAGGAGCCTTCTTCAGCACCAAGCCTGCCTAAATTATAAATTACTAGTACGACCCCGCACGACGGAAACAAAACGTCTTCCAACTCTTGGTCTGCTAGGAATGCGAGAAAGAAACAAGAGGGCTCTAAAGTGCACCGTGGGTAGGTTCAGTGGGCATAGTAAGGGCAGTGTGGGCTATGACAGTGGCGAATGGAGGGTCTACTATGGCTCTGATTTCCCAAAACGGTATGTAAGGTTATGGATGGATTGGCTGAGATGCTGGTGAGGTGTGGCCATAAACAGCTAATGTAATAGGGCCCTCATATCAACCAGTCGTGTGGATAGGATATGCAGACCATCACTGATTCTCATCAATGACCTCGACGATCGAACACAACTGATTTCGTTTACTCTGATCTGGCTCATGCCTAGACAATGACTCCATCACGAGTGTGTAGTGGCGTGTCCCTCGGACCAGAGTAAAGTACAACTACACCCTGTTGAATAGTTTGCTTTGATGATATGAGAGGGCCCTCCATTGGATAACAGTCGTAGCCACCCATAAATGGCGGTCCAGCTGCTAGAGCATGAACGAAGCTCGGCGCATGTAGCACATATAATAGTTGATTGTCCTGACATGCCTAGCAAGAACCACTACCATCCCGATGGTAACGCCAAGGCGCTAGACCAAACAGTTATCCAGGAGCTATACTGTAGTGCAGAGCCTAGAATATGGAAAGAATATGGCACAATGATCACTAGGACAAGTTCATGATGGAGACAGGAAATCTGAGAGGCAAGACGATAAAGAGACCAGTGACATTTAGCAACAAACTCTGTGCTTAGAGATTGCACATGATATCGCGCCACGATTCAGATACCATACAACTGCCATATACATTGCCAGTACTAGACGTTAAGAGCATACCTCATATTTCTGTCGTGAATGTCAGCATCGGCCAAACGATATACCGTGGTTGCCTAGCAAGCTTTAAACGGTGAGAATCATGCGAGTGCCAGTCGGAAAGTTTGCGCCCCACATGGCCTGAGGCGCAAAGGAAATCCGGAGAGAAATGTACAGTTACACCTGGTCATACTGCCTGTTTCCGACTTGCCTCATCAAGTCACACCAGGCACCAATATTCAAAGTCATGGTTGCACTCACTGCCTTTTATCTGGCGGACCGTGATGCCGCACAATAGATGTGTCCACGACTCACCATCCCACATGGTGGCTGGCACATAACAGCAAGAACACGGCAGCCAGTCGGTGTAGGATCTGACCTGCATATGACTCTCTAGTCGGTGACAAATGGCAAACGCGACAACTGCGCTCCAGAGGATGAAACGATGAGTACTGACTCCGGAGAAAAGCGGCCCGACTTGCCTAGCTTGGGCTAAGCAGCGTTCGCTCGCCTCCGTTGTCACATGCGGATCTACGATCAAAGATCTCGTAATCTTAACCAAAGAACCCTGTGGTCTCAAGAATTTGACGCGCTTGCGCGGAAGTAGACATCCTCGGAGTCGACCAGTGACGGCGCGCGGACCTGGAGCGCGAGGTCGAGAGGCCAAGGAAGCTTACGGGCCTTTAACTTGGGATAACGACCTAATAGGAGACAAGGTTCCGTTGTTGAGAAATTGGGACACGGCTTTTGGCGAGACCCGATTTGGCAAGGGAGAGGGTGCAACTGGGGGCCCCACCTGTCGGTTTGCAGGAGACAACCCAAGTCTGAGGTCGCTGGCAGTGCAAGGCTAAGCCTGTGTTTTTACGTACACAATTGTAGATCTCGACCATATCTTGTGCAGCCCTCCGAGGGTTCAGGATGGTGAGCGACTCGCAATTGACCGCGGCTACATACTCGCGTCGGCGCTATAGAGTCGCACAGCGGCGAGAATGACATCACCGGAAGAATCGAGGCTCGGTAGATGCAGCGGGCGGAGAAGTTCGGATTCTGCGCATTGCCGGTGGTCGGAGGGCAAGGCGTCTTGCCTGAAGGGCGGGCGGTGAGTCTGCAGCCAGGGTGGGAGCGGAGCAGATATGGTAATCGAGGGTCCTACCAGCGAGCATTGCTAGTATAGTAGGGCGCTGTGGAGAAGACAATCGCGCGACACGTGCAAAGGGCGTCCATGGCACAACCATGCGAGCTTGGCCAAGGTGGCACGACGTGCCTACACCGTATGTACTCGAAGCGTGTACCGTTGACACTGCATGCGCAGACGGCGAACAGACTTTTGTGGCTGCCGGGGGTGTGTCTGCCCTTGGGCCGTTGCAGCAGAGGCCGGCTGTTCCGCAAGGGCCCTCCGCACAACGGTCGGCTGGTGGTGACAGGCGAGGGCTTGGTGATGATGTCGTAGCGGCTGGGTGGATTCGTGGGTGACGTGCATGTGCGCATGCGCCAAATATGGAGTCTGGTAACGAGTACATAAGAGTAATTCGCCTAGACAGGCAAACGGGGGCGTGTGTAGTGCAGGGCAGCAGATAAGGCGGAGCTGGAGTAATGGAAAGATCAAACTATTCAGGTGGGGGAAGGCACGGGCGGCGGCGATTGGCCAGTGCTGCCTTCCTTATCTCTCGGCTGTACGTAAGATACAGGGCAGGCACGCCGCTAGTCCCCGTCCAGCCTACCGTCCAGGAGCATCCGTGCGCTGTGCATCTCGAAACCCATCCCAAGCACATGTCTGCCACAAAAGACTGAGCCAGCGCTCTCTCGACACGCAACAAAATTGTATTCCCAATTGCCCACTCCGCCGACTATGCATCTGCCCGCACCCCGCATGTCCTCGTAGGTCGCCCGGCACCCACCGCCCCAGGCTTTTTTCCGCCGCTCCCGCCGCCCGCCGCCCCGTTGCCTCTACATGCTCTGTAGACCTTCAATGACGGCGCGAACCATCAGTCACCTTATTCTCCTCACAGCCCTCAGCGGCAATCTGGGCCCTTGATCAGCCTCTCTTTTGCCGTCCCACCACAATTTTCCATATACTTGCTGTTCTTGGCATCGCCTAATATCCAAGTGAACATCCTATCTCCCACGCGATAAGACCTGCCACATACCCTGCTTCCGATAGCAAGATACTTGCGTCTTGATCCGCAGTCTGGCCAACGGCCCGTAGTCTTTCATAGCCTTATCGCCCCCTTCCACGCCAGCTAGCTCGCCATGACGGCAGTAGCAATGCAGCAGCCGGCCATGGGCCCACGCCCGGTTGTCTCCATAGCACCAGCTCGCCCTCGCACAGTACACAAGTCACCATCGGCCAAGGACAACTTGAGCAAGCCCACGTCAAACAACGGTCCCGTCTCCAACATTCGGTCACGGAGAGAACGCCCCTGTGACGCCTGCAGAAGGAGAAAAAGCCGCTGTGTCATACATGAGGGCGCCGCCCTGTGTGTCTTGTGCGAGTTCCACAAGCAAGAGTGTACCTTCGTACAGAGCCCGCTGCCTCGAAAGCGGAAAGTCGTCGACGGCGAGAAAAAGGACTCGCCCAGCAACACCAAGAAGAGGTACGTCTAGGCTCCTCCTCTGCCCTGCATCAATGAGAACAAAAATGTCCGACGGTTCGCTTCGGGAAGGAGCGACTACCACGTCCTGTATGCTTTTTTCCGTGACATACCAAACCGTCACGTGCTCACGTGCCATCGTACCTTCCCTTTTCGCTTGTCATGTTGGTTGCGTCAATTACCCTCAGATTTCTCTTTGCATCTTGTGCTTCATGCGGCTGGACGGGATGACTGATATCGTCTGCCAGATCTGTCGACTCGGACCCTCCACCACTAGCCCTCTCAACCCCCACCATCACAGCAACGGCGCCGAGTCCACCTCCGTCACAGCCGCAGCTGTCTCATGTATCAAGTCTGCATCTACCTCAACTTGGAGAGACACTGGGCCTTCAACGACGCCAGCACAGCAGATACATTGGCCTGAGCTCGCCTTTTGACTCTCTGCTCATTGGTCTCTCCCAGTTCGACACCCGCAACGAATCTACTTTCGACCTTGGTACCCTTCGACGAGTAAACGACCATGAATGCTTCATTATGCTGCCTGACGAGAACACGCAAGACTTTGCCGGCGAGTCTGAGGCACTGAGCCAGGTGGAGCAGCTTGTGCACCCACATGGCCCTGCCTTGCTCGACCTCTACTTTCAAATAGTACATCCCAACTACCCCATCATCCAGAAACACCTCTTCGTAGAGCGCTATCGCAGTGGTGACAGAGGTTTCTCACCGGCCCTTCTGGCTGGTATGTATATTCTGGCCCTCAACTGGTGGTCCTTCAACCCCAAGCTCGCAAGCTATTCCAAGCCCGACGCAGCTCGGTTAGAAGTCATTGCCATGAAGGCACTGGCACTGGCTATGGAGCGGCCAAAACTGTCTACTGTTCAGGCAGGGTTGTTGTTGCTCCAGCGCCCAGAAGCAGATTCATGGAGTCTAACTACACAGTTGGTGGCCGTGGGCCAAGAGCTAGGCCTCCATCTCGATTGCTCATCATGGTCAATCCCCCTTTGGGAGCGGGGCCTGAGGAAGCGCATTGCATGTGCACTGTACATGCAAGACAAATGGAGCTCGTTGATTCATGGCCGTCCATCACACATTTTCAACGCCAACTGGGCAGTTAAACCCATTACCGAAGAGGACTTTATCGAGGAAGGGGACGGCTATGAGACGCGTCAAGAAGAGACGGAAGACGAAAAAGTGGAGAACCAGCGAGGGCGGATACTGTTCGCCCAGATGATAGGGCTCACTCAGATCATGGCGGAGGTGATGGATACATTCTACACTCAAACCGCCATTCAAGATTTCGCCAACGCTGGGAAAAAGTCCACTGAGCTCATTTTGGCACGTGCTAAACCCGTGCAGATTAAGCTTCGTCAATGGCACGAGAAGCTGCCTGCCGAGGTTAAGATGAACACGCCGGAGAAAGGCAAACTCACATCGACCGGCTATCTGCACCTCGCGTACTTTGCCACCGAGATCACTCTCCATCGGCGCATTGTGCAGTCTCTTGACTCGACCAACCCAGACTCATACGGTCTCTTCATGTGCCGCAGCGCTGCGAAGACGCGACTGATTTCCGCCATGGACTTTGTCAACCGCCTCAAACCAGAGCATCTACAGGCGTTCTGGTACTTTGCCTCCAGAGTGAATTTCACACTCATCGGCACGTTCGGGTCGCTACTGTGGGCTACAGCGCCCGCCAAAGAAGAGGCCGAGTTCTACAAGCTGAGGTTGTGTGAATACCGCTGGACCCTGTCCGTCTCTTCTAAGCGTGCCGACTTCCTCGGTTACGCAGTCTCCATGCTGGATGCAAGCCGTGCCATGCTCAGCAATCTGGCAGAAAAACCGAGCCTGGCTGAGCAGATTAGCAATGCTGGGGTGCCGCCTCCGGCTCCTCCACGCCAGTACTCATCGTTCTCGAACATGGGACCACCACAGAGCTCCAACGGACCAGGACGGTTTGAGCAAGAAGACATTGAGATGGCCGATGGTGATGATCTGAGGAAGATGTCGTCTGGCGAGAGCTTCGACGGCTTCCACGACGGTTCGCAATATGACAGCCGGCCACACACGGCCGGCAACTCGCCTCGCTCACAGTGAGCAGGTCCTTTGCGAGACCGGTGGTTACGATATTGGAACGATTTTTGTTATTGTTTGGTGCCCCTTAAAATGGGTAGTTCTGAAGTTCAGCGATTGAGCGATATTTTACTGTTGGATGCCAGGCGTTATATATTGGTGCGCACGGAGATACCACATGAGGGGTTCATGTATTGCGCGAAAATGGCGCCATATCGCGACACGCGATGCCCAACATGAATGTGGTCACTCCATTTGCTGGTTTGTTTTGCACGGTAGGGACAGCTATGGCCTCTTGTTATACGTTAGCGCAGGTCGCGCTTGGGCATATTCGGTAGCATTTGAGAATCAAGCATCGATCTTCTCTCTCGTTTGAGAGCAGCAACAATAGTCAGCCCCTCAACGAGAATGAGGCATTACATTAGAGGATCTAACAGAGCTGTCCAGCTGATGTGATTACATGTTCATGAGACAAGATAACGATCCTCGAGCTGAGAGAGCTGACATGTGGCTATGTGTGTGATACAAGATCTACGAACCGATGCGGTTCACTCTGCACGTGCAGGCTGGTGGGTTCGGACTGCGGGAAGTCGGGTAGACCCGCATCTGCTTGGCGTTTTTTCAGCTGTGCCATCAAGAATAAGAATGCCCATTCACCGCTCAGGGAAACATCAGATGACTTACTTATGCATGCATGCACAACTCACAATCTATGAGCGAGATCTGGTAGCCGTATGCCAACAAACCCTAGATGAACTGTTTATCCACAGAATACGAAACTCCAGACCAATCATGATATATGTCTCGGAGCTGGGGACTGCCACCTAGATCACGACCTAGAAATTGGCTGCACAAAATCCCTGTCTAAAATACCATTCGTCGAGATACATTTTACCACCTATACCACATTCGCAGACGATAGTAAGGTTTCCTCCTGGAGAAGCCAAGGCAAACGCTGGGCTGAGATCTACCAACAACGATCACCATTGGCATGATGGAGCCGTACACCCTCAAAAATTTTACAACTTGCGACGCGTAAAAGCTGAAAAGGAAACATGCAGGACCCCACTTCTTGGCTCCAAATGAAAAAAAAACACACAAGTGGTTTCTCTATTGAATGCTGTGCCACAGCAATGGGCAAAACACAGCTGTGGCTTCGCTTCATGCCGCAGAACAGGTTGCTTGGCACCCCGCCAGAGACTTCAGCCGCAATTGAGACGGTCAGCTGGGTCAGCAATTTGGGGGCCAGCACCCAGCACGCGTCGATCCTTTGCGGTGTAGCCTTTGCTGTGTACGGGCAGAGGAGAGCTGAAAAAGGAAAGCTGATGCCGCCTTGCCGCCTATTTCCCTTTTTCTAACCGTCATGGGTTACCCCTGAAAGCCACACACGATAAACTACTTTTGCTACGCCTCCACCGACCTCAGGCGTTGATCACGAATTGGCATTTTGTCTATATATACAGCGGTGAATCCCATTGTCTTTTCAAATCCCACACCACTCAATTATTGTTGTACATTGTGCTTTCAACTTGTTCTTCTCCAACATGGCCGACGATGACAAGCCTTGGGGACGACGCCTGGTAATATGCTGCGACGGAACATGGCAATCTAGTGTATCCCTCGAAACAAACGTCCCATCCAATGTCACCAAGCTCTGTCGCTTGATTGCGCGTGTTGGCTCAGATCGGAAGGATCCTTCAAAAAAGTTTCACCAGATTGTCTACTACGATTCGGGAATAGGAACAGGAAACATTGGCTCCTCTGAAAAGAACAGGCAAGGCGGTCTGGGAGCTGGTTTAGCAGAAAACGTGATTGAAGCGTACAACTTCATCGTCCAAAACTATGAACCGGGTGACGAGATCTTTTGCTTTGGATTCTCCAGAGGCGCCTACACTGCCCGTGCAGTAGCTGGACTGGTGTCTGATATTGGAGTCATAGCACCAGTTAGCATGCAGTTCTTCCCGTTGTTGTACAGTTTGTATCAGACAAATGACGAAGGAGTCGAGTTCCGCAAGACTGAAGCATGGAGATGGTTCACTGAAGGCAAGCTGAGCAAGAAAGGAGAAGAGTTGAAGAAACAGGGAGTCGATGTTAAAAATATTGGCACGAATGACCTCAAGCGGTTGGCTGAAGTGTGGGAAATTCGACCGCATGGAGAACTTGCTGTCAGCGCGGATAGTAGAAAGGTAAAAGTCGTCGGTGTTTGGGACACTGTCGGCTCTCTCGGTATCCCCGACATAGTGGGCCTTAATCTGGCTTCACATAGAACTCAGTATGGATTTCATAATGTCAGATTGACTGAAAGTAAGTTGAATGAATGAGAGCGCGAGGTCTTCACTAACGAGGCATCAGACATTCAACACGCTTTCCAAGCGCTTGCGTTGGATGAACGCCGCAAGGCTTTCCGTCCGACACTCTGGTACATCCCAAAAGACCTCGTCGATGACCCGAATCGACCTACGCCCGAACTCAAGCAGGTCTGGGTACGTAATGAAATCTTCCCGGAACGGTGCATAGACTAATTGTGATTGATTCAGTTCCCTGGTGTACATATCAATTGTGGCGGTGGCGCACAGGATGCGATCGAGGAGATGAAAGGAGATTCAGAAAGTGAGTCCCAGATGCAGAGATGAATTGACTAAGTACTAAATAAAGGCCTAGACATAGCAACAGCGACTCTTTGCTGGATGCTCCAAGCCATCTCCCCGCATTTGACTATAGACCGGCATGCCTTCAAATTGCACCTTGAACAATACCAGCGTTGGCTCTTCCGCATTCGCTACGCCTGCACTTACCATCACCCAAATTTCCTCCAAAAGATGTTGAGCTATGTTCCGAAGCTACCCTCTATTCCCTTTGTGGGTGGTGGTGGCAACGAACTGAAACTCCCCCAAGCTGCCACACCACATGCACACGAGAAATTCGATTTTAGCTGGGGCACTGGCCCGATCGTCGATTCGTTTACTGGAATGTATCATCTGAATGGCATGCATGTGCGAGTGCCAGGCCACGAATACGTCGAAGAATACGACGAGAAGTCAAAGGTGTACAAATGGACCAATTTGAGGGATCTGGGCAATACGAATGAGTACATTCACCCCGTCACTTACTATCGCAGTCTGGTAAAGGGCTGGGAATCGCATTCTCCGTTGCGAAAATCATGGAATAGGGAAGTTTGGGAAGGCAAGAGTGATGGCAAGACGAGATTCTGGTGGTATATGGATGGCGAGAAGGAGACATGCGCGCTGCCAGAGTGGACGATTCTCAGGGATGATTTGGACGAGTATAACTTCGAGAGGAAGTGGTACAAGGAATGTGAGAAGTCGAAGAACACGCTCGATAAGCTGGCTAATGTGGCGGAGTTCGGCAAGGAAAAGGACTTTTTGCAGGTGTTGGATGAGAAGCTGAAGTTGGTTGATGGTCACACTTCGGGCATGGCTCCATGATGGATGCTTTGCTTCTTTTCTCTATTGTTCAAAACGATATGATGTCCAAGTCGAAGAATGAAATCACTCCGGATATTGGTATGAACTAGAATGGATTTGGCAATGAGGGATAGTTCAAGGCACGAATTGATACCAATGGATGTCTTACATGCCGCTGAAGTATTTTCTATCCTTGTTTTTCAGGTCGTGAAGCGCACTGTACTTGCCTCGCCTTGACTTACCACGTACCTGACCTATATCTCGGCCGATTCATTCACACACCTTCAGCAAGGCTTCTTTGTACTATCTGAATAGAGTAATGCCTACGGAAATATTAGTATTTTGTAGGGGTAGATCGCGTGTATTGAGGATTTGTAACAAGCGCAGCTGTTTGTGGTCCCATCCCTCTGGTGCGCCTGCACCTTCCTTCACCTTCCACGCCAGACGTCACCGCCATCAAACATAAAGCTCAGGACATCGCTCTACCCTACACCACCACTCTTCTCAGACTTTCATCCACCTCAAATCCTCTACTCAAGCCATCACCTACAACTCTCGACTCTCAATAACTCACTATGAGTGCCACTCCCAGCGGAACGATATCTTCTGGCATGAGCAGTCATGCTACCAGCCGGTCATACCAACCTCAAGGCCAGCTGGAGGCTATCTTGGCCAAGCTGAAGACAGATCCAGGCAGCATCACGGCCGAAGAAGCTCGATTTCTGTCTGAGAACGTCACTGCAAGTGATGAGAGAGCGGTCCGCATTATCTCTGCCATCGAATATCTAGCTATTGCTAACAAGGTGTGCACCACCAGGAATCTAGCCATGCTCAGACTCCTCACCGCTCCCTGCTGACGGCCGTCAAGGACCTTTATGCAGCCGTTGATGGCAGCCACGACGAGGTCACTCCGGAAGTCATTCGCATTGTACAGAGCCTCGTCAGCAGTAAGTCCAAACTCCTATCGCACTATCAGCCCCTTCACCATTCCAAATGACCTCACATGAGAATCAACTTTGAGTTACGTACTGAAAGTGCTACAGAAATGCAAAAGATTGTTGGCCACTCCAATGCTCCACACCCAGAAGTTGAAGCCGAGCTTCAGGAGGAAATTGCCAAAATTGAGCCCAAGATTGCACAAGGCACAGTCACCAAGGCCGAAGCCAATCACCTTCACTCTCTTGAGGCCCGCGCACATGGTCATACTGAGAAGGGTGGTATCACTGCCGCAGCCCAGTCTGTCGTGGCTAAACGTGAGCGTAAGCTGTCGTTGAGCAACGATTCTAAGGCTGCCTTGCACCCGAGCAACGGCCAGTCTCATTCCAACAACAAATTTTCCGTGTCATCTGAGCAGCAATCTCAACATGACAGGGAGGGCAACCTTCTTCAGGCGAAGGATGCTGTCGAGCCCAAGATTGAGGACGGCACTGTGACCAAAGCCGAGGCTGATCATCTCCATTCCCTCGAAACCCACGTTTATGGAAGCACCATGAAAGGAGGTATTTCTGCCACCGCCCAGTCGGCTGCCGCAAGGCGTGGCTCGAATGCCGGTCATCAACGTCCTCGCACCAACAGCAAGAGCAGCCTCTCTCCTCAAGAGCAGTTCCACCATGACAAGGAGGAGAACCTACGCCAAGTGGAAGTTGCAATCAGACCCAAAGTAGAGGAAGGTACTATCACGGCAGCTGAAGCGCACAAACTCCAGTCGCGCGAGATGCGTGCTCATGGACATGTTGAAAAGGGCGGACTGAGCGCTACAGCACAGTCTATTGTGTCCAAACAGCACAAAGGAACCTGCAGTGACGTTTCCAACTCCAAGGTTCCCCTAGACGCAGATTCTGGCCACCACAAAGAAGAGGCCCAGATTGAGGGAAACCTGAGTGATGGTCCCATGGTAGAGAAGGAAGTTCACTGAACCATTCTAAGCAAGGCGCCTTTGTTCATCAGCAAGGTTTGAGAAGAGTAACGAGAAGGATTAATGAGATGGTGCGTCGCGGAGGAAGGTGATTTGCGGAGCGTGCAAGAGACGTTAACAACATATGTGATCAGCAGAGGAGACATGATATGTATGTACACTTACACGAACCGGCCTAGTAGCATCCTAGTGAAAAATAATTTGTTTGAGTTGCTATTGTCCTTCTTTCTTCCATCATAATATCTTTCAGCAAATGCTCAATCTTATTCAACCGATTTCACAGCATAGCGGCCAGGCGGGAGGACCAAACAAGGCCATTTATCAGTGTCAATGCTAGAGCATTATCTATTGGTATCAAAATCTTACATACCCACTCACTGATACTCCAGGAAAACAAGAAAGCTGAAATAACTAAGAAAACTCCCAAAACCGCTAAATGCAAGCCGGTCTTTGGCCGGTCTCAAACCCTCCTCCCCGCTTTTCCCTTCCGCAAACCCAATTCGCCAAAACGAAGGTAGCCTACTATCGAAATTACTTGATCTCAGTCTTGCTCATCAGGTCCGCCAGATCATCGACCTTGCTATCCTTCTCCTGCGGCACATTGCTCTCCTCAGCCCGTGTATCGTCCGCAAGCTGTTTCGCCGCGCGCTCCTCAACCTCCTCAGCGTCACCCCGCTTCTCTTCCTCATCGCTCTCCTCTTCTTCCTCATCGTCACTCTCCAGCTCGTCCAATTCGTCGAGACCCCAGTACTCCTCGTCGTCGGCATTCTTTCCAGACTCCTCTTTGCGTGCGTCGAGGACCTCGCGCAGCTTCTCGATGCTGGGATCCTCTTCGTCGAACTTGTTACCGTTGATTTCGACACGGCGAAGCAGAGGGAGCGCGGTGGAAGAGGCAGAGGCGAGACCGGCGAGACCCTTCGCGTTGATGTCGTTGAACTGGAGGCGGAGGACTTCGACTTTCTTGTTCTTGCCCTTTTCAAGGGCCGCCGCGAGGGCGATGCCGCCACGGCTGCTAAGCAGACAGTCGCCGACGCCGAGTTCACGAAGATCAGTCCAGTTTACGACAGCCTGGCTGAGAGCCTTTGCGCCCATGGCGGTGAAGGTGTTGTCCTGCAGGTCGAGAGTGTCGAGCTTGGTCAGGTGCGCGAGGCCGTTGGTGATGAGGTGTGAGATGCCCTCCTGCCTGATACCATTCTGCGTCATCTTGATAGTCTTGACGCCGCTGTTGGCCGCGTATGCCTTTGCCCATGCGGCCATACTGCCGTTCTCGAGACGGTTGCGACCGCAGATGACGAGCTCAAGGTCGGGTACATCCTTGCCTTCTTTGCGCGCGGCCTCCTTCTTTGCGGCAAGTGCAGTAAGCGCGTCGGCGACGAGCACGCCGGCAGCTGGACCAAGACCGTTGTTGTTCAGGTAGAGGTAGCGAAGTGGGGTATGTTGTGACAGGAAGTCGACGAGCGGGGCAACAGTGTTGAGACCGAAAGCGTTGTCGGAGAGGTCGACTGTGTGAAGTTTCGGTAGGGTGAGAAGGGAGGTGAGGAGGTGCGACAGCGCAGGCGGAATCTCAGAGAGAAGACGGGAAGTGAAGATATCGGCGAGGTTTGCGACCTGTTTTGTTCACGTCAGTCAGTACCCCTCAGGGCGATCAACAGGGGCAATCAACATACCTGCAGGTTCTTCTTGGTCTCCAGAACCTTAGCCAGCGCCTCACTGGCCTCGATACCCAGTGTGTTTCCCAGGAACTTGACCTCCTCCACATCGTCGTTGTTCTTCAACTCCTGAATGTGTGGCTCAATATCCGCCGCAGTGGTGAGTTTCAGGCCCTTGCCCTCGATCGAAAAGACTTTTGCGCCAGACATTTTGGATGTAATGTTTTCCTCTCTGCTGTAGTAGAATGCTACTGAGTAGAAATAAGGCGAATATTATTCAGCGAGAGGCGTTGGTCGAGAAAGTCGTGTGAGTGAGTCGTGGGCGCAATGTTTTGGCGGGCGTAGTGGGGGTTGATTTGCCTAGACCCATTGAATTCTCGACAGGGGTTTTGCCTCGTGGCGTGGGCGCCGCGGGAGTGCGCGCCAAGACTAGGGCAATCTGATGACACCATGCCTGCTGGGAACTTTTGGAGCGCAAACTGATTGCTAAGCATCTTCCCACTCACCACAACACCCACACAAAACATGGCATCCGGTAGGCTTCAAGACGGCACAGATACTCCCAGTGACGCGAATTGGCTGACGCAAAGCATTACAGCACCACCTACCGCCGCCAACATGGGCGCAGACCTCAAGACTTCGACTGCCGCCTCCGAAAAGCCAAAGGTGAAGCCCTGCTGCGTCTGTACCGACGAGAAAGCCAAACGCGATGAATGCATGCTATTCTCATCCTCCAACGATGCGCAGAAGGAATGCGCCAGCCTTGTCGACCAATACAAGCAATGCATGGCTGGTTACGGCTTCAAGATATGATGTCCGATGGACCGGATTGTATACTACTATAATGGCCGGGAAAGATGCACGACACAAGCATATGGGTGGCGTTGAAAACTAGACGGCATCGTGTATTTGTACAATATTTATGAATGGAACTGGAATCTTCCCTCCCAATTTCTAGCCGGGGTATCTCAAAGCAATATGGAAACCCATCAATAGACTTTTTTGAGCTCAACTCGTTTTGCTCTTCGCCTTTCCAATCAACTCACTCTTAACCAAAAGCCGCCACAAAGTCCACAAGTAGCAGAGACCAAACCCGCCTGTACCAACAATGGCATTGGCCACAACCCAAAGATCTGGCTTGTCTGCTGGAGGAGGGAAGAATGCTTCCACAACATGCCATCCAACCATGGCAATGTAGATATTGATATGGATCAGCTTACTGAAAATATCAAGCCCACCCCGGCTACTTTCATAGTAAGCAGAGAATGAGACTGGGGGAAGACCTAGAAGGTATGCCCAAAGAAGAGAAATGACAAAGTATGGGACTCGCAGCTCGTCTCTCTTCAACAGCGGGAACATGGTCCACACACCAAGCATGTTTGCAAGTCCGACCCATGCACGAGTAGATGGCAAAAGACCTTCATTTCCGCCAAGAAGCAGTGTCATGGGTAACAATGGCAGCAAGACGTTCTTCTCATGCACCTGGTATGAGCAAAGGAAGAAGCCCCATGATACAGCTGCGAAGGCTAGTGGGAGGAGTTGCTTCTTCGGTTTGATAAAGATGACCAAACACGGTGGCAGAATGGCGGCCGATGTTGCAAGGAGCGCAAGCCGTTGAAGTGACTGGATCGGGTAGCGATGGAGTTTGTGAAAAGTGTGAATAGTACACCAAATGTTGGCGACTTTGTCCTCGAATAGCCCTCGGGAGAAGGGAAAGATGCGATGGATCGACTGCCCCAGCTCGAGAACGTAAGGAAAGTACCAAGCGTCCATGTTCCACGGCGTCATAAACCAGCGCAAATCCAGTAGTGGCGGGAACTCGAGAGAAGCGTGATTAAAACCAGTGTAAACGTCGTATGCAACGCCTGCCAAGAACGGCAGATACAGTACAGCAAAAGCCGCGACGGTAGTGAGTGCAATGGCGATAAACCTCACAATGTTAATTCTCGGAGAAAGGCAGATGCCCAGGAGATAAGCAAAGATAGCAGGCGCATAGAAAAGCGCCATCTGCTTGAATCCGAGAGCACCAACAAAAAAAACACATCCCCACAGCGGTCTTCCAGCGACTATGCTCGACAATGTTGCGACAGCAAAGCCGAGCATGACGGTATTGTATTGGAAATGACCATGGTCGATCAGAATGGCTCCTGGCTGCATCAATATGGCGACCAATGCAATTGACGACTCCCAGATATTGACTCCCTCGAGTCGAGAAAATCGACGGAGGAAGATGACGAGCGCAGGGACATAGATGAGGTATTCGGAGACGAAGACGGTAGCCCGCATGTATATCTTAAGCGAAGGATCATCGAGGGCGCGCGACTCATCCAGAGCGAACCAGGTGGGGTTAATGGCGGAGCCACTTCAACAATCGTCAGTATGAGCCAGACTTGTCGCGTAATGGTACGAACGTACATGATACCCAGAAGCCAGCTGTGGTATGCAGTCAGGGGCGGATAGTCCAGCCCCCACCATTGCAAGTC
This sequence comes from Curvularia lunata, assembly GCA_005212705.1. NCBI lineage: Eukaryota > Fungi > Ascomycota > Dothideomycetes > Pleosporales > Pleosporaceae > Curvularia > Curvularia lunata. The sequence continues at coordinate 33,146 of PELC01000024.1, read as the reverse complement.
GTAAAAGTACCACTGCGAGACAGGCAAATGCTTTGTAATTTCCATCCAGTGCCGCTGAGCTTCAAAGTCTCCATGCATTGGCGGCGACTGATAGCCCGAATATCCCCAAAGACTGACGGTCCATCGGAATAACCCCACAGCCATCAATATGAGGGGTATGGTGATCCATTGCGACACGGTGCCTTTCGCAGGCCAGAGGAACGCGACGAGGGGGAAGGCGGGTTTCTTTGAGTTTGTGGAATGATCGCGGTCGAGGGTACCGTGTGAAACCTGGGCAAGAGAGCCTTCTTCGATCTTTCTCCGCCTCCGGGGTTTGTGGACTGCGGGTGAAGCCATGTTGATGCTGCTTGGAGAGGAGCTGCATGTCTCCAGGCTCGGAGTTCGTGGAAGTATCGCAGCGCTTTACCGCAATAGGCCTAGCCATGGGGTCGAGCAGTCTGCAGCTTCGCTTCCAACGGCTGAACAGCTTGGTAGAGCGTAAAGGACAAGGTTTCGTCTACTTTCACGCGAGTATGGCTGCAAATCACTGCCCACTGCCTAGCCGGTACATTCTTGTATTGTATATGCGTCTGCATGCAGAAACACATTACATGTGATCGAGAATTGTCTTGCGGCTGCTGAAAGAGAGCTCAAGCCGATTGAAACAGAGAAATATGTCCGCACTATACGACATAGTATATGCATATGCACAACGGATATTATAGCAAAGACTGCGCAGCTCCCATATCCACTCACCAAGGAAATGCAGTCCCTTGCTGGACCCTGAGCCACAGCTTTGCAGAGACTGATGGCCAAGTCTGCAGTGGGGCGTTGCCGTCTAGCGTAGCCAGACAACGCGTCGCGGCGCAACGCACGGACCGCGTCTCCGCTGAAAAGTTCGGCGCTGATCTTTTCTGCGCCTCCAGGTATTAAAGTACCAGCCTCTTCCCTCTCGCTCGCCTTTCTACCGTCTATCACCCATTCTCATCTTACTTTTTCTTCGAACACCATTTGTTCGATCATCACTTTGAGGGCTTCGAACTTCAAGTGGGCTACTGAGGGCATCATCCAGTACCAGATCACATTACAAGTCAGTGGGCAACGTTTGGCTTTTCCTTGACACACATTACAGAGGGCACGTCTGTCGCTCGTCAGAGCAAGACAAGATCAACCAGAGGGCTTTTTGCTACTATGAGGGTTAATCTTCCGGCTTCTCGGCGTTTGTGGGAACACGCTGCCTTGAGGCTTGGTTTTCTGTGGGCTCTTGTGGGCTTTTCGTGGGCTTGAGGGATTTCCGCTTCGCGCGGTCTCGAGAGATACCAGTGGGCTTTTCGCAATTTGAGACGACCAGATCATGCAGGCTGGCGCATACGACGGCCTTCGGGCGTCAGCGCCCGAGCGACAGCGCTTTTGCCGTCGACTCCTCTCTTTTCTTTTCTTCATCGCAAAACCATCGATACTTTTATCGCACACAACACAATACTGATACATTGTAGATTTAGTACTTTATCATCAAAATGGGCAAGACCAAGGTCGCAGACAAGTCCTCCAAGAAGGACAAGAAGGCCGAGCTTTCGAGCGTAAAGGCCGGTCGCGTCACCAAGCCTGCTGCGACTCCCAAGTCCAAGAGCAAGGACATTGCCAAGTCAGTTGCCTCCAACGTCAAGGACAAGAAGAAGTCAAAGAAGGCTCCTACCCCTGAGCCTGAGTCTGATTCTTCGTCTGAGAGCGAGAGCGAGAGCGAAGAATCCGAGGAGAGCAGCAGCGAAGAGGAAGTCGAGAAGAAGACCTCTAGCAAGGCTGCTCCCAAGGCCGCTGCTAAGGCCGACTCCGATTCTGACTCTTCCGACAGCAGCGAGGAGGATAGCGACAGCGACAGCAGCAGCGAGGACGAGAAGCCTGCCCCCAAGGCCAAGGCCAATGGTGTTAAGGCCGCCGCTAAGGCCGAGTCCAGCGACTCTGACAGTGACTCTGAGAGCGACTCTGACAGCGAATCCGAGTCTGAGAGCAGCGAGTCCAAGGACGAGAAGCCTGCTGCCAAGGCTGAGGTCAGTAGTTACTCGTTTACGATGTCATTACTTTGTACTAACTAGCTCAGGCCGCTTCTACCTCCGATGATTCTGACGACTCCTCCGACTCTGACGCCGACTCTGACTCCGACTCTTCCGAATCCGAATCCGACAGCGACGAGGCCGAGGCTCCTTCCAAGAAGCGCAAGGCTGAGGAGGAAGCTGAGCCTGTCGTTAAGAAGACAAAGACTGAGGAGCCCGCTGAGGAGGGCGTCAAGAACCTGTTCGTTGGCAACCTGAGCTGGAACATCGACGAGGAGTGGCTCCGCAGCGAGTTTGAGAGCTATGGCGAGATTGTCGGCTGCCGTGTCATCACCGACCGTGAGACTGGTCGTGCTAAGGGGTATGTTCTGCCACTGTGCTTTTCCAGTCGAGTACTAACAATCATAGATTCGGTTACGTTGAGTTCGCCAATGCTGCTGATGCCGCCAAGGCACAGAAGGAGATGCACGAGAAGGAGGTCGACGGCCGTCCATTGAACGTCGACTTCAGCACTCCCCGCCAGAAGCCCGATGCCAACGGTGCTGGCGCTCGTGCCAACAAGTTTGGTGACAAGCGAAGCCCTCCCAGCAACATTCTTTTCCTTGGTAACGTCTCTTTCGAGTGCTCCAACGAGAGCATCCAGGAGATCTTTGCTGAGTACGGCACTGTCACCCGTGTCTCCCTTCCTACCGACCGTGACACCGGCTCGCTCAAGGGCTTCGGATACGTTGACTTCAGCTCTCAGGAGGAGGCTACTGCTGCTCTCGAGGCCTTGAACGGCCAGGATATTGCTGGTCGCGCTATCCGCATCGACTACGCCACTCCTCGTGATGACAACGGCGGTGGCCGCGGTGGCTTCGGTGGAGGTCGCGGCGGCGGTCGCGGCGGCCGTGGTGGCTTTGGCGACCGTGGTGGCCGTGGCGGTGGTCGTGGTGGCGGCTTCGGTGGTCGTGGAGGCCGTGGAGGTGCTCGCGGAGGCGGCCGTGGTGGTTCCTTCAACCGCGGTGGCTTTGGCGACTTCAAGGGCCAGAAGGTGTCTTTTGACTAAACATCTTCTCTATGCCTGGCTGCACCTTTCTGCATTCTATGTGTATCTGCGTTGACCATCCTGAAAAGGGGTAAGTAATGGGGGCAAGAGGTTCTTCTGCCGTACGATAATGATGCGTGACATGATCATCGGATGAGAGGATTTCTCCCTTTTCTAAGTTCAAAATCTCATGGAACTGGCGTTTATTCGGAAAAAGTTGCTTGGTTTGATACATGGACTATCTGCCTTATAGGCCGAAGTTTCTTGACTACTAGCTATTTACATATAGAGTATATCACTCTTTTAAACAAGACACTACCTATGCATTTCTGTGACATCGTGACACCCTAGTCTTGACTTTACAAAGTCCTTGTGGAAGAAATTTACGATTCCAATCTGTTAAGCCAATTTCTTTTGACATGTCACGCACAACCTTGCTACCGCATTGTTCCCTGATCCCGCCAGGAAAACCGCACTGGCGCATTTTGTGTTCAAGCATGACAAGTTACATGCTCAAAAGCTCCACATAAGCAGATTAGGGACAACACATGTCAATGACCATCATGTACGCATGCACAAGCACATAAGAACGCAAAGTAGACTATCAAAAAGGTAGATTCGAGTTGATGTAAAAAAAAGCCCGTCCCAACGCAAAGAAAACAAGCACACAAAAAGCGACGTGCTGGCAGGAAACGATAAAGGAGAGAGCGAGATCGAGATCGAGATCGAGAAAAACAACCACCACAACAAAACGAAACGGAACAAATGCACATCTGTGTTTTCCACAGAGTAAATGGCATGTGCTCAGCAAACAAACGAACAAAATAAAACAACGCAAGAAAAAAAAGATTGTTAGACACCCTCCGCATCGGAGTCGACATCGCTCGTTTCGAGCTCAAATTGCTTCTCAGCATCAGCATCGAAGCACGTCTCCCAGCAAAGCACTTCGCTTGGGAAATCCTTTTCCACGCTCGGTCTCTCGCGCACAAACCACGCCAGAGCTGCACCCGCAATGCCGAAGAGGGCGAGGCAAGTCCAGAGAGCCAGGTTGGTAGTGTCGACGCTGATGTCGTCACTGAAGTAGTAGCTAGTGCCGCTGACGGCGACGGCAAAAGCCTTGAAGAGACTGGCGACTTGCATCATTCCGACGACAGTGCCGGCGGAGAAGGCGTCGGGCGTGGTGTTGAGGACGAGGAGGGAAACGACGACTGTTGCAGCGTCGGTGAGGAGGTGTTTTGCGAATATGGAGAAGGTGGAGATGACGGGGCCGATGCCAGAACAGGTTACGACGGCGGCGAGGAAGGGCGTGATTACGTAGGTTGCAGGGAGCAGGGCGGAAAGAGAGCGGTAGAGTTTGATGAGGCCGTGCTTGGAAGTTGCATAGGGAACAGCATAGAAGACGACGGCGCCGGCAAGGCCGCGTACACCAAGGACGATGACGTTGATCCATTCGCATGGGATGCCCATGCCGCCGGATTCGGTGCTGCTGTGGCCAAGGTGCGGGAGGACGACGTCAAAGGTCGAGGCGTGGAGGGATAGTAGACAGAAAGAGGATAGAAGGACCATGAGCGAGGGGGCCTGGAGGAACTGGGTAATGGTAATGGGCTCTGGGCGAGCAAAGTCGACCAGCGTGACATTTGTGTCATTTGAATCGCGGCGGAGGAAAGCGGCTTTCTCGCAGTCCATGTCCACTGCATCTGCTGTACGCTCGCTGAGGTTGGGCAGTGTCTCCTTGAGGAAGATGCTTGCCACGAGGGCAATAATGAACAGTATGCTTCCACAAGCCAGTTCCGAGCCCAGAGTGGGGTAGTCCTGCCATACCATATTGTATGCTTGCAGGCTTTCCGAGACCATGAGCTGCATGATAGGGCCCATGGAACCACCAAGGGAGATGACGGGCAGACGAGCAACATTCTTTGCCCTCTTCTCTGCTGTTGTGCTCAAATCTCCAATCATGGTTAGAGTAGTGCATACAATCGCTGAGCTGACCATGCCGGCGATGAAGCGGAAGATGGTGCAGCCAGCTAAGCTGGTCGCAAATCCCATGCACATGCAGCAGGCGAACATGCTCCAGAGCCCAATTAAGGCGACACGCCGTCTTCCCATGCGATCCGCGAGGTAACCCCAGAAGAGACCTGTTGTTCCACCGAACGCATATGCGCAGTCGAGTATGCTTCGGAGATAGGATGAGGATAGAGTGCCACAGTAGTCGGAGGATGAGAGGAGCATTTGGAGTTGGGGCTGGAGGCTTGATGCCATGATGCTGTGGCGAAGGTTAGCACTGGTCCAGGGCCGTCTGGGGGGCTCGATTTGATTGAGAAGACATACGCTTCAGCAAAAAAGACGAGGTACACCAGTATTAGTTGCCCTCGTTGTGACATGTCTGCACCGTCCAGCGTGTTTTCCATCTCTTCCTCAAGCTCAAGCTGTTCCTCTTCTTCCTCCTCTTCAACCATGGCCACCTTGTCGTATTTACCCAAGTCCTTGACCGGGATCAGTGACCGCGTCCTCCTATGGAAACCCAGCATTTTTGCGAAACTTCAAACAATGTATCCCGGAATATCCGAATTTGCGGTGGCGCGATGTACCGCTAGCGAGGGAGCGTAGGCAGGCACGACCGGCGTGAACCTGTGCGTATAGCGACTGTAACGGGCGCAAAAGGGCCCAAGGAAATAGGTACGGGGTGCGAGAGAGCGACGAGAATGAACTGTCAAGGGAGTGACAGGCTCGTTTGAGACGAGATAAAGATGGAACGCTCACGGCGGCGGCAGTGACGGCGGCGGCGACAGCGGCGACACCAACATGGCGCGAGGGGTTTGAGCTTGACGGAGTGTTTGAAACAGAGGGAGTGGTGCTACGCGCGCCCATTGGATCTCAGCCTCCCGTCCCCAGGGCGCTAGCCACCAACCGGCGCCAAGTCGCTAAACGCGGTCCCATGTGATGTCAATTGCTTCCCTCCTGAACCCTGCCACTGGAACGTGCGACGCCGACGTGGTGATCGAGTAGAGGCCATTAGGTGCACTGATGGGCGCAGAATCCTCTGGACGGCATGGGCTTTGGCAAGCAAATGTTTGCTTTGGTCGAAGTCGTGGGGAAACAGGCTGACGCAAGAAGAAGGCCTCCGGCAGAAACGGTTGGCGTTAGATGCGGTCCGAAACCTTGTCGCGTAGAGAGATTGAAATGAGTTGGTATTACGACCGACCGTGTTATCACCAGTTAAGGACAGAGTGTAGCACGCAAAATGATGTGGTCGAAACAAGAAGATCAGGGTCTTGTGGGAGGCTTTCATGCCATGTCCGATGACTTTTGGGGTCTTGGGAATGTTGGGAGAGAACTGAAGCAGTAGTCGGGGAAATACACAGGCTCATTACGGCCTAATGCTCATGCTGCAAGGGCAAGTTGTAGGCACAAAGGACTCTGTTGATAGAAATTGTAATACGTGTTCGGTGGTTGGTCCGCAGTCTACAAAGAAAACCTTGGTGAAATGGCAGCTCTTACCTCTACACTCACTTTAGTATGATACTTCTCTTCCAGCCTGTAACACTACAAAACCCTCAACTGTCACTTAGAAAGACGAGCAAATCATTACTATGAGTTGCATGGCTTGATGGGCCATGATCGGGTTGTGAGGTTCGCATCCGTGGCCTTGCAAACACTGTCGAACCACAGTTAACGACCCACGACGTAAGCACAGTGATTATGAATAGACTTGGATATAATTCCCACAGTAGCTTGCCTATAAGTATGCGGTATTTTCAAGAGAAGCCCACTAGGAGCGGGCTTCGAATCACGCACAATGGGTAGGTTACATATGCAACATCCATCAAAGAAACGACACTACAAGTTCTTCTGCATTTTCAGTTTGTTCACGCATTTGTGTTGCACAGTGATGAAAGAGACAAGGCAAGTACCTTGTCCTATGGAGTTTGCGGATGTCAAGGCGATACTAGAGCCGTACTGGTTCATGTTCAACTTTGTCCTAGAATACGACAACCGACCCATTACCTATGCCCTGGTCCCGGGAAAGATCCGGAGAAGCGGACCTATTATTCTTGTCCACTACATTTCGGAAATGTTGGAAGCTACTGGCGCGGCTGCGTATCCAGCATGGGTGCCACATGAACTTCGAACAGCTAGCCAAAAGTACAACCACTGCGACTACAGTGTTCGGCTGTTTCTCAGCCAGCTCTCCTTGCGCCTACGAGAGGTGGAAGCGGAGATTGAGTGGCTTGCTGTTGATGCTAAACCGCGTCTTCTTTTCCACTGGCATGGCAAACCGCTGGCACTGAAGGTGCGGCATAGCGTGTTTAGTATTACAACACCATCGGGCGGAGAATACATTGCCGACTTTACCATTGAGCAATTTGGATACCCCAGCTCCATGTGGTTCATGACGACGCAAGAGTATATTGGGCAATGCACGACAGGGGGGGAGATGGAGCAGCCAAGCGACGAGGAAAAGAAGAATGCGATGAGAGGGTTTGTCGGGTGCGCAGGAAAGGCATGGGTTGTGCGAGAACTCTGCAGAACACGGGACTTGGGGTCGTGGAAATACTGGAATCAGAAGACGAGAATAGATTGGATAGAAGCCAGGGTGCAAGAAATGTTTTGGCGGGAGAAGCAGAAAACGTCACTGGGGGTGAGTATGGCGAATGCGGGTGGTTGTGATGGAGGTTGTAAGAAACAGCGAAGGCAGGGCACTGGAGTGCGGAGGTCATATCCAAGAAGAGAGTAATTTAGAGTCTTGTGTAGTGGTTAGGAAAAGGAGGAAGGGGGGGAGCAGCAGTAGTGGTTGAGCGAGGACATGAGTCGATCCGCGGAGCAGGGCGGCGGTATAGTCTGTCCATGGCCGCCGAGCCACACTCGAAATCGATAATGGTCGTCTGCCCTGCATGAGGACAGCCCTAAACATCACATGCACGTTGACGACGTTTCTGGCCCCCACACGATACCGGTGAATCTGGCGACGCAGCGGGCGGTCCAATGGGCGCGAGCGGCATACGTATGCGGACACCCAGAACATCGTCGCAGAGTCGTGGAGCGCGACTAACGGGGGCTGCGGGACGGTGGAGCTGCGCAAATGTGCACTCTGCAGCGTCGCGGAAGCGCGGGTTTATGACTACCAGCGGCCGGGCGCTCTGGATGACGAGGGCGACGAGGGCGATGAGGGCGAGCCGACTTTATCCATGCACAGCCTTGGAGGCCTTACGCCACGGGCGAGAGAAAAGCAGCCGTTCCTGCGCTGCTTGGGGCTGACCGGTTTCTTGGCGGACGGTCCTGTGCCATGGACGCGCGGGTTGACAGCGCCGGTCGGACGTTTCTGCTCGCAGGCTGCACGCTACTGTCGTCGACTGCACCCGGCCGGCGATGCAGGTGAAGGCCGTCGGTTGGACAATGGGCCGCTGGCCATGGAGTTGCGTGGATGCTGGCGAATAATGGCAGATGGTCGTATTGGACCCGACACTAACGGCAATGTGGCGCATTGCAGCGGGGCCGTGCGATCCTTGGTTTAGGCAACAGCGACACCAAATGTCATAGTCGCGCCTTCTCTTTACTACCACCTATACCCCCCAATGCCCTGATTTCTCTTCCAACTTCACTCTCGACACCTCAGGCCTCCCCTCTGCGCCCACCACTGCTCATCCGCTGGTTGCACATTCGCCCCACCGCCGCCCTTTTTGCATCTTTGCCCGCTTGCCCCTCGTCGCCCGTCTTGGTCCGGCTGCTGCGCCTTCTATATACCGCGCTACGACCACCACAGCTCGCCCCAACCCTCCAGCGCCCTTCCAGCTCTCGCTCCCTCGCTCTGCTGCTCCTCGTCCTCGTACTCCCTCCATCTCTACCGCTCCGCCTGGCCTATCATCTTTTGCTGCCCCGGAGGTACTCCCATCGCCGTTCAATGAGAACGTGATTTCGGCTTTGTCATCCACTCACACTTGGACTGTTTGGATCCCTGGGCTTGGGGAACCGCTTCAGTCCGTTCCTGTCCGTGACTCATAAGCCTGAGGCCGCCTCTCCAGTCAAGGTCCCGCACAGCAACCAGTCATACCCGCTATGTCTGCACCCCAAGACCAGAACCGCCATCCCCGGCGACGTCCACTTAAGAGTGGGGCTACCACCCATAGCATGCAGCTGCGCAAGAGTGGCACCTTCTCGTCGCCAACCCATATCTCTTCCGACATCTGCGACCTGAACAAGCACTTCATGCCCCGCCGGTCTCCAACCAACACAGAGCGTCTGGAACAGCTCGTCCAAGAGTCCATCCAGGATCCCAGTGTCCGCCGTGTTACCAACCTACTCAACGACATCGAGGCCAAGATCGCTGGACGCAAAACTTCAACTACCCCCTCCAACATCCTCAGCGACCCGGAAGTCTTCCCGGTCCCCAGCTTGTTCCTCGACAACGCTGCTCTGGACCACACCCCTATGGACATTGACTCCAAGCCATCTGCACACGAAAGCAGCCCCCACGACCACGCTTCTGACAGCGGTCTGGGTTCCAGCGTCAGTGGATCGAGATACGGTAAGGACTCGCTGCAGCCACCCATGCAAGACCAAGACACCCTAGTTTCTAACATACTTAAAGACGATATCCGCTCCCAACCCCCCAGCGTCCGTGAATCCATCAGCAGTTCCATCAGCACCACCCACTCTGCTGTTACACGCTCGTTCTCTGCTCTGGGTGCCTCTGACGAGGGCCACACTCTGGGCGAGTACGCGTGCAAGCAGATCCACGACACCATCATCAAACCCATCCTCGCCGAGGAATCATTGAAAGATTTCCACGACCTGATCAAAGACGTCCCCCGACGCATAGGTGAGAAGAACATCCGCAACCTTCGTGATCTCGAGAAGACTCTCATTTTCTTGGCACCGGTAAGTCCTATTCGTTGTCTTTCTGCGAGTGCAAAAGCTTATTGCATTCTTCGCGGTTTAAAGGAGCTCTCGGCCACCCCGGACAAATACTCCCAATTCTGTGAACGATCAATTCAGCTGTTGGCCACGACCGTCCAGTACCTTTCCGAGCAAGACCAGCGACTGCCAACCGACCGCCCTTATACTGACGGCTACTTCCTCGACTTGATGGAACAGATTAGACGATACGCCTCCATTATGGCCGCCACCCGCGAAAAGGAATCCAAAGGCGAAGACCTCGACGAGATGGACTACTCACGGTATGACCGCGCCGCCGGCTTTCTCTTTTCCCGCACTGACAAACTCTTCAACAGTGATGAGAAGATCACGCTCCGTGGCGGCCTGAGCCACAACGGCCGCCCTGTTGAGCTGGTCCGTGAGAAGAACGGAAAGGTCATGCCCATTGACGAGGATGCCGCAAAGACATTTAGGATCAAGCGCCGTCTCTCGGACGCCCATGCTGATGACATGGACGACGATGAGGTCACTCGCTCCATGGCACGCCGCCGCAAATCCGAGAAGCCAGGGGATGTCGTCCACACTTGCCGTGACTGCAGCAAGGAATTCAAGCGCCCATGTGATCTGACCAAGCACGAGAAGACCCATTCCCGTCCCTGGAAGTGTTCCGAGAAGAACTGCAAGTACTTTGAACTCGGCTGGCCCACGGAGAAGGAGCGTGACCGACACATGAACGACAAGCACTCTGCTGCTCCTGCTCAGTACAAGTGTCTCTACCCTCCATGCACATATGCCTCCAAGCGTGAATCCAACTGCAAACAGCACATGGAGAAGGCCCACGGCTGGGAATACGTTCGTTCCAAGAGCAACGGTCGCAAGAAGGCTCCTTCCACCAACAACCAAAGCCCCACAACCCCTCTCACCCCCTTCATGGGCACACCCATGTCTGCGACCATGGCTACACCAGTGACGCCATTCGCTCCTTCGCCCCAAGTGCCCATGATGGACTTTGGCTTCGGAACTCCGGCGCTGAGTACCCACAGTTACCAGGATGACTTCCGCCGCAACTCAATTGTCACTGACGGCTCCCACTTTACGTCCTCCTCTGGCCAATCACCTGTTGAGCCTACAGCCTTCAACGATGCTGTCGTAACCCCCGAGAATATCTCCATCAACCACAATGATATGTACAACTCATGCAATTTGGGAGTGAATCTCAACACAGGCTTCCAGCAGCCGACCCCCATGAGCACCACATTCGATTTTGAGCCATTGCAATTCACAGTGAACAACCAAATGGCCAACGGCTTCCCCCAGCTTTCCCCGCTGGCTCAGCCTGATGTCACCCTCTTCTCACCACACGCAGACGAGGGATTTGGAGATATGGACATGGGCGGACAATGCTTCAACCTTCCAACGGAAGACTTTACCTTGTTCGACAACACTCCACCCAGCACGATGGCATTCAACAACACAGCGAACTTCTTCCCAGAGTTCAACCAAGTTGGAGGGCAGTTTGAGGAATTCTGCCCAGAGCCAACCACGACGTTGGATGACCTAAACTACATGAATTTCATGTGAACGCGCGTTCATTTTTGCGCCGTTTTGCATACATTTATCAGGCATTTGTGTAAACATCTCCCACACGTTTTGTCTTTGTATATTGAAGGAGATTGAACCTATTTTTTCCGAGCTGGCGTTCTCGGTATTGTTTTGCAATTCAGCGTTGATGATTGATTACGACAAAAGAGGTGGATCACAGTGTAAACGTTCCCAACGCGCATGGGATGTAATAGCGATTTTCCCTTTTCACTTCTGTTTACCTATCGCCTGCGTATTTTTACGGGTACCTCGTTTGTTTTGTTTTTTCTTCCCTCAAACAACAACCAGAAGAAAAACCCTTACAAAAAAACAAATGATCTTTGTTTACATGGAGAAACAGCGAGTTTGCTTTACCCACTGATTTCGATCTCCCCCCATTTCATATGGAGTTTTTCCCCAGAGGCTGCGGTAGAGATCATCAGAGAGCGTATAGAAAATACGAATATTCGATAGGAAATTGGAAATATCCCCGTGACTTTTTTTCTCTCTCCCCTTCGTCGCTCAATTGAACCATGGTGACCGGTCGGCTTGGCGAGGTCCGTACGTAGCGCAATGTCTCTTATGCAAGTGTGACTCAGCGCTAAAGCGTAAGTGGTGTGATTGTGGTGGCGATGCAACGTACACAGACACGCACCTTATCAATCATAGCCTTTTCCGCACCCCGGCGGAGGTAAGGTCGGAGATACGGGCTCATCATGCGTGCACTGGGTAGCTGGCTAGTTGCTCAGGGGAAGGGTCTCGAAGTTCTGGGGAAATAGTCGCAGAGACGGGAAATGTGTGTCCCGCGTGCGTTGCAACATGTGCCCGCGGTTGAAGAGATGTTTGTACGACGAGCTTCTCTCGGAGGAACTCGGAGACGGGCCTTGGACTCTGCTTTTGTCGTAGCTCTACGCTCAAGACAGGTGCTTCACCTTCAAGTATACGGTTCGTGTTGAGCTGAGCTGACTGATGACTTCATCATGTGCGTACATGTGTGCGAATTCACTTGAACAAGTTTCCAATCATGGCATGTTTGAATTTAACCCAAATTGAATTGAATTTCAATCAACTGGCTCCGAAGGAATCCAATGCTCATTCTCTTCTTCCTCGTCATCGTTGTTCTTCTCAGGCTCTGCCACAACGTGCCCCATACCGGCCTCTACCACCTCGAACCGCTCCAGCAGCCCCACCTCCCAGCCCTGGAACTTCTTGGCTGTTGGCGGGAGCAACCGTTGGTTTTGCTTCAATGCGCGATCTAACTCGATGTATAAATCCTCGGGGAACTCTACGTCTTCTATACTCGCGTTCTCTGCTTCACCGGGTTTGAGTGGCTGCCATGTCTGCTTTTGGTAGAAGATCTTCATCGTGCGAGTAGGATCGAGACGGTTGGGCGACGGGATGGACGAGGAGAACAGAAGGTCGGGAGTGAAGACCCAGATAAGCAGTGAAGGGATAGGTTCTTCAGACTGTGCTGGTGGAGTGGTATGAATATGGAACTTGCGGACGGCAGTGTTCTCAATGAGGTAGAGGAGACGGGCTGATATCCATTTTTGGACAGTATAAGAATGAGCAGGTAGACTGGGTAAACTGGAGGTTACGCTGATGTTCCACTTTCGTATTCGCCAGCCGTCTGCAGCTGAATCCTGGTTGCCGATCATCTGCTGGCAATTTTTGCACACAACTGAACAGGATTCTGTCTTTTCTTCAGCTTTCAACTGTACAAAGTCAGCACAAATGGCATCACAAAGAGAAAGAGCACATCAATGCATGTCAAAAGCATATGTAGCCTTTGGCTAAACCCGCCAATCCCAATGGTCTAAGGGTAGAGAGACAGTGAAACGCCAGGCCGCTATCTCACCGACACCGGCAACCCATCGACCTAAGTAGGTGAGGATACGTCCGGATCAAGAGATCGTGTATGAGCTATTGCTCTGGGGCGCTTGTATCAACGATAGTGCCACAGAAAAGGCTGTATCGCCTTCTTTGCGCCCCGATACGCTGAACTTATAACAAGAGATTGCTATACGAGGGTATCAACGAAGAAAGCAAAACGAAACCATGGGCTTACCTGCGTGCCCTCGCAATCTGCCTCTGACACAAGGAAGCTGGTTAGATCCACGAAGCCTACACCCTCCTTGGCCTGGAGACGGTTGCCAGCTGCGTAGCCCTTCTGTCCAATCGCATTCTCGTGTGTATGATCGTGCAAGTGGTGTTCATCCGGCTTATGGCAGTGCCAGAAGTCCATCATTTCAGCCCAATTCTCGTTGGGTAAATCTTTCCACTGTTGTATTTTTCCTTTGGGCACGAGGACACTCGCGCAGGTCTTGCACACAATCTCTACGTCTTTCGCATCGTTCAGTGAGGCGCCATCCCATGGTACGATATTGGCCTGCCGATCTTGCCGCTGTAGAGCACCGAGAAGATCACTGCCTTCCTTCTCTTCCAGTTGCAAGCGCAGTGTTAGCTCTTTGCTCGGAGGCCGTGATGGCAATTCGAGGGCAGCGTCACCTCCGCCCTTGACGTTGATTGGCAGACGTATTGTTGCCGACTGTCCCTCATGTGACACGGTGATGTAGGAGCCATCGGCGGACAGCTTCGCGTCTGTCTGCCGCGAATGGTTTGTGCGCAGCGACGCAAAAAGTGTAACTGTGCGGATATGCAGCAAAAGCTCGGCGTACAGAGTTATCGAAGTCTCGTTGGGTAACATGGGTCGCGCATTGTCCTCATCGCTCTGCAATAGATTCGGGGCGTGAACCTTGGTAGGCTCCGGCGCGGGCTTGGGATTCATCAGGTCTTTGATCGCTTCAGGAGACAGACCGAGCGCTTCGTATGCTGACTCGGGAAGTAGCGGGCGCGACATACTTCGTGATTGCGCTCCATGGTGGCGGGGATGGACGTGGGGTTGCTAAGTCAATGAGCTTGCGCGCGACGGAGTCGACTTAACCAAGAGAAGAGTGGGTCCGCTTGGGAGATTCTAACCACATCCAGCCAACATCATCGTGAATCCGAACGATGAGCTACAATTCATTACATTATTACTAGGTTGCTACGTGTAAAATTTGGGAGCCAATTCCACTGCAAAATGTTTTCGTGGAATTTCGGACACATTCTAGTCGCGTTTATTGTCCCTTCTTCTCGCTTGCCTTCTTCTCCTGCTCTAAGATATATTGGACACCTCTCCTGATACCTTCGTCCAAATCAACAAGCGGCTCATAACCCAACCGCTGTCTTGCTTTGTTGATGTTGTGGTATTTCGACATGCTGCTGTACTTTACTTGAGCCCGGGTCAGGTTCGGCTTCTTGCCCATGAGCCAAAACACGTTTTCCAGAATCGCGCCAATAGTCCATGCAAAGTCGGCGCTGAGATGCCAGACGCTGCTCAAGGGCACCCGATCGCCTGCCTCATGCCATACCTTGCGCGCAAAGTCCCAGAAGTAAACAGGCTGGCCGTTGGTGATGAAGAAGGCTTCACCATCGACGCGTTCTGTATCCAGTGGAATAGTGGGCAGGACTTTGTGGGTGTGGAGGAGGGCCAGAACGGCGAGGACGTGGCCGTGGGCGACATTCTCGACGTACGTGAAGTCAAACATATTTGTGTTATCGCCGACTTGAAACTTGGTTTGTCCCTTGCGGCACGCGGTGACCATCTTGGGAAGCAATTGCACGTCACCCTCGCCGAAGATACCTGCAGGACGGATAGCGCAGGTAAGGAAGTTTTCAGGATTGCGATTCGCTTGGAGTACCGCTGTCTCTGCATAGGCCTTTGTGAATGTGTTAGCGAGAAGCGAAGAGCGCTCAGTCAGACTGCCCGCTTACCTTTGTTGTGGTGTAGTATTCGGGCTGGTCATCACCAGTTACCAGAGGCCACCTTTCATCCGCATTGATGAGCTCTGTTTGGTGATCGAGAATTACACTTGCTGAGCTCGTGTACACGAATGCCTTGACTCCAGCTTCTTGTGCCGCTTGCAGCAAAACCTTCGTTCCTCCAACATTGACCTTTTCGTGGATCTCGGGCTTCAGGTCGAAGTGTGGAGAGGCTGTGTGGATTACTGAATGTGGCTTGATCTGGGCGAACAGAGCCTTCATTGCCGCGGCATCGGTGATGTCGCCATCGTGATAGGAGACGGTCGGGCTAGAATGGCGATTCGAGGTGGTTCGTAAATCGAGGACTGCGATCTGTGTCTTTGGGTGACGCTTCACGATGAAGCTGACGATGTGGCTACCCAAGAAGCCGCATCCTCCGACGACAAGGACCTTCCCAAGAGACTCTATTTCTTCGGCGCGCGACATACTGATTGATGTGTGATAATGGCGCAATGGACGATGTGAGGTTTAAGGTTTGTTTGCGGAGAGTGCGCGGGAGAGCCACAGGGGTTCCGCAATGGCATGATTGGCAGTCCCCACATGTTGCTCAGGGTCCAACGGTCTTAATCCGGTCTCGCTCTGCACATGAGCGATCTTGCGCTGTCAATAGTCTTCCAAAAAGTTGACAGTCAATAACGAATATAACGAGTTCAATCGTGAAATAGACTCTAGAGTGTAAATGCTGAGAGCGGGACTGCACTAGCTTTCAAGTACGAGGTGTAGCTTTGCATGTATAGATTGAATTCATAATATCTAGCTTTCGTTAAATGACTTCAGCTCCCTATCCATGCATACACGCGCATATACGCGTTGCCCTAAAGATATGGAACATTCATAATGAAATGCACCGCCATTGCTTGACCAACGCCATACCCTGGGGCACCGATCTTCCATACTACGATGCCTATGGCCCACGAACGCCGTGTAATGCAAGCCTTGATCAGACTTGGGGTATCATGTAAGTTCATAACTGATGTGGTCGGCCGTTAAATCGTCATCTGCCTATCGTTTTCTCTCTTTTACCTTAAAACAAACCCACTAAAAGAAATTTCTGCATCATGGTCAGCACACACGCACGGATGCACAGGTGGCGACTTACTCAGCGCTGTCTTGCGCGGATCGCCTCAAGCGACGGTTGTACAGCTTTTTTTCCTCTGGAGTGCCCCAGAAGAGCCTTGCTGCCTCAGGATTTACTAGCGTTCGGGGATCATACGCAGGCGATTCCTCCTCGATAGCTGCGATGATGGCCTCGATATGTGAGCGCATATCGTCCTTACGAGCAGCGTCATAGCAGAGGATGCCGTCAGGGGATACGCGGTGATGGTACAGAATGGGTGTCTCGAACCTGACACGAGGTAGTACGTCTGGAAACTTGGGACTGATATATAACCTGATCCGGAACATGCCTCCGTCAAGGTTCGTCATCGGCCGGCCAAAGAGAACCAGCTGCCATACAAACGGATTCTTGTCGACCAGGTCAAGGTCCAGCGCGATCGCGTCTTGCTTTTTGTACTTCTCAACAATCTGCTCGTATTGCCGCTGGAGATTGTTGGCGATGCTCATCTCTTTCTTGACAGCCGACATGCCTTCCATAGCCCAAGACTCCATTTCTTTGTTGAGAGTCTCAAAAATCTTGACAAGACGCTCCCTGAGAGACGTGTATTGGAAGGTGCCTTCCATAGTATTGCCCGGGCCTTCAAACGGCATCTTCTCGAATCGGTCTCCGTCCTTGTTTCGCTTCACGGCTTCATCGACCCTAGAAAGATAGGACTGATAGTACCACAGGAAACGTCGCTTGCAGAGATCCTTAAAAGGTTCGAACGGCGCGTCGTCTCTGCTGGACTGATAGTCTTCCTCGGCGTTGTAGATTGTCACACCAGGCCTCTGCCTGTTAATGCCTAGATACTCTTCAAGGCGCTCAATGACAGATATACGGAGAGATTCGTGCCGAATCTTGTCCACATAAGCCTCTTGATTCTTCTTGTCGTAGTCGGAGTTTGCGTCTTCAAAACCAGGTTCGTTCTCGTACGGATTAGCAGACATGAGGCTCTGGATAGAGATGAGGATCGATTCGAGGCCTTGTGCCGATGACCATTCTTCGCCACGCTCGCCTCGCCATGTTCTGAGTCTTGTTAGTGTGAAAATATCCAGATAACACGACATACTTACCCAAGAATCGATAGGCATACTTTCCCGCCCGCGTAGATGTTGGGATTGAAGCGTGTTCGACCGCCATTTGTGGTAATGGCTGTTACACTTGGTGCTTTGGTAGGATAGTCTCGCGTGAATTTGATGGCAAATTCAAAGAAGCCAAACTCATATGGGGTATCGGGAGGTCCTATGATCAATGCCCGCACGTGGCGCACGTCGATATCGCGGCAGGCGACCGCTATGGAGAGGTCAGATCCACGCTGAATCTCGCCCAGTTCACGGGTAATTCTGAGAATGCATTGATTTGACATGATTATGTGACCGTCCTGCAGTTACGGCCTCGTTCGTGAGTTGGCTGGGTGGGTTTGAGGCGCGGGGTTGGTGGGCTTAAGTGAGGGCTCAGAGGGAGCACTTGATTGAGCGGTCCGGATGGTTACGTTATGGAAAGCAGCCGACGACCAGCAAGCAGTTGCTCAGATACCCCCAGGCTACAGTACCGACAATCGAATGCGCAAATCCTGCAATCTTCAAGAGCTTCGTGGGTTCGACTGTTGCGTTGCGCGGTGTTGTTGAGCGTATGATCTGCAAGGACGTGAGGAGAGAAGAAAATGCCGTGCGTGGAAACACGGAAACTATATCTTTAGTAGTGAAACAAGTCGTGAGCAGCCCTTGGACCGTAGTGTTGTCAAGGCAGGCATGGGCATTGAAGCCTTAGCTCAGGTTGCAGGGAGATGCATGCGGAGAGGGGCAGAATCCGTCACCGCTCACGGCACCCAGACCGCAACACCACACTTCCATTGTCGCGATAGTTAGCAAGCACGTTTGAGTCTGCAACATGTACGGCCTAAGGCTTGCGTCATGGAGTCCTGGCTAACGATGGTAGGGTTGTCTTTGCGCTTTTCATAATAAGCAAGTCGGGCGGGCTCATCTACAACCGCGAATTCCATACCGGCATGGCCAAGCTTACCAGCAATGACTACCTCATGCTGGCTGGGTCGTTTCATGGGTTAGTACCAATGCAAGCGCAGCCATAGCTCGTCTGATCACATGCCCAGAATGCACGCCATCACCGCTCAACTATCTCCTGCTCCACCCGCTCGCGCACCCCCTCCATCCACCACCACCCCCAACCTACAAACATTCCCAGTCCGTGCAACCGGCATTGAAGTACTAGAGAGCTCCCACTTCCGTATTCAATGCTTTCAAACACAAACCGGAGTCAAGTTCTTGCTCTTCACTGAGCCGCAACAGCCGAACGTGGATACAATGATCAAGAAGATATACGAGCTGTACGCGGACTATGTAATGAAGAACCCATTCTACACCGTAGAGATGCCGATCCGGTGCGACAAGTTCGATAGAGGACTAGATGGGTTTGTGAAGGTTAGAGGCTGAGGACAGCGCATCACCACAAGAACGATGACCGCGGAATGAAGGAGTAGTGATGGTGTACTGCTCCAAACCACATACACGGCTTCGCAGGAAACACCCAGCCGTACGCCCACCTCGCGTACATAGTGTGCGTCAAGAGACGTGTTGATCATGGGAATGCCACTGGGCTTCAAAGCAGCGTCCTCGAAGCTGTGCGACTTTCAATTACTCCCATGATTACTATGGACGTCGAGGTAATTGAAGCATCGCTTGGATGAGGACGACTATGTAGAGAGAAATGAGGCAGGTCACCAGTAGGATACATGGCATCAGCCTAAGCAGACGGTCAAAGTCATTATTTATTTCATTCATCCATCTGTGTCAGATGTCGGAGACACTAGCTCTAGTCATACAGTAGACGCCATAGATGCTCTGCCCAGTCTAAAGGCTTTGTACACAAGCCATGCCAAACGTGCCTTCACGCCATGCTCAGGCTTATGCTGTGTCCATCTTGTCTTGGTCGTCGTCCTTCTTGTTCTTGCTTCCGCTTCCACTGGGCTGACCCTGGTCATCTAGCAGTGGCTGCTTCTCATCGCCCTCAGCAACGGGCTCAAGCTCCGACTTGCCCTCAGCAGCCTCCTTTGCCTTCTTGTCCTTTTCCTGCCGTGCTTTCTCTTCTTCGAAAGACATCCTGAGTGCAAGTGCAAGTTCCGGATCAACTGAAGGGTCTACTCCGAACTCAAAGTCGTTGCCGCCCGATGCACCGCCACCACCTCCAGAGCCACCGTCGCCTCCAGCGTTGGAGGCGCCTTCTCCGCCAACTATAGGTGTGGTAATCAGGGAGTCACTGAGTAGGTTTGCGCTGGGTGGGACAATAGCGAGGTGGGAGCCTTCGGCGCTCTGTACGTTGTCGCTGAAGGCCTGGAGTTTCCGCGTGGTGTCGTCACTAAGTTCACCAAATGCGATGATGTCGATGCTGATGCCGCTCTTCTTCATCTTCTTCGCCAACTTGATCAGGTTCTTCTCGTCTTCTTCGATGGGACTGCAGTTGAATATGACTATCCTCTGCTTCTGCGACTTGTTCTGCCTGTGCTTCAGAGCCAGCTGTGCGCTTTTGTGTTAGCAACTGCTGTTACCAATATCATGGCATGACATACCGCTGCGACGTTGATACCAGTGACAAAATGTGAGCTGCCCTTTATCTTTGTCCTGTGCAGTCCGTCGAGCACCTTGCCAATGTCCGTTGTCAGAGTCGTAAGGATCTCCGGCGTGTTGCCACCCATGCTCATCAAACCAACGGAAGACTCTGGGTTCGCTCCAGTCTTTGCGGAGAAGATCATGTTGACGGCATCCTGTTGCGCTTCCCATCGCGAGGGTACATAATCGCCATTCCGACTAGCTTCGCTGTTGTCAACACTGCAATAGTTAGTAACGAAAGGGATGCAGGGTGTGAGAGCCGACTCACACTATCATAGAAGCTTCCAACACCATCTTGAATGTGATTCGTTCTGCGTGCTGAAGTGGTTGTTTGGAGGTAGTTGATAAGATCGACGGTGACGGTATGCTGCTGAGCTTAGGTCGCCGCAGCGGAGGACGGAGGCTGGCAACGAGACCTCCGACGTCACGTGGGAAAGAGTGATGTGCCACCAGTGGACGGGAGACCGTGCGCGTGTGCATCTGAGGCAATGACTCGTGTCACAAGGCTGCTGATTGGGACCTTACTCGTCATTTGTTATATCGCGGATTTTGCGTTCTGTGGTGCAGCTTTCTATTCAATTTGTTTTGGAGGTATTGGTATATGTAGTACGTGTTCTTGAGACATGTGTTTGCCATCCAAATGGCTGTAGTAATGGTGATTGCGTCATCTTGGCGCTGTCAGGCATACAAAAGACCCTTGCAGCAGCTCCTCTCTTCCTTCCTCCAACATCCCACTCGAGATTCAGAAGTTGCAACCAACACCACCCGCAATCACATCACAACATATAAAAATTCTCTGCAGCCTTCATAGAAGTGCTAGAAAGTTTTCATACTCTTCTCTCCGCGCTCAAAACACCTTGCCGCCATCCGCGTCGCGTTCTCGCACGCGTGTTTACTTCCTCTGCACAGCATCTGGAAAACGCAGCCTCGGCCACAAACACGAGACCAGAGCTTCTCAAGGCTACTGTAAACCCATTTCACAAATTTGGGAATTTCCTCACCTGTATGTCCCGCCTTCCTGCTGGGCATTCACCCTGCAGCTGCTTACGCGTTTTTCAGACCGCAACCATGACCAACATTACCGACGGGATCACGGCTGATGCCAAGTCCAACATGATTTTCAACCTCCAAATCGAGATCGAGGCACGCATCGAGAAGCTGCGAGCCCAGTGCCAGGCACAATGTACAAGCATGCGGTCGCGTCTCGAGCGACGCGTCAACCGTGTCCCGATGGTGACGCGCCAAACCGCGCTCGTCGACCTCCTCAAGGCATCCGCACCAATGCAGCCCGTCATCGCTCCAGTGCCAGCAGAAAAGATCACAACTGCTGCTCCTACAACTACCGTAAAAACAACAACTACCAAGAAGGCACCTGGGACTGCCACCAACACCGCTGGCCGCAAAACGCGTACTGCTGCACCAAGTAATACTAGTGCCTCTTCGAGACCCACATCCTCCCACACATCCTCTCAAGAAGAGCGCGTCAAGACCACCGCCAAAACCACCAAGCCGACTCCCGCATATGCCAAGCCAACACAAACGACCCGGGCAAAAAGACGCAGCAGTAACGATTTGTCGGGTGAGGACAAGGAGAACTCTGAACTGCCTGTGCCCAAAAAGCGCACTAGGACCGTGGCTCAGAAACCTACGGCCGAGAAGTCCGAAAAGGTTGAGAAAGCAGAGAAGCCTGCCACGGTGGGCAGCACGCGTTCAACCCGGGCTGGATCTCGCACCAAGCCGGCTGCCGGCCAAGTCCTGTCACCCAAGAACAATGCAGCAAATGCCCGCAAGCAACCCGCTGCGCGTAACGTCCGCCCTCGGTAGCGCCCATAGATGGATATGTCTACACCAGCATTGCTTATTCAGCGTTTGATACCCCTCGTTTATGCATTTGGGCGGCGTTGTCTTTGGACATGATTGTTGTCGTTTCTGTATTCGCCCCGAGCCGCTTCATTTTTCCTGTACTTGATTCACTTCTGCATTCGCCCCGAGATGTTTTTTTGTTTCTTTTATCCACTCCCGGGCGGTATCTATATCTTGCCAGGGCTTGAATGAAGCACCCCGTTTGAGTTCCAGCCGCCCAAAAGGGAAGGCTCTCAATGGAAATTGCTGAACACAGCCGGGCAGATACAGGCACTCGTGCTAGGAGTGTGATTTTGTTTTTTGTCAGTTGCTGGTTGTTCGCTTTGTTGTTTTTGTGTTTGGCATAGCGATGCAGCACGCTCACGTAGCCCAAGAATGATGAATCATGATATCACATGTGTCTTTTGTATTGCGATGCAGGTGATCATAAGTGGATGCAGCTGTCGCGTTTGTTTATTATACACTCTGTTGATAGCCTGTCTTTGTGGGGGTGAGCTCAAGTCGTTAATCCCAGCCAGTGATGGCATCCTCCACCAGTGGCTTGATGACCTTTCTGCCAGCATCAGACCTGTGTTGCCAGACCATTTGGCGAGGGGCCAATTCATCCGCCCTGTGCCACGGCTGGAAATCAATTCCCAGCTCGTTGTTCTCAATGGCATCCTTGACGAGCGCGAACAGCGAATCGGCTTGGTTCTGGTCGATGCGAACGTCGTCGCGGACCACCAATACAACCTCCCTGATCTTCTCCTTGCTGCCATCCTTGTAGTGTTTCTTGAACTTGTTAACGGAGATGGAGACGTCAACGTTTGCGTGGGCTGTCCAGGCGGCGTGGATTGCGAACCAGTCTGTGAGCGCGTTAGCTTGGGGTGTGTTTAACATCAGCGAACCGTGAAAGGAACATACCGAATAGCTCTTCAAACTCAGTCTTGAGAATCTGCTCATCCATCGAGTACGGAATAGAAGCGAAGCCGACGCTGATGGTGGGAGTGCGGGGCGAAGGCGTGTCGATAACATCAGACTTCCAGTCACGGCGTAGCAAATCGTAGAGGCCAAGTTTGTCGATGTTTTTCTGGGCTTTGGAAAGCTTGTCGTCAAGGTCGTCCATGACGTCGTCCAGGTCGTTGTCCCTCCAGTTGCTGCGTGCGAGAACACGCTTCGACGTCTCAATGTCGGCCTTGGTGGTCTTGTCGCTTGTCAGGCCGCCAGAGTCAATGGCAATGGCGCTAAGAATGAGCTCAAGCAGCTCGTGTGGCATGTGGTATTCTTCCTCGAGCTGTTCCAGCTCATCGAGCATTTGACGGGCGACGAGGGTGGTGCAACTGGCTGCAGTCTCAAAGATTCGAGGGTCGGCGTCTGGCGCAGTGCCACGATCTTTGTGGTGATCGATGATGCTCAGAATCTTAGCCTGCGACCATTTTCTCAGGGGTGCTGCATGGTCCACCAGGATGATTCCCTTGAGCTTCTTGCTGAGCGTCTCTGGGTCCTCGGGTAGTTCGTCCAGGGTGAGTAGGTCCTCGTGGCCAGGCGTCATTTGCGAGTTGTCCAGTGCCACCTTGTTTTCAGGCCTCAGGTCGAGGGCATGGGATGGCGTTTGCAGCAATGCGATAGCTTTGAGCGGGTTGGACGAATTCATGGTCGAGTGCTCGAGATGATACGCCCAGGTAAGCGCCGCAGTCATCGAGTCCAAGTCACCGCCCTCGTTGCCCTGCACCAAGATCCATTCCGACTCTTTCCCAGCTTGCCAGTCAATCAGGAACTCCTTCTTGGTCTGGCGACTCCATTCGCTAAAGTGGCCGACTCCGACATGTTTGACAGGTTGCTTGGCCGATGCGTCGAGGACGGTTTGTTGGGATGCGCCGGGCTGGAGGGCGGCGGCGGCATTGCTGGCGGCGACGAGGCCCGACACAAGAGCGCGAATTGGCTTCATGCTGTGGGGAGATGGGATGCAAGGGCAGCAGGAGCGGACCCGACGACTTATGTGTTGGACGAGCATTCAGCCTGCCTTGGTGCCTGAGACACGCATGTGGGGATCAGTTGCGTCAGGGCATGGCCAATGCGCGATGCGCGGCGGCGCGTCTCAGCCCTACCGTGACTGAGCGATGGTCTACTGGCAGCCTCGTCTGGGTTTGCTGCATGTGCTAGGCTTGACAGGAAAGAGATGCAACTGAACCATGGCACAGGTGCGTATTAGCAGACTCAAATTAAAAGTAAGGTTCTCACGTCCCGCCGGTCGCACTTTCGGCGCGTGTCGCCCGCATGCCATCGAGACTAGACCCGACCAGACTAGACGAGCGCGTATATCACGGGACGCAGCCTGCGTATCTTGTGTACAGGTACATGCGTGTGGCGCAGCACAACAAGGACAGCAATGGCACTGTTTTCCACTCTCTCCCCGCGTGGAGACATGACGCATGCCGTGCTTGTTCGGCTGCGTCCCGGCGCCGGCCGTCGCGGAGTGGCTGTGGCGAGCCATCGTCTCAACAGCCGCCGTGCGGACCTCAGCCACAGCAGTCAAAGGTCGCGCGCCCACTCAAAAGGCCTGCCAACACCATCATTCTACGGCCTCTTGCATGTGCTCCTCTTTCCCCTCCTGGTTTCCATCGCCCCAATCACCGACTAGGGGCTGCACGAAGGCTGCTGACTGAGGCATCCACTAAGCCTGAGCCGGCTGCGACCGGACGAATGCACGCTTAGAAAGCACCGCAACCATCTGCCCTTCCCCTTCCCCATCCGCGCTTCCTCAACACCCTCGCTTTTTGCCTGGGGAAACACTCGTCGCCATGGCGCCGACCCCAGAGGAAGGGCAGGACGGCAAGAGCCGCCCACAGGCATCCCCAATAACCACCACCACTACCACCACTACCACCACCACTACTTCTGGTCCGCATACAACGACCTCAACCACTTACATTTCGCCTCAACCAGAAATCACAATACAGCACGATGGACCAACCTCGACTACTGTCACCCATCCCACGGTCACGACGACTGCCCACATGCCGCCGCTCCAACCTTCTGCCTCGCAGCCGCGTCCGCCTCAAGCGCCTTCCTATCCCCTAAGACTACGCAGTTCCTCCATCCGCATACGGAGATCGTCATACCAGCCAAGCCTGCAGGAGTCCGACGCAGCACCAGCTCCTGCTCCAAGCCAAGACCCAGCTGTTGGGGATACGTGGGAAGCTGGCCGTAGACGAAGCAGCTCGGAGCCGCGCCCACCTCCACAGGCCATGTTCAACGATGATAGCATACGGCGCCAAATGACAGCAACACCGCATATGCAGCCTTTGTACGAGGATGCTTCCCAGCCTGCAACTTTTGTTCCCGACAACAGCCCTCGGCCGGCCCAAAGTACTGGCAATATGCGAAAAGCCCTGAATCGGACCTCTTCAGCCTTCAACATACGGCGGAATCAGAAGCATCCCGACCAAAACATGATGGGCGAAAATGTCGTCGATGTCCTAGATGTCATTGGTCAGTACATGCACATCTCTTCAGTATCGGAGACTAATACCCCTTTTAGACCCCGAAATCTCCACCCTAACCACGCTGAATAATGTTCAAAACTCGCTATTTCTGCCCAACTTGCCATGGCTTTACAACCGCCAACCGACTTACGAACTCGGGCCGTCTTCGTCCGACTCCTCGGACGAGGAAATGGGCACGGCAAGAGGCGCAAGAGAAGAGGAAATGAGACAAATGGGCCCAGGAGAAGGTGCCGCGGATGCACCACGCGCAGGCGATGGCAACATGGGACGTCGAAACTCCATTGACTCGGTTCTATCCACGCTGGAAGAAGGTCCGGACCATCACTACGCCGTGCTACCTCACGGTGCTTCTTTGACAGGATGGACCGACGAGGAGAAAGCCGCTCTCGACGACCATGTGCGCCATCTCCTCCACTCGCGACGTGCAAAGTTCAAGCGGACCATGAAAGGTTTCGGACGCTACGTTCGCAACCCGCTCGGCTTCATTGTCACCTTGTACTTCTTCCTCATCACCTTTTGGGGAGCGGCATGGGCGCTGTTCCTCATCGGTTGGATTTACGTTGGCAGTCGGCAGGACTACTTTGTCGAAATCTGTGACCAGATTCTTACGGCTTTGTTTTGCGTGGTTGGAATCACCATGTTTCCATTCCGCCTTGTCGACACCTATCACATGGCTTTTGTCGCCAAATACGCACATAAGACGTGGAGAGTTCGTAAAGAGCGGGGCCTGCAGGCGTTGAAGGACCACAACGAGTTGCCGACTATGCCTCCAAGTTCGGCATGGGAATCCGGAGAAGTGGAACAAGCAGGTGTAGAGGCACCCGTATTGACAGCCGAGGAGCAGAAGAAACTGGAATACCACCAAGGCAAACTGGAGAAATCACACACTTTCTACCGGCCCCATGAAACGTATACGCACCACGCCTTTTCCATCCGATTACTCATCACCATCATTGTCCTTCTCGACTTCCACTCGATGTTCCAGTGTGCCCTTGGCGGCACCACATGGGGCATCTACTACAAAGACCGACCCAAGGAAGTCACAGCCATTATCCTGACATGCAGTCTTACATGCAACATTTCCGCCGGCATCATCATTGGCCAGGGCGACCGACGCAGCCGTAAGAAGCTAGTAGTGGAGCAAATGCTCCGCCAGGAAATGACTGAGGAAGCGCTCAAGAAACTGAGGAAGGAACGTGGTATCAAGGCCCAAGGACTCATGACCAAGACACAGAAGAAGAAGATGCAAAAGGACATGGGCGAGCAGCCCAAGAACCCGCTGGATACTATTCTACATCGGGGCTAGGACTGCAGCGCATTGTCTGTTGCCTGTTGATGTATTTGTTGTACATTTTTTTTCTCTTCTTGTGTGAACAAAATAGTAGGATAGTAGCAAAAGGAAGATTGACAAGTTAGCACTGCTTCTTCTTCTTCATCTTGCAAATTTAATGCCATGCATATACCCTTTTTTGGGGGGGGTAAGGGTGGTAGCGCAAAGCCATACCCTGCCATGCCTTTAATTTTTTTTCACACCTTCTCTCTGTCTCCTAGCATGCATACACACGTGTTTCTCCCTCCTATCCCTGTACAGCGCAAAGCGAGAAAGAAAGAGAGAGAGAGAGAGAGAGAGAGAGAGAGAGAGAAAGAGGACCAGGGTGAAATTGACCAGGTACCCTTTCGTGCCCTTGCGTTCCCCAGCCTCACCTTCCTCTTTCAGCAACCCACGAACGGCTCTCTTGCCCCGAAAGCGAGAGAAAGCGAGAGAAAGCAAGAGAGGGGCGGGATCGACCACGTCGACTAGGCACGAGTAATGTGAAAGGTCTTTTTTCTCCTTTGCCCCATGTCCGACTCGCGTCTGTTCCGGACTTGTTTCCCTCTTGACAAGAAGCAGGAGATCATGATGGCACTAACGCGTACATGTGGATGTGCGCGCCCGTGTGCATGTGAGTGGGTACGTGGGGCCTGGTCTAGCTTGTACCAAGGGCGAGTGGGGGTGTGTGGGAGGCCTTTTTTTTCCCTTTGCTTTGAGAATTCGGCATTTGTTTCTCCATCGTATTTGGCATGGTACTTGCGGAAAATACCACGAGGTGCGAATGAATCGAATCGAAACGAAACGACACGACACGACACACGGCACGGCACGGCATAAGATTGAAACGAAACTAACCACAGCAACGCAGCGTAACGAGTCATTTTGGTGGATGCATTATCCATTTTGATGTTTTGAGTGTATAACTTTTGTTCTCTCCATGCCCTCCCTTGGACATAGAAACCCACCAGAGTTGATCCGCTTGATGTTGATTGAAAAAAGAAAAGAAAAATATAGTACACAGAGAATGGGAGAAACTGCAAGAGAACCTGGTCGTCAATAAGATTACCCTAGTCGTTCAGGTTCAGGTACATGCAGAGAGCATCCATCATTCCCTTCAATAGACTAGAGATATAGAGCCGTCGCATGCCGTTTTGAGTCTTTTGGGTTGGTGCGAAAGTCCGCCATGATGGGGAGGGGCATCAATGTTGTCCAGTTTGTCAAGTAGGAATCTCCCCCTGCAAAGCCAAGCCTCAGGTCCATATGGGAATGAAAGGGCTTTGCAAAGGAGCAAGAAGATGCCGCGAAGGCCATGCCATGATAGTGGGTGATGCCGGAAAAGAAGAGTCGTCAAGCACGTACAAAAGGAATTAACATCCTGCATAGAGGTTGCGAGCAGCCATGTAATGACCGAGGCATCTACTCGAGCTGGAGTCAAAAGTGGAAAGCACATCCGCTTCAAGTTGCTTGGTGAAAAGAAGAAGGTAAGCAGCCAAGATGAACGGACAAGATAAACAAACAAGATAAGCATCGTGCATGCATTGCATGTTTGGATCCACTGCTGTCTCGAGAATGTCGGTACGAATGCTTGTCGCTCCAAGGATTGCCTAGGACGAGGCATGAGGACAAGCTGGTGAGCTGAAATGCTTCGTCTGCCCTGAAAGGAAAAGGGAGGCTTTAGCGATGAGAATGTTCGTATGGTCGCATTCCGCCAAACTCGACGCCTTGCATAGCATTCGTGTGTGACGGGACCCACGGGGACTGCGGATGGGCCTGGGGTTGAGCCTGTTGTTGCTGTTGTAGCGGCGGAAGCATATTAGTGGAAGAGCCAGGCGTGGCAGGATGACCTTGGGCAAGATGACCGGTCATGCTTCCATAGACATGCGCGTTGTTGGGGTCAACACGACGGAGGGCATTCCAAACGGCAGTCAGTTCAGAACGCAGCAGCTCGTTCTCTTCTTGGGTCCGTCGCAGGCGATTGATCTCCTTGTGGAAACCTTGTTGTGCGCCTCTGAGGGTGTTGATATGATCAATGGCTAGTGGCTGGTTAGGACAAGACAGGGAAGAATGCATGGCGAAACATACCTTTGGTGAGTATCTCCCACTTGCTAGACTTGCTTCCAGGCGAGTTGGGCAGGATGTTGTTCAGGTCTTCAAATAGATGCTTCATCTCGCTCCTGCGCTTTCTTTCGGCCATCTTGTGACTGACGCGAAGCTCGGGAGTGCGACTGTAACTTCCGCCGCCAGGGGTCAAGGCATTGGCAGCATCCGCGCTCTGGAGGTTGGTGACGTTGCGATGTTGCATCGAGTGATGATGGGTACTGGGAATATCTGGAACCGTCAGTAATGCAATATGAGACAGACAGGGTTGCATGCCATCATCTAGCCGTTTTTGTCCTTGCGGCAATCTTGAATCAGTAGTGTAGATACTACTGTTGATGGACGTGGCAATACTATTTTGACGCGAAGGCACGTTTGAGCGATCAATGCTAGACTCACCGCTGCTGGAGGCCATCTGATCCTCCTCAAAATCATCTGCGGGGAAGGCCCAAGCATATCCCTTGGTTGGCGCCGATGCGGTCGGGTTGGGTGCACCGGACACACTTTTGGGATTTGGGGTGATGACAGGAGCGCGTCGGGGAGGCGGACCATTGCGGTTTGGTGAGAGTGGAGAAGTGCCATTAGGACGCGATTCGGGATTGGCAATGCCCCTCTGCTGCTGAAGATTCGAGACAAGCGAGACGCGGGAAGCATTCTGGCTCTCGTACGGTGACTGTGGGTGCAGGCTCAGCGTGCCCATACCAACGTTGACCCGGCTGTCAACACTACTGCGCCGGGACTCGAGATGGGAGCTAGCATCGACGCTCAATCTGTTGTCGAATCCTTGGTTGAGAGATGGCAAGGCATTCGGCTGTGTCTTGTTGTCAGTTGAAGTTGTAATACAAAGGCTGGATGACATACCTGGGAGGACTGAGAGAAGCCCGAAGGGTACCTGGCCGAGGACGGTGTCTCGGGGATGGAGGCACGTGAGGGCGAGTCTTCCGACGGGTTCAGCAGAGTTTGAACTTGCAGGCCCATGTGCTGAGAGACAGTAGATGAATCTGGGGTGCATGTTAGAACAACATGTAGATGACGAGCAGGGTTGGGATACTTGCGCTTGCTTGGAGCAATAGACCAGTTGCCCGAGTCGCGAACGTCTCGGTTGTCCAACGGTTGCTTGGGTTGGGCCGGAGTTTGGTCGGCCGCAGCGAGGCCGTTGGTGAGGGATGACAAAGGGGGCAGTGATTGCTGGCCTTGTGGTAGTTTGCCATGCGGCGGCACACCATTGCCATGCTGCGCTCGCGGTTGCGGTGCTGAATCCATGGCTGTGGGCTTTGCTCGCGCACGAGCAGGCGGTTTAATAGTCGTGTGGAGAGTGGCCTCTGCGTTAGCGAATTGCTGTGTTGACGGGCAGTGGTTGACGGGGTCGAATGGTGACGAGATGGGAGAGCCAATCAGGAGGCGGGCAAGAGAAGAGCGGGAAAGGGTAATGGGTCAGGGCCAGAGGCAGAGCCGCGGTGCAGAGGACGGGTCGAGAAAAAATGATGAGGGCGACAGCCTCCCAGGGATCGACCAATGCTAAGAGCGTGGAGCGACGATGTCAGCGCGACGCGGGGTGGAAGGGATGGTCAAGGGGTGCTTCGGGCCTCGTCCAACGGGGGAGTGGCAGGCAATCAAGTGGGGCAAGAGCAATTGACGCCAAGGCTATCACCAAGTCAGCAAGCAGGCACGATGCGACGAGACGAGGCAACCCGGGCGAGGGCGAGGGCGAGGGCGAGCACGAACAGGGAATTGCGTGGCCCGGGTGCAGAGGCTGCACGAGGGGAGGGCAGAGGTTTGCGTGGGTGAGCGGGTGCGTGCGTGGGTGCGGTGCAATGCTGCCACGAGAGCTTTAGCAGGCAAGCCCAATTGGTACACAGGGTCCAAATGGAGGAATCCTGACAGAGTACGATGAGTGCCGAGTGCAACCGGCAGGCGCCAGGCAAGGGCGTCGTTGTCGGGGGGGTTGCTGAAGCCAGAAAGCGGCGGACTAGGGAAATGTTAGCAAGCGTGTTGTTGCTGGGGGAGTGGAGTTGGCGTCGTACACACGACGAGGTGGAAGGCCTACTAGCGTAGGAGAGGCGAGGCGAGGAGTGAAAAGAAAGGCAGGCACGACTAGCAGCCGACTGTGTAAGTGGCAGGCGCGCGTGGCACGGGGAGAAAGTAGGCGGGCGCTGAATGCAGTGGACAGACGGCCAGGACTCAGTGCATTCTGGGAAGGCGGAGAGAGAGAGAGAGAGAGGAGAGGAGAGAAGAAGGCGGCAGAAGAGCAGAGCGGCAGCGGCTAGACAAGTCGAGAGGCGAGCAGAGAGAGGTATAAGGGCAGCACAACCAAGCAGCGGGCAGCCGGCGGGCGGCGGGCAGCGCAGCAAAGTATGTGTGTGCGACGGTCGAGGGAGCCTTGTAGACGGCGCAAGAGGACAGGCGGGAGGGCAGGAAGCAGCAGCCAAGGACGGGTTGAGTCGAGTCCAAGTTGGGCGTGGGTGGTGGAGCGGAGGACAGGGCCAGGGCACAGCCAATTAATGGATATGCTAGCGCGGAGCAGACGAGAGAGGCACACGTGGGAAATCGTTCAATCGAGGCCTCGTGTATCTCAGCAGCCGAGCTAGCGGCGGCTAGCTGCACTTTCACCCTGGCCCAGCGCGCGAACTGGTGCCCACGCTACACTCGCTGCTCCAGGCCGTCGCGCGCGGGCGACTCGGCGGCGGGGGCCAGCCAACTGCAGCAGACAGCAGCGCGCACGTGGCGGGCGCGGCGGGCGGGCGGCTGTGTGTATGTAGTATGTATGTAGTGTCTATGTAGTAGTGTGTCTATGTAGCAGTATGTATGTATGCATGTACGTACATGGCAGACACAGACACGGGCGCCTTGTCGTGCTTCTTGGCCCGCTGTGCTGCCACGAGGACGAGCCAGCGGCCACCCAGCCAACCGGCGACTGCACCGGCCCAGGCCAGCGCTGCGACAGCGGCATGCCTCGCTGCCTCGCTGCCCTCTGCCGCCACGCTAGCCCGTTGCGCCTGCCTCTGCCTCTGCCTCTCCTGCGCCTGCCGCAAACAGACGTGGCCATGCCTGCCGTCCTGCTTGGCCGCCACTGCAGCCACGCCGCGCCATACGGAAGCCCTCCACGTTCCTCATTCCCCGATCCACGCGCCCACATGCTCCTCTGCCATTCACTCGCCGCCCCCATCCCTGTCCGCAAGCTCCCGTCCCCGTCGCCCCAGCCCCGTCCGTCTGCTGGCCGGGGCTCTCGTCCGCACGCAGATCCGCCCTCGCCGTTGTCTGGTGCCTGCGCCTACGCTCCTCCACCGCACCTCCACCACCACCACCATGGCCAGTCACACAGCCACGGCATCGCCATCCGAATCTCGCCCCCGCGCTACACAGGTACACATCTGCTGCCTCGCAATCCGCCCGCCGCTCCCTGTGGGCTGGGGTTGCATGCGTAAGCCAGACAGAAATCATGCCACCCTGCCCGGCCCTACTGGTCCCATTCGCTACCGGTCCGATGTTTCTCCTCTGCTTGCTGGCTGCCATGAAGCCACACTTCCTCATCCTTCAAGTCTCCGTCTCCTGCCCAGCCCACGCAGCCCAGCCAGACGTTGAAACTGCTCCTTGGCTCAACTGGGAAGGTTCTCGCTCATCCCTGCCTCCACGATCGCCATCCCGGCGCCCGCTCCACGCCCACCAGGGACTGCGATGCCATCCAGTATCCGTGTCATCATAAGGTTGCACACCAAAAAAGCCTAAACCCCCTTCTCACTTCTCGGCACCAGCCAAGGCCCATGGGCGCGCCTCGCTGCCGCCTGCGTCATCTCTCGCTGCCCTTCTGCACCCGCGTCCCTCTTTCGCTTCAGCCCGGCTTTGGTGCTCTACACCACGCTTGCATGTCTTGCTGTCCTCCCCCTCGCACTGTGCTCGACGTGACAGTGCAACCTCACCTAGGCCCGGCAACCGGGTCCATGCATACAACGGCTTGATGTCAGGTGTCAATTCGTCTCTTGCCCTTGACCACCCACGGCCTGATCTAATCTGCCTTGTATGCAAATTCAGAATCAAGTCGTCCGACAAGAACCCCGGCCCTTGTCATCACATCGTCGTCATAAGCATACGCTTGTCCCTATTGCTCTGAGAGCGGCCGACTCGCCGTCCCTGTGGCACACGTCCCCGTTGATCTTCAATGGTTCGGGCTCCGCATTGCTCATTGCAATCTTTCCACGTTACGGACACAGCGTCACTAGGTGCTAAGCGACGTGCGTTTCATCACACATAAACGCCGTTGCACATGCAGCGCCACACAAGAAGGATGTCGATATGGG
>PELC01000249.1:0-12424 GCA_005212705.1 Curvularia lunata | reverse complement strand
ATCACAGGATATCAAGGCCGCGGAGTAGTCTACAAGCGATACAACTGAGGGCTAGCGCAGTAGAGCTATTACATATAACAGTCGACAAAAAGAAAGATAGTCAGTGTTGGAATCAATTAGGACTCGAACTTGAGCCCTACTGATCCGCGACACTGATTGGTCGACACGGGCATTGGCAGAGGCGTTGTCACCGCCTATTGGCCCGTGCGCGCAGGAGCTGTAGATACTCAACACGGTAGTAGCTACTAGACAATCAATCCGCTTCCTCACCATAGTATTGCAGCCGCAAGTTGATTCACCCCGTGGCACCTTTATCGCGCCAACAGTATATATTAGGATATCGTCTAAGTAGGCGGAAGCGAAATTATCTAGGAACTCGCGCAGCGTCTAGTTAATATAGCGCTGGAATATACTAAGGGCGTTAGTAAGCCTAAAAGGAGTAACTAGCCATTCGTACGACCCGAACTGGGTGCGGAAAGTAGTCATCCATTCCTAGCCCTTAGTGATCTAGATTTTATAGAAGGCGGCTATGATATTAAGCTTTGTATACCACTTTGCTTGTCTAACTTAATTTAGCGTCTCCCGTATAAGAGGTAGAGGATAATAGTCCTTACGAGTTAGTGCATTTAGGGCGCGGTAGTCTACGCAGAATCTTAGTCCTCCCCCAGGTTTTCGTACGAAGAGGACTGGTGACGCGGCAGGGGAGTTGCTTGCGCGGATGAACCCTTTCTCAAGTAGCTTATATAGTGTCTTACGTAGTACTAGAAGCTTATCTCTAGATATATTATAGAGAGGACCGTATGGGACTTCTAGTAGCTTCCTATCGTCTTTAGGGATTAGTTTGATCTTATAATCGACGTCTAGACCTCGTAGAGGCGGAAGCTCGTCTCCTTTCTTTAGGGTAAATAGGGAGGCGTACGGTCGTAGGTATAGAGGAAGCGACTTAGTTACTTCTACTAGCGTTAGCTGCGTCTTCGGGCGGAGAGCTTTCTCGATGTCCTAGAGACTGGCAGCGAAGACTCGCAGAGCTGGCTGTTTCCAGCTTCGTCGTACGTGGGCCTGAAAGGCGGCTACTAAGATTACAGCGAAGTCCTATAGTGGTTTAGTTCTCTCTATGCTACGTATAGAGAGATCGTAACGTAGGAGAAGGAGTGTTTGTCTAGCCGCGTCAATAACACCTCCTATATCTTCAAGCTAGGTTTTCCCTAAAATGATGTTGTACTCGTACGTAGACGTGGTAATAAAAGTGGCTGCTTTTCGCTTAATTCCTCTAATATCTATAGTAAATTGAGTAATAGCTCGTATGGTGCTTTTTTAGTTATTAATACCTTCAATTTCCCTAGTAGGGATAGATACGCGTGGTAGGTTAAGTTCTTATATAAGTCTTTTATATACTATCGTATAAGTGCAGCATCTATTATTAATTATAGTAGTAGCGTTTTTTAAAAGATTAACGATTATGTCTATAGATATTAGCTGAGTGGGCTTTAGTTAGTGAAGTAGCTCTTAGATAGGTCGTACGACCTGCTTAACCTGCTTTAGCTGCCCTAGTCGGCGCTTTTGGACTAGGGCTCCTCTTTTCCCTCGTCTGAGCTCTCGTCTTCTAAGGTAGCGGCTAGGACTTTCGTAACGGTCTCTAGTTTGCGTATGCGTTTTAGGACTACTGCTTTGCACTGCTATACGAGGTGGCCGTGGATGCCACAACGCAGGCAGCTACCCTCCTCCTTGCGTAGAGCAATTTGGCTTTGCGTACCCCAGTACTCATTCCTCGTATAGGGGCGCATGGCACCTACATTAGGTGTCTAGTCCATTTCGTCCACGGCAGCTAGGGTAGACATAGGGAGAGAAGTGGAGTAAGAGGGCGCGTTGGATGAGAGTTGGTCAATTACCTTGAGATTTTCCTAAGTGCTCCTAAGTCGATGGACGAAGGCGTCGTATATCTCGTTTGAAGGAGGCTGGTACCTAGCTTAGTAGCGAAGTAGCTTCCTATTAAGGGAATTCTTGAGGTAGTTAATTTTCAGCGCGTCGTTATCTTGTTTGAAACTAGCTTCGTTGAACTTTAGATTAAAAGCTCGTACGTGGAGAAGAAACTCGCCTTTTCCTTACTTAGTTGTATGGAGATACTGTAGAGCTTTTTGCTTAATTAAAGGGTCTTTAAAGAACGCGTCTAGCTACTCCTAAAGCTTGCTTAAGCTAGGTGATAGATTTCTACTTATAAAGTCTTATACGTAAGCCTATAATACTAAAAAGGCTAGTCCTCCTATATAGGAGATCACGTAGTGAGCTTAGTAGAACTCCGTAGGGTAAGCTAGGTAATCTACTAATAGTTTTATATGGATCTATATCTTCCACTACGTGTATTCTTCGTGTGAACCTTTCTTAAAGATTCTAATATTAGGGAGCCTAGCTTTTCTAAACTCTTATACGGGCGTAGGCGTAGCTAGAGGCTAGCTAGAAGGTTGCTAACTTTCCGTACTTAGCGTGAGGTTAGGAGTCTATGCGTTAGGGGTAGCTTGCCCCTATACCATACGGAGGAAAAGGGCTTTTATCTCTTAGAGTTCCTCTCGTACGCCTTTAGCGTCTTTAACTCTTATAGCTATCTAGTCTAGGTTTTATTAGAGTAGGTTATTCGTTGTATTAAGTTAGCTCTAGCTTTCGACGAGCTCGTCGTACGTTGGAGGCCTTAGTGGGGTATTGCTAGGTCCTGGGTTTAGCATAGGCTTGTGTAGCCCTATTGTTATGTCTTGTTGGTTTTATATTCTCGATTCTCTCTCGCTTCGTACGAGAGAAAAGAGTAAAAAAGGGTTAAAGTGATCTTTTAGCTTATATTATGGGCGGAGAGGCCTAATAAACGAGTATGCTTCTACCTATCGTATAGAAGCTAAAAGATAAGGAAAAGAGAAGATAACTAAGTATAAACTTCTCTTATACCTACTCGCTTCTAATTACGTGTCTATATAGAAGGTATATTATGTGGTTAAGGATCACGTGATATCTTTAGTAGAGATCATGGGCGCAGCCCTTTACAATATCCTTTTTCGCTAACTCGTAATATCTAGGTCACTACCTTATTCTAGTAGCTATTTAATATTTTACTATAGCCTTACCTATAAATAAAAAAAACTACGTAGAAAAAAATTTATAGATTCTATAGTTATAGCTTATTATATAATTATCTCTACTTTTATATATTTCTTTTCTACTTATTGGAATCAATTAGGACTCGACCTTGAGCCCTACTGATCCGCGACACTGATTGGTCGACACGGGCATTGGTAGAGGCGTTGTCACCGCCTATTGGCCCATGCGCGCAGGAGCTATAGATACTCAACACGGTAGTAGCTACTAGACAATCAATCCGCTTCCTTACTATAGTATTGCAGCTACAAGTTAATTTACCCCGTGACACCTTTATCGCGCTAATACTAATTAGTGCTTGCATAGAAGTATAGATTAGTAAGGAACATCTAATAGGAGGGATAGCCTAGATAAAGGGCTGTCCTGATAAAGAAGTGGCTGTTGCCTATCAACCCACCCCCTAGGGCGCGGAAGATCGCAGTAGTGCGAAGTACAGGATCTCGATATCAGGCTCCCTCCTAAGGATAGGCCTGATAGACAGTCCTAAAGGAGATCTCGATATCAAGCTCCCTCCTAAGGATAGGCTTGATAGACAGATCTGCGTCCACCACGCAGTTCACCTAAAGGAGACCTCGATATTAAGCTCCCTCCTAAGGATAGGCCTAAGAGACAGATCTGTGACTACTACACACTATAACCTTAAGGTAACACCACCTAATTACCTCGCGAGCGCAGGACTAAGCGCAGCAGGCGATTAATATATTAAAGTACACTAGCGTTAAGAATTACGCCTAGTTCACAGAATGCTATAAGTAAGAGTACGCTAACGAGGATATCGACTAAGACGACATAGCCTCTGTCGAGCTAGTCAATACCTATACTCTTAACTAGGTTATCTCTATTAAAGAAAGCCTAATATTTAATAACTTTCTTCTTAACGATTTTAAGGATAGCTTTAATAGCTAGAAGTAAGAGAGATTCGCCCTTATTGATAAGCGTATTAAGAAGGCGATGAAGCTACTCTTTATGGAGCGAGGCGTCTATATTAAGCCATATCACTAACACGCTCTTACTAAATAATATACCAACCTTCTGATACTAAGTATATATCCAAGATGGCTAGAGGTAGAGCTCCGCCTCGCGATGGCCAACCCTAATTTCAAAAGCATGCAGGCGATAGAGATACGTGAGAGAACGTCTAGTAGCAGCTATAGCGTAAAGGCTTGAAGCCCTTCACCTATAATAGCTATTTAGATAAAGTAGCGATAGATAACGCCTACCCTAACGCTATAAGGAGGAGCCGGCTACTCTACGATACCTCTCCCGGCTTCACCAACTAAGTTCTATAAGACTCAACCTCAGCCTACAGCGTAGGAGGATAGAATAGGATAAAAGCGCGCAGCGACATCTCATCCGATTGCTTAGGAGCATGAGGAGCAACACCGTGCCACGCGATAGTCCTAGGAGCTGGCGGCACAACCATCCTATACGCGCGCGCTGATAGATCTCGCGAAGCTATATAACGATGAGATGAAGTTCTTAGGTAGCCTCTATAATATACTTAATATTAAGCTAAGGATATTTTACGACACCTGTAGTAAAGTTGGTATAACTCCTCCTTAGTACCACCTCACGTTTAGCACGATGCTGAGTGGCAGAGCCTAGAGCTACTACTACTAGTACCTCGCGCAGAGCGGCCTACGCTTTAAGGTAATAATAGAGAGGATGAGATCATATTTCTATACGCCTGAAAATTAGCAGCTCTTTTTAAATAAATGGCGATCGATCATGCTGAAGGACGTCGTCGTAGCAAGCCTAGACAAGGATCTAGCGCAGTGTCTAGAGATTGTGATTGAACGCCTCTAGTGGACATATTAAGGCCTCGTACAGAACTTTAGAACTAGCGAGGGTAGCCTCGCAGGCCAGCTCATCTCCGCTTGCCAAGGCGTACCAGCCTGCAGTAGCGTCTTGATATAGCCTGCCTCGACCTTTAAAGGAGTAGCTGCTAACTTACGTAGTGCTGTGGGCATATGGATACGCTGTCACACGAATAGGCAGTACATACAAGGCGAGTAGCCCATGAATAAGTAAGCCTTCTATACGGATCGGCGATATAACCGCTATAACACCTATCGTCCATTTAATAGTAGGCTAGACCACTACAATAGAGATAGGCCTTATCTAAGCCGAGCAAGCAGCAACCGCTTAGGAAGTAACGCTAGCAAGAAATGCTTTATCTATAACAAGATAGGCTGCTAGTTAACACGCCACCTAACTAAGGAGCGTAGACGATTACGATAGCGCTTCTAGAACTACGCTTAAGATAGAGGCATTAACTCCAACTATAAGGCATTCCTTATGAGCTTTGAAGGCATTGATATCGACGACGACGAAGACGACGAAGACAATAAGGACCTAGACCTATACTTCTAGAGCTACAACGAGCAGTTCCTAACGTCAGCCTATAGAGCTATCAATGGGCGTCTCGTCACGACGCGTCTCAATAATGCAGCAACAGCCTACGCAGCCACAGGCACTAACCCATACAGCGACGACTCACACCTAGAGGAGACCTACCTATTCACCTTCTACAGCCGCTATAGCGAGAACACCTTTTAAGGTATTATGCCAGATATAGGCGCCGCAGGCATATTAACAGCCGGCGAGACCCAAGTCAAAGCACTACAACGCCTAATGCTGTCTATCTATATTAACACGATAAAGGCGGGTAGCAACCATATTAGATTTAGAGATAATCTAGAATGTGTCTTACTAGGCGACGTTAAAGTGAGCACGCCTATTAGCGAGATCGACTTCGCTATAATGCCTACCAACACGCCCTTCCTACTATGCCTAGCGGACATGGATCGCCACGGCATCTACCTTAATAATGTCGACAACGTACTCGTCCACTACAGAAAGAAATACCCTATCGTCCGCAAGTGGGGCCATCTATGGCTGCTGCTTGACGAGGAGTAGACTGCTGTCTATTACCTTACTGAGACTGAGCTGCGCCAGCTACACTAGAGGTTTGGACACCTAGCAGCAGATCGCCTCTATAAGCTGCTCGAGAAGACAGAGCACGAAGACGTTAATAAGGCTATCCTTAAGAGGATTAAGAAATATTACCACTAGTGCTAGCTATATAGTAAGGCACCTGGCCGCTTTAAGTTCACCGTTCACGACGACATTAACTTCAACTTTTAAGTGATCGTTGATATTATATACCTCAACCAGAAACCCATCCTACACGCGGTAGATAAGGTAACTGCCTTTTAGGCCACGAGGTTTCTACGCGAGATAAAGGCGAGCATAACCTAGGATACGCTGCGAGCGATGTGGATTGATATATACGTTGGACCTCTAGACATTATCGCGATAGATGCTAGTAAGAGCTTTATTAGCGAGGAGTTCGTAAACAGCGTGAACTCCATGGCGATAGAAGTCTAGGAAGTCCCTGTCGAAGCCCACAACTTAATTGGCAAGGTCGAGCGATATTATATAGTCATCCAACGCGCGTACGAGATTATCTTAGAGGAGCTAGGTAGTATAACCTTAGTAGAGCATATCTTATAGATGGCTATTAAGGCCGCCAATGATATAGCAGGACCTGACGGCCTCGTCCCAACGCTCCTGGTGTTCGGCACCTACCCTAGACTATCGAAGACATCTCCTCTATTACTATTGATTACCGCGAGAGTAGTAGCGATTAGAAAAGCCACCGCTGAAGTCCGACGAATTAAGGCCACTCGATAGATCGTAGACGCTCTAGCTACACGCAATAGACTAGATATAATAGCAATAATTAAGCTACTATTATAAAGTAAAGTTAAGGTGTGGCGAGAGAGTAGTAGGTGGATAGGCCCCTATAAGCTCCTAGCCTTTAACGACGACTAGATAGCTATAGTCGTGGATTTTAATAGTAGATAAGCGACCTTCTAGATAATAGTTGTCCGCCCATACTACGAAGATGAATATATAGCTACGTAGGCTAGCCGTAATAACGATATAAGGGCTGACGCGATGGACGACGCCGTAGGAGCAGACAACGACGAAGGACTAGATGAGGAGTATTAGCCTGAGTAACTACTACCCCTACCTCGCCGTGGCCGCGGCCGCCCTAA
The DNA here is from genome assembly GCA_005212705.1 of Curvularia lunata. Lineage (NCBI taxonomy): Eukaryota > Fungi > Ascomycota > Dothideomycetes > Pleosporales > Pleosporaceae > Curvularia > Curvularia lunata. The sequence goes on along the minus strand of PELC01000249.1, from coordinate 5,222 downwards.
AGGCTCTAAAAATAAGCTAAAGCAGACCTTCCTAACGCGAAAGGAGTAGGACGACTACGATCTAGCTATTAGGCTATAGCTTAATAGAAAGATTACGATACTAGGTAAGTCTTTTAAGAAATTAATAAAAGCTAAGATTGATATACTAATTATCTAGAGCGTCTTCCACTTCGAGCAATATAACACTAATAAGTATAGTAGCATACGTATCTTTAAATTACGTATTATTAATGAGGTAAAAGGCAAGATAATAGATCACCCCTATAAGAAATCGCGGCTAGTTATCTAAGGCTATAATAATAGTAGTAAGAAGTTAATCTTAACTTAAAGCCCTATAATCCAGCGAGGTAGCTAGCGATTTATTATCGCCCTAGCTCTATTGTTGATTGCGTAGGGTATAATCCTCTAGCTATGAGATATCACGCAGGCCTACACGTAGTCTGATGACCACCTATAGCGTATAATCGTCGCTGAACTACCTATCTAGCTTTAGTAGGCCTATTCTAAGGACACTATTATAGTAGTCGTTAAACCGCTGTATGGGATCGCTAAAGTAGGTGCCTATTAGTAGTCTACTTACTTTAAGCACCACACGGACAAACTATAGATGGAGACATCTACCTACAACCTATGCCTACTAATCTTAAAGGAAGAAACTATAGGATTTGGCATTATTAGAATGTAGACTAACAACACCCTAGGCCTCTTAGATTAGGAGTTCTCTAATAAGGAGAGTAAGGAACTACGATTTACTATAAAGGACAAATAATAGCTTAATAATAAAGTGTCTATCACCTTTAATAGCTATATTATAATAATTAATAAAGCTATTTATATAGTACAACTTCAATAGAAACGCTAGGGAGAAAAGCTTAAGAACGCGTATAATGAGAAAAGCTATATCTAATAGCGAGCTAGAGGGGCATATCTCGCGATAATCTATCAGCCTAAGGCAGCATTTAATCTAGCTACGGCAGCCTAGGCAGTCACGCTATTAAAAGAAGAGATATCTAGATTGAACAAGCGAATTAAATAGCAGAAAAGCAACCTTAGTAGAGGCCTTACCTACATTAAACTAGATATAGAGAAGCTTAAGCTATTTACCTTCGTCGACGCCTTATTCGCTAATAATAAGGATCTAAGCTTATAAATAGGATATATTATTATCCTAGGTAATAAGACTATACTACTAGATAAGGATAGTTTTATAATTAGAGGTAATATTATATACTAGTTATTAATAAAGTATAAATATATCACTAGAAGCGTCCTAGCTTTAGAAATTTATACTATGGCTTATAGCGTCGATATCACAATCGTGATAAGAGGCACGATTAACTTAATTATAAAGCGACTAGGTTAACCCTAGGTGCCCCTTATTATATATACTAACTCGCTCTCGCTCTACGAGTGCCTCGTTAAACTAGGTATAACGAAAGAGAAACGACTTATAATCGATATTATAGCTTTATATAAGGCTTATAAGCGTGGTAAGCTTACTAAGATACGCTAGATTGATGGCTAAGACAACCTAGCCAACTCTATAACGAAAGCTAGCTTAAATTAGGCACTATAAGCTCTTATTAATACGAATGAGCTAAAGCTACGCGTATAAGGCTAGGTTTACTAAAGTATCTTAGCGAGCTATACTAATAGCGACGCGGGATTATAGGATATTAAGGCTACGGAGTAGTCTATAAGCAATATAACTAAGGGCTAGCGTAGTAGAGCTATTATATATAATAGTCGATAAAAAGAAAGATAGTTAGTATTAGAATTAATTAGGACTCGACCTTGAGCCCTACTAATCCACGACACTAATTAGTCGATACGGGCATTAGTAGAGGCGTTGTCACCGCCTATTGGCCCGTGCGCGCAGGAGCTATAGATACTTAACACGGTAGTAGCTACTAGATAATCAATCCGCTTCCTCACCATAGTATTGCAGCTGCAAGTTAATTCACCCCGTGACACCTTTATCGCGCCAACACTACTATTTCTTTATAGGGCTAGGATTAGCTATTACTATTTATCCCCTTTATAGTAATCTATTACTTATCGCTAGTTTACCTTATACTTCTACTTAGATTAGCTAGGAATTATATATTCTATCTTTTACTTTACTAAGTTACTACCTAGCGCTATCACGCGCTAGAGACCCCTTAGGGCACTACTAGAACCTTTGTGGGTTAATAAGGGAGTGGTATAGGTGTAAAGGGCTGCGCCCATGATCTCTACTAAAGATATCACGTGATCCTTAACCACGTGATATACCTTCTATATAGACACGTAATTAGAAGCGAGTAGGTATAAAAGAAGTTTATACTTAGTTATCTTCTCTTTTCCTTATCTTTTAACTTCTATATAATAGGTAGAAGTATACTTATTTACTAGGCCTCTCCGCCTATAATATAAACTAAAAGATTACTTTAACCCTTTTTTACTCTTTTTTCTTATACGAAGCGAGAGAGAATCGAGAATATAAAACTAATAAGACATAATAATAGGGCTACACGAGCCTATGCTAAACCCAGGACCTAGCAATACCCCACTAAGGCCTCTAACGTACGACGAGCTTGTCGAAAGCTAGAGCCAACTTAATATAATAAATAACCTACTCTAATAAAACCTAGACTAGATAGCTATAAGAGTTAAAGACGCTGAAGGCGTACGAGAGGAACTCCAAGAGATGAAAGCCCTTTTCCTCCGTATAGTATTGTTACACGGGGTTTGGATATACTTCCATAGTCTCGATCCAGGTTAGGGTGAGCTGGTATAACTAAGTATAGCCGTGCGATTGTTTAGCTAGAGGTTTAGGTGGAAAAGAGTTATAGATATAACTAAATAAATAATAATTCATCCTATCTAGGATAGAATAACTAAGTATTAATCTATATAAGAGAGGAACTTATAAGAGAGTTAACTATAATAAGTATAATAATAAAATCTAATCTATTCTTATATCTATTATATTCTATTTTAGTACTTCTTATTCTCCTTTAGAAGTATATTACTATAGAAGTAGTAGGAGTATAATTCTCCTAAGGCTACCTATGCTCCTGTTAAGAGTAAGGATCTTGATAGAAGTAATATAAGACTTCTGCTGTCAAGAACTCTAGAGGTTGGTTTTCGCGGACGGGCAATAGTGTGTTATGAACAAAGGTTCCTCAAGTAACTTGTGTATTGTACTTGTACTCGTAACTTAAGTTGAATACATCGAGCCATAAGGGTTCGATGTCTAGACTATATACTGGTCCTTTATGTAGTATGCTCAGTTGCTTAGTAGTGCCAAGCAATACTGATCACTGAGCAGGTTGCAGGTCGATATGCAGAGTGCTTAGTTGCTTAGTAGTGCTAAGCAATACTGATTACTGAGCACGTCACGTGATGTTCCTATTTCCGGCGTCTTTTCCACTATCTCCTAAATAACCGAATATATATAAGTGCTAGCGCATAGTCTGGAGACATGCTATAGTCTGGGTACTAGTGTGTGTCTAGAGACTGCTCTCAGTCTGGAGACTTGGCTTGTTCTGGAGACAGCTTCTTGTCTGGGGACTGTATCTTGTCTGGAGGCTGGTTCGTGTCTGGAGACACAAGGTGTCTCCGGACATATCGTAACAGCTCCCTACCTTAGTGGGAGAATAGCTCTTAGCGGGAGCGCGCGTCACGTGACCCTTAGCCCCGCGATGGTTATTACCTTCTAACGTAGACGTAGTTGGTCTCTAACCCTATCACCCTGCGTTAAGGAGAGAATCCTTCTTATTACTTATAATATTATCCCCCCTCTTAGGTGTATTATCCTAATACTTTAGGTTATTATTATCTTACGCTAACTTATAAGGCGTGGGCTGTATATAAGGTTAGTAGGCCCTAGGCTATTATATCTATCCCTTCCCTCTAGCCTTCCTAACTATACCTAAAGTTCCATCTTCCGCTCGCGATACTATATTAACTTCGACTTAACGTCGCTAGGCTTAGTCTAATAAGATTCATCGTATAGGAAAAGAGATAACTTTTCGCTATAAGTATTATAAGAAGAAGAATCTTTATTACTTCGTGGATACTATATTTAGGTAGTACGCTAGTTATATTACTATAAAGGCTAAGTGCAGCTTATTTATAACTAAAGAAGAGTAGGAAAAGATTAAGGCTAAGAAGCGTTAAAAGCGTCTTAAGCTTGCCTTCGCTGAAGAACGCTAATTATAAGCTATTACTAAGACTACGCGCTTATATTACGAGCTCCTAGAGGTTAAGGCGTAAGAGCGTAATTTTACTAATTAAGATTATACTATCCTAAATCTTTAGAATCGTAAGAAAGAGGAGGCTAAGGGGAGTTCTGCCCCTAGTATAGATTTTCTAATAACTAAACTATCACTATCTAGATTCTTAACTAACCTAGGCTAATTATAGGCTAATTATTCCTCTTCTTATAATCTTTTCTTATCTCTTAATCACTACTTTTCCTATAAGAATCTAGTTCTCGCTTCTTTAAGTATCTCTAATAGTACTTACGTACTAGTGACTTATAGTTTATTAGGTTTCCTTTAAGTTCCTAAGTATTATAGCTTTCTAGCTATCCTTACTACTTAACTAAGTACTTCTACTAACTACTAATTTTCTATAGGTCCTTAATTTCCTTAACTATATACTCGTCGTCCCTAAGCTCTATATCTTCTATTAGCTTAGCGTTTTAGGGTGCTAATTCTAATAGTTTCTTATAGAAAATATTATATATATATATACCTACTAGTAGCTATAGTTTATAGTTTACTAGGCCTATTATCTCTAGAATTTTAAATAGTCCTAATTAGAGATTATCTAGTTTCTTATATAGCCGTTTAGTCTTTAGATTTTATTATAATAAGAAGACTTTATCCCTCTTTTTAAAGGTTAGTCCCTTAATCCTTTATTTATTTATAGCTCTAGACGTCGTAAGGTTCCTATAAATAATATTCTTATTTAATTCTTTATATAATTCCTATATTAGTTAAGCTTTATCTTCTACTCTAACTATAATACTTTTAATATTCTTTAGATCTTAATAAGTAACTAGCTTATATCTATAATTTATATAGTGTGGCGAGTACTTTATAGTTACTAATTTTAAACTATTATAGGCTAATTATACTCTTAGTAGGAGTTTAATCTAGTTATTTTATAGCTTATTAACGTATAATTATAAGTATTATTCTAGCGTTTAGTTCGTACGTTCTATTTATCTA
>PELC01000248.1:0-12547 GCA_005212705.1 Curvularia lunata | reverse complement strand
CCCATCTTTAGTAACCCCATACCCTACCCCCACCCTGGCCTTGGCAGTTTTTAGTAACCCTCACCCTACCCTAACCCTATTCTTGGCAACCCAACCCTACCCTACCCCCACCCTATTTGCCAGCCTAAGTCTTATATATAAGTCTATAATACTAAAAAGGCTAGTCCCCCTATATAGGAGATTACGTAGTGAGCTTAATAGAACTCTATAGAGTAAGCTAGGTAATCTACTAATAGTTTTGTATAGATTTATATCTTCTACTATATATATTCTTCGTATAAACCTTTCTTAAAGATTCTAATATTAGGGAGCCTAGCTTTTCTAAACTTTTATACAGGCGTAGGCGTAGCTAGAGGCTAGTTAGAAGGTTGCTAACTTTCTATACTCGGCGTGAGGTTAGGAGTCTATACATTAGGGGTAGCTTGCCCCTATACTATATAGAGGAAAAGGGCTTTTATCTCTTAGAGTTCCTCTCGTACGCCTTTAGCGTCTTTAACTCTTATAGCTATCTAGTCTAGGTTTCGTTAAAGTAAATTATTTATTATATTAAGTTAGCTCTAGCTTTCTACGAGCTCCTCGTACGTTGGAGGCCTTAGTAGGGCGTTACTAGGTCCTAGGTTTAGTATAGGCTTATATAGCCCTATCGTTATATCTTATTAGTTTTATATTCTTAATTCTCTCTCGCTCTATATAAGAGAAAAGAGTAAGAGAGGTTAAAGTGATCTTTTAGCTTATATTATAGGTAGAGAGGTCTAGCGAATAAGTATATTTCTACCTATTGTATAGAAGCTAAAAGATAAGGAAAAGAGAGATAACTAAGTATAGACTCGTCTTATACCTGCTCGCTTCTAATTACGTGTCTGTATGGAAGGTATATCACGTGGTCGTAGACTACGTGATCTTCTTAGTAGAGATCACGGGCGCAGCCCTTTACAATTATAGTGGGTGTGGGCATTAATGCGTACTACAGGTTTACTAGCGTACGAAAATTAGTACGAAAACTGGCGTAGTTGAGTAGTAATTTAATAGTTTATTAAAGGTAGTCGAAAAAATATCGTATTAAAGGTAATATCGTATTGAGCGTCGGCACTCGCCGCAGGCGAGTGTCAGCGCAGCTGACTTAGCTGACTTAGTCAGCTAAGCCTTGGCACGAATAGTAATTATATTAGGTAAGCCTACTAGCGTGTTAGTCACGTAGGGTAGATTTAGGAACTTGATAGATAGTAGTAGCGTGTCGATTAATCTAAATTTAATTTTTTTAATAACTAATAGAGTAAGCTAGATATCTACTTTCTATAAAGGTAATTAAGTCGTGTTGCGTTGAGCTATAGCGCGTTGTAGTAAGAGAGGTGGGCAAACTTGGTGGGGTGCGCGACTCGCTTGATTGATGATTGATTGATTGAGTCCTACTCGGTTTTAGCCGCGTTTTCTCCGCAGCTATGCCCGGCATGGCTGGCGTAGCCAATAGCCGACGCTGCGCGGACGTTAATCCGCGCCGCCCCATATCACTCCCTTATAGGAGCTAGCTGTTCCTAGAGGCCTGCCGTTTCCCCTCCACCGCTATCTATAATCTGGCTACCACCTTATCTAGATAATAGTTCTACTAATAGTATACTATACTTATAGGCTCGTAGAGGCGTGCTACCTTATATTTTATAGCCGCGATACCTATAGTCTCCCCCCAGCGCTTAGCTATTGTCTACGCGTCTTCGATCCTAGTATACCTAAGGATCTACGCTTATTCTATAAACTAGATAGCTTTAGTGGCTAGCTATAGCTTACTTAGGATAGCCTGAAGGTTGTGTCGTTTATAGAGGTTGTCGAATATCTAGTTCTAGATATCCTTAAGCCTCCTATAGTGGAGTAGGATGTGGGCGACAGTCTGTCGTCTCTCTCCGCACTAGCAGCGGGAGCTAGTAACACCTAGCACTCTTTGGGTGAAGAGAAAGTCGCGCAGACCTATCTTCTCGGTGCGTAGCTATACTAGCAGCGCGCTCTATCGTTTAGTAAGGCCTTCGTGAATCTAGAGTATTTTCTTAGTAGGCAATAGTGTATGTCTATAAGTTGCTTGGCCTTTAGCCTCTACTCGCCACTTAACTATCTATGCTCGCTCTATTTAGATCCTGCACTAGCGTCTAATGGTTAATCTAATTCGATAGAGCCTAGGCGGCGTATCTACTAGCGGGTGTCTACAGCTGTCCTCTCTCCATCCTATGGCCTCCTTAGCGGCCCTATGGACGGCTTCATTTCCTGGGATACTGGTGTGGGCTGGGATCCACCTTATTATTACTTGCTAGCCTATGTCCTAGAGCGTCTTCACTTGTTCTATGATATCTGCGAGAATATATGCTCCTAATCGGCCCTCGGCCTTGGCCACAGACTAGATAGCTGCCTAGTTGTCTATATAGATGGCTACCTTCCGCCTCTCACCTCCTCCCTCTGCGTACTCTTATGCTATTTATAGTGTAAGGCGAATACCTTATAGCTTAGCAGCGTAGACTGTCGAGACTGTGTCTGGCCCTATATGTACTATGCGGGTCTACTGTATAAGTAGGCATACTGCTGTAGTACTAATCTCGCCATCTATGCCACTACCGTTAGTGTAGATACTAAGGCTCTAATCCTTCTTATATTCTCTATCGTGTCGACTACGCGCTTTATTAGCGCTCTTGTCTATATGGGTCTTTGGGCCATGTCGCCAAGGCGGGGTAATGAAAGGTGGAATTAGCTCCTACGTCTTGAGATCCTATCTACGCTACCCCTTTATATCATCATATATCTTCTGCCAAGAGTCAACGTGTCTAATGCGGCGTGTACTTGTACTAGCGGGTTGTGCCCTACTTACCTAAAGGTTTGCTATATACGCTATATGCTTGCTCGAGAGAAGCCGGGTGATAATATTAGCGTTATGCTTCCATATCTACTGCTCGATTAGTAGGAGGTGTACTTCGACATTGAGTGCTACTTTAGATATAGCTTTGTATGCTCCGTATATAGCTCTTGCTACTCTTGCCTATATACTTTATAGGATATTAAGTGTCTTCTTCGTGTATATTTTGCCCTTGACGCTAGCATTCGACCAGATAGAGTAGGCATACATCATCTATGGCAGCGCTGTGGCCTCGTACAGCCTCCGCATGTCTGTAAGCGTAATGCCCTAGGTCGAGCCTCTGAGGCAGCTAAGCGCGCTAACTATCTTTGTCGCCTTATACCTAATCTCTTCTATATGTTCTTTCTATTGCAGCTTTGAGTCTATAGTTAGGCCTAGATACTTATATGTTGGCTTAGGCGTCACCTCGCCCTAGCTAGTCTACACTATCCTACTTCTATTAATGCGTGTACGCGAGCGTGTAAAGTGAGTTAGCTAAAACTTATCTAGTGCGTAGACCAAGGCGTGGGTGATGGCCCATTGCTGTGCTTTCTTGAGGACGCGACTTAGTATGCTACATGTCTGTGCTACTATGTTGCTCTATGTAAGAATAGCTACATTATCTATATATCCTATAGATATTATATTAGCTTCTCTATTGCACTCATCTATAAGATTGGCGTTGTAGAAAAGATAGAGAATAGGCGAGAGTGGCGAGCCCTACGGTATACCTGTGTTGATTGCGTACTCTTATAATATGAAGCTATCTACTACGATTCTTATATATCTATTACTAAGAAAGCTTATAATCTAGTTGACTATCTTCTTATCTACTCTTCGCTTCCGTAGGTTATGGAGTAGTCGTGGGTGCGAGACGTTGTCGAAGGCGCCTGAGACATCGAGCAGCAGAAGGCTAGCTACCTGGCCGTCGCCTTTATTCCATGCCTAGTAGATCCTACTTATAACTGCATGCAGTGCGTATTTAGTAGAGCGCATCTTCCTACCGCCTATATGCGTCTTAGGCAGCACGTGCTGTGTTTCAACTAGGTAGCTGAGTTGTTAGGCAATGACAGCATCCATGACCTTGCCGACTGTGTTGAGTAGCGCGATCGGCCGGTATGCTTTAGGTATGGTGTAGTTGTCTTTGCCTGGCTTGCGCAGGACGACTGTGGTCGACTCGCGAAAGTGAGATAGGCAGTATCCTAGACGTAGGCTGTAGTTGACTATTCTTGTGAGATGCTTTGTGATCAGCCTCTCTCCTACCTGTAGCGCTCGATTTGCTATACTATCTGGCCCAGGGGCCTTAAAAGGTGCTGCTGCACGGATTGCGTCCCTCACTTCCTTTTCCATTACTATAGGGAATTCGATCTGGCTGCTATACTCGGCGTCCTATATGTCCGTTAGGTCTACTGCTAGTGGGGTGGGGAAGAAGGTATCTCGGAACAGCGCTGCTTTGTCGTCTGGCTCTGTAACTTCGTGTTGTGTCGTTGGGTGTCGTATAGTAGGCGTGACCCTAGGGGCTACGCTACCTCTTGTCTTAGCCTAGTTTGCGAGCTTTTATAGCTTCTCTAGTAACTACACTACCTCTTCTATTTATTCTCTATATATCTAAGTTATTACTTTACAAATCACTCTAGCCTTATAGTTTCTCGCTTCTTGATACGCTTACTACGTCTCTTCTATACTATGTTGGCTGTGCAGCCTTTTAAGCCTCTTCGCCTCTACTAGTACTATCTTGTATTCTACTGTCTATCCTTCTCTTACCTAAGCTAAGATGTATACCTATAGAATCGCCTTCTCTAATACTATTTTAATAGTAGTAATTATGTCATAGACGTAGTTGTCGAGTGCTAGCTTAGTTGTTAGCCTTCGAAATAGTGGTAGACTCGCCTTTAGGGCTTCTAGGTACGTCTTCTTATTTATACGCTTCTAGTTTCTCTTTATTATCTCTTATAGGTATTACACCATTATATTAAGCACTATACTTATTAGTAGGTGGTTAGAGTCGTAGTTGAGGTCGTGGTCTACTTGACTCCTAATCACTCTGTCGACGAGGCCGACGGTGACGAGGCATAGATTAATGGTGGTCTGCCGTGCCGCCTCTTCGTATGTAATCGTCCTAGCTACTAGCGTGTTACTAAGGTTGAAGTCCTCTATAATTACTATTAAGTCTTCTACTTATAGGTTAATATGTCTAACGTTCTAACCTCCCTATAGAGGGTGATATAGATTAAAATCGCCTAGTAGTATCTACTTATTACTACTATGCTTCTTGAGGGCTGCGCGGATATCTATAAGTGTAGAGCCTATAGGACCCCCGCCTCCTACTATGTTGTAGATGTTGTGGATCGCCACACTCTATTACTCTTATTAGTCCCTGCTAGGCTTAATGACGAGAGAGTAGACGTCTCTTAAGTGCTCTTTAAAGCGCCATCTATTATAGTTAATTTTCTTATTAACGAAGAAATAGACCCTCGCTAGGCCTTCTTTATCTACTATCGCTGGATAGTAAAGGTAGAAAACGTCCTTTGCTAGGTGGTGAGTGGTCGCTATATATAGGTTCCTCTATAGTTCCTAGATAGCTAGAATATCATACTCGTGTATCTAGGGGTCTTATAGCAGCGTCGCTATTACTATATCTCTTAACTTACGTATATTATACTATAGTATGCTTAGTGTGTTATACTAATTCATGCTTCTATCTCGTAGTCAATCTCTATATGCTGGGTGCTGCTTTGAGTTAGCCACACGTTAGCGCTAATCGCCTCTAATGCTCTGCGGCTTAGTATAATCATTCTCTATGGTCGCTGGCTACTCATCCCTACTAGTAGCGTGTTCTCCTAGTCTGTCGTATCGATTGTATTTCCCATGTTAGTCCGCTTTTGTCCTTATTGGGCCTGCGACCGGCTCCTTATAGGCTGTATAGGCTATGTCGGCGCTGTATTTTAGCTAGACCTACTTCTAAGGATAGTAGTAGGCGTTTTAAGCTGTACGTTTCTTCCCCTCGTCTCTAGTACGAAGTGATACTACGGCCGCGTGTCGTAGGCCATCTTCGCTTTAGCTATCTCGTCCTTCCTAGTAGGGTACTATCGGCTCCACGCTTCGTGCTCGCCGCGGCATAGCGTGCACTTCCTAGCTATAGTCCAGTCTAACTTAGCTAGGTAGTCTTAGGTGTCGTGCTCCTACGTATAGAAGCTATATGCTATTACTATCTTATATTAGGTTCCTATATGGCCGTATTTTTAGCACTTAAAGTACTACTTTATACGGCACTATCGTTTGTATTGCTTATACTAGAATACCTCGCCCTACTAGATAAGGCCCTTATCGATGATTTTGTTAGCGTCTTCTAGTCTAGTAAATTTAATCGTAATAGTCGATATAGTCTTAGTGGTAGCGTCTCTAGTTAGCTATCCTATATAGCGGATCTTAGCCTATAGGATAAACGGTCTATTGTCCTATAAGATCTAGTTCCTATTATCTTTAAACCTATCTATGTCTATTATGCTAGTGCGTATGCTATGAGCGAGCACGCTATACGTTGGGATCTATATACTGGCGCCGTGGCCTATGCGCGCGGCCCAGTCGTCTGCGAACTGCCGTAGTGCTTCGACCTTAGTGCTGGTGGCTACCTTAACGCTAAGTTCGCCGCTCTTAAGCTGGTTAGAGGAAATAATCTTTACGCCTACGATATTCTCATTGCCGCTCTATTCAATTGCACGCTTAACGTGGGCTTTGAGGTTACGTGGGTTTATAGCCCGTAGGGCCTGCATAGTAAGTGGGTCTCTAATATTCACAATAACCTCACGTTGTGTTTACATAATAGGTGCTCTACGGCTCTGTATATTGTATGTACCTGCTAGCGGAAGGCCTCTTGCTGCCGCCGCAGCGTACGATGTTGGCCCGCTCGCCTGCTGCTGCTGTGGTGCTTTGTTCTTGATCTCTCTTGCCATTTCTAGAGTAGCCTTGCCTACTTGTGTAGCCTCTTTGGCTGCCGCTCTCGCCTCTTCTACTATACTAGCGTTCTGTTGTATGTTGGCAGCTACTAGTTGCACGATATCTATGGTGTTCTTAAGTTCGCCCTTAATCTAGTTGAGGGCTTGCGTGGTCTACTCTGCGTTGGCCTTGGCTTTAGTTTGTGCGACTGTGAGGGCGTTGCGGACTGTGTCTAGGTTAGGCGTGTGTTGCGTCTTTAGGACGAGCGTTAGCGCGCCACGAATTACATCTCTGGTGAGGTCTGCTAGCACGGTCTAGCTACCATTACGTTCAATAGCCTCTAGGACGTCGTGAAGAAAGGTGCTGAGAGAAGTAGTATGCTCGCGTAGTGGGGTAGGCTATATCGCCCTTTGCGGCTATGGCGTCGCTATAACGCTTTAGTGGTAGTGGGCGCTGCTTCTAAAGTGCTAACGGGTCGTAGGGCGTGTTAGGCTAACTTTTACGTGCGATATACTGCGTTGATTCCAGGAATTGCAATACTCGCTGTTGTCGTGTTTTGCGCGACTCGCTTGTATGCGCGACTCGCTTGTAAACTACGTTAGAGCGCTTATTAACATGCTATGAAGCCAAGCTTAATATGGTCGCATTTACGATGCAGGACCTGGCTGTACTGCATGGGGTGAGTACACATCCAGCTAATGCAGCGCGTAAAGATCGAGCTTTGCTACGGCTGTTATGGAGTAGACCGCTAGCAGTAAGATGTAGAAATGACGTTTCTAGTAAAAGCCGGCGAAAGTTCTAAGCTAGCTGCATCACTACCCTAGCTGCCCTAAGACACGGTAGTTCCCTCATTGTCAGAGTAACATACATCTGACGCATTCATTTGATATGCGGAGACCATTGCATATTCTCATAGTAGCTGATATATGCAGCCGCTATGAATTAGCCTGATCAAGCTGTGCCTGATCATTGGACGCACGCATTGCGCATAGTTAGTTGACAACGCTAATTTGTCCGGCCATCTGTGCTCCATGGGGCATACATGGGCTGGCGTAAGATTGTTGCAAAGACTATGATCCTATCATACAAAAGTCGAATCATGACACTAAAGTGACGTGTAACTAATAAGCAAGATGCCAGGCAGATGTCAGTAATCCCCAGGGATGTTAACATTACCTGCGTTCTATTGCACTCACAACGAACTATGTGGGTATCTAATTGATGGTGTGTTATTGTCAGCAAATCAACTTTATGCGATATTCTTGAGCTGTTTACGCTACATATATAATCCCAGACTGTGATGCGACGAGAACAGACTTGTTACGATGATGTGACATCAGTAGTAAGACCAGCTGTATGTACTAAAACGTCGTGAGAATGCTTAAAGAGCAGCTGTTGGTCACGCAAGATCTACCCTGACAGGCTCCCAGTTACTACAGTCACGCAACATGCTCTTAGCAAGTACCTTCATCAGACCTGCTATCGGGGGGACGGTCAGGCCGCGGGTGATTCGGCTCACCATCGGTAGCAGACTGGCGTCGACACGCACCCCATCTACGATCTCGGAGGCCATCACACGTGACCATCGCGATCTCCGGAAATACTACGATGAGATTGTGAAGAACAAGGGTAACTTCGGCACGTAACACTCGCAAACGAACTGCCAATAATACGTGCTGACTTTGTACCCTGAACCTCAGACCATCAGGACCGTTATGGCAACCAGTTCAGATGGCAGCTAGCGCGCCACTCGGTTGCTGAGGAGTTGCTCGTATACCCGGCCTTCGAGAAGTACTTAGGAGATGCGGGCAAGGCGCAAGCTGACCGTGATCGTGAACAGCATCATAAGGTCAGTGCAAGCCCTGGTCTTGTAAAGGCCGTTTGATGCTAATACAGTAAAGATCAAGGTGCTTCTGAAAGAATTCCAGAACCTGAACGCGGTCGACGACGCCTTCATCCCCAAGTTGGAAGAGATCTGGACGGAGCTCGAGCACCACATCGAGGAGGAAGAGTCGAAGGATTTGCCAGATCTAGAAAGAGCCTTGAGCTCGCGTCCGATCCGTGGCTCATCTGATGGCTCATCTGAAAGCTTGGCAAGGGAATTCGAAAGGACCAAGGCCTTCGTGCCGTCCCGTAGCCATCCTGCTGCTGGTGAGAACCCATATTTTGAGAGCGCCATTGGTATGCTCGCAACTCCGATTGATCGTATTGCCGACTTGTTCCGTAAGTTTCCTCATGGCATTACCGAGGCAGAAGCATCGAGTAAGGATGTGGTTGATCGTGGTGTTGATGGTCGTATTTAATTATGAACTAGCAAGACTTGAGATAGTTACGCTATAAACAGTCAAATGCGCACCAAATGAATATTTTGTTTGCTTTTTAGCAGATCATATGCACGCAGTGTCAGTGACGGTCTTTTTACACGAACCACCGGCAGCGCGGCAGGATACTATAGCCAAGCACGCATGTGGAAGTTGTCGGGCTTGACCGTAGGCGTGGGCGTCTGCTTAGAAGTCAAGCAGTACGATAAGCTATTTATAGAGAGATCGAAGCTTTATAGAAGCATTGCTATAACAATAAGCACCTGCTGTTACGCGAAAGAGCGCCTTATGCACCCTCGCATGCCGTTGCTAAATGGCTTCTAGCAGTCAGGGAACTGATAGTTGCGCTGGTGGAAGTCTTCGTCGAGCATGCCCTCGGGTCGAAATATGTTTGTGTCGCTGCCGTAGCTACACGCGCGGATCGTGGTAGACTTTAGCGAAGAGTGCAACGATCGGCGCGTTTGCTTTGACCTGGCACTTGCCGCTGAGCGTGGTGTTTTCTTTGGCAGCGATCGCGATCGCAGAAACAGTTAGCGACAGCCGCAGCGACTCGCGCAATACGGCGCTGGAGTACGGGTGTCTACCGATATATGTAGTTGTAAGCCTAGAAGTACCATGTATAGTCACGTGGTTACTCACTAACTAATAACACTGTATTTAAACTTGCTCCTATCATGATACATAGGAGAACACACAAGACTTTCTACACCCACAACTACTTATAGTTATGAGCCCAGCCTAATCCGCATATTTCCTTAATTAATTAACTACCCACCTACCTAGACTATTATGTCGACGCACACTATTCGTTTAGATATCATCCTTTAAGGACAGAGCAACTAGGAGCTTTAGTTCTTTATCGTCAAACGTATTACCGAAGTAGGAGACGTATAGGAATATATTAATCCTAATAAACTAGCTAATCCTCTATAAAAACCTATTTAGCCTACTAGGCTAGCGGCTACTATTAATGCCGACGGATCGACTAGGACTCTACTATCTTAGTAAGACTTACTATAGTATAACTAGGATCGTAGTAGCTACTATAAAGAAATTAAAGAATATAGACGCCTTCGAGATAAGTTAAGCTAAGTAGAAGCGCATATCACTAAGACTACATAATAGGAACTACTATACTATATTAAAGATAAGGTAATAGTCTATAATTAAATCAAGACACTATAAGATCTCTTCTCTCCCACTACGTCTGATATAGAATATCGAGTGTAGAAGGACTACGAAGTAGCTAAAATCCTGCATATTCGACGATCGAACCTCGAAGAGTGGTGTAACGAGTTTCTCACGGCATATAGTAGAGTAAAATAATTTAATCTACCTAAAGTATATAGATTTAGAGCATATAAAGATCTTCTTTAGGCTATTAAGTAAGTTAACGCCGTATACGCCGCTAGCGCGTCGCTTAATATATTTAAAGCTAAGGAGAACTAGAACTTAGATCGCAGCAAGCCAATACCCTATTAGTCTCAACTTCGTACTATTCTTGCTAAGTACCTACGCTATTACTATATTACCTACTTAAGAAAGGCGAATATTTATAGAGGTGCTTTTAGAGCGATGATAAGTGGCTAGCCGTCTTTATATATTAATAAGAAACGATTAAGAGATAATAAGAATAAGCTAATAAAGCCCTACCTTTATAGCGATAGTTACTTCTAGGGTTAATACCTATATATTAATATAGCATTCTAGTAATAAGAATTTACTATAGACTCTAAAAAAGCTAAAAAGATTACTAACTTTGAGACTAAGGATAGTCGTAGAGTACTAAGTAAGATTTAGGAAAAATATTAACGCTTTAAGAAGTATAAGACTAGGGATAGTAGTAGGTATAGTAAAGCGTCCGACTCTAATTTAATAGAAATTAACGTAGAAGACCTACTAGCTGAATATTCCCTATATAAAGTATATACCGTCTTCTCTTTAACGTTTAATAACTAGAGAGTAGCTTAATAATATCTACTTGCCTACTTATAGACGCTAGATCTGGCTACTAATATTTACATCTACAACAACCCTATAGAATTTAATTAGAAAGCTCTAGTAGCTGACGACGACATCGTCCTTGTAGGAGGAACTGAGACGAAGATAGAGGCATAGGGTGAAGTTAAGCTGCCTCTATTAACACTAAGCGGTATTAAGACAACGACGCTTAAGCGTGTGGCTCTAATCTAATCCTTCTTTACGAGCCTAGTCTCACTATCCTACCTCTCCTTATTAAATATTTACTTTAACTTAGGAAGAAATATCCTATATAGAGCCGTTAACGATACACGCGAGGATGTTGTAAGCCTAATTTAATTAGGAGGCTATTAGCTAGTCGTACATTATACCTAACCTCTACTAATCTAATCTACTTAATATATAGCCTTTGTAGGTAATTAACGTAGGCCTTAATATTTAGCTTAACCTCTTAAACCTTGAGTGCTCACTAAGTCTTAGCTTTATGTCCTTATAGCATATGCGGGTAGTAATACTATTAACCACCTAGTAGAAAATGTTTGAGGTATTCACTAATTACCTACTAGCCTCGCACCACGTATAATAGACTACGAAGAGTGCTTATAGAATAAAGCCTATTAGATTATCTCTCGTCGTATGGGATATAAGATTAGCGCGTCTCGCCCATTTAAGATAGTCGTAATCGATATTATTAAGCTCAACGCTATAGGCTATAATAGATACTAATATATATTCTATGCCTTTAACCTATACACTAAGTTCAACTTTGTATACTTAATTCTAAAACGCGATAAAGAAACTCTACTTAAAGTAATCACTTAATTAGATTATATAATTAAATAGGAGTTTAATACTACTATTATATTTATAATAGCCGACGATGAACGAGGCTATAGACTGACAGACGACTCAGCGCGAGCATACTATTAGTAAGAAGGAATTAGATTCTAAATTAGAGCTCCATATATAAAGGAATAGAATGGATTAGTAGAAAGATTAGGAAAGACTCTAATCAACTCCTCGCGATCTATACTAAGCACTTCCAAACTGCCTCTTTACCTTACTCTAGAAATATATATTACTATAGGCTATCTACTTAATTGTACGCCTACGTGTTACAAGTAACAAGAAGGATTCTCTCCTTGACGCAGGGTGACGAGGTTGGAAGCCAACCACGTCCACGTCAGAAGGTAATGACCATCGCGGGGCTAGGAGTCACGTGATATGCTATCCCGCTAAGGCTGGCTATCTAGGATGGTAGTGTATAAAGGGATGGCGGAGCTATTCTAAACCTCCCGCTAAGATAGGATAGATAGGATAGTAGGACTAGAAAGTAATAGGTATAAGAATAGGTTAGATTTTATTATTACACTTATTATAGTTAACTTAGAATAGTTTATCTCTTATATAGATTAATATTTATTATTCTATCTTAGTATAA